>JAFMTC010000136.1:291929-413201 GCA_018845635.1 Nicrophorus orbicollis
GTATAGACAAACGAAGAGACAGGGAAGGATCAAGTGACCCGGAAAATTCGGAAACGCCGTATGGCGCTACCACAACACACTTCACACTAATCCGCATCCGAAAATAACTTTAGAGAGACAGCCAAGTACAAAAACAGGTTATACATATCGCATATCGCTACACACAAACAGAGCACACTCATTTTATTAACTGAATCATTGATGCTTCAACAAATCCGGACGTAAAATCATCCATGCGACAATATTGACAACCAATCAGTATGAAACTTATGAATTATGAGCACTGTCAATGGAAACTCTATTAAACATTTGCTACCCATACGATATTAATATTGTTTTATTCAATAATCTTATTATTATTCTATTCATTATACAATTGCAATTGAAATCAAAGTTAAAAATAAATCATTTTTATTTAGTATAAGCCATTTTGCAATTCATAGAAGAAATATTATTACTGCTTTATGAATGAACACTTTGTGAAAATATTAAGTAATTATCATTACTTTGATTGGTGTCATTGCATTAAAGGGAAACGCTTTCTCAATGATTGTTTGTAAGTGTGTGCTAATAAGAAATTATGAACACTGAACACGAGTCGCAAAACCATTAAAGCATTTTACTATTTCTTTATGCCTCCTAAACCCCGCTTCGGTTTACAAATAGTTTCTTTGTTGGGTGGTTACTCCCTTGTTTCCACTCAGTTTATGGCAACTTTCCAAATGATACTGTTTGCAGTTGTCGAATTTCGACGTTTTCCCACACGCACTCAAAGCACCAGGGGGGATTCATCTGCAACTACAGATTCTTCCGGAAAGGAAGATAATCGTGTTTAGTTGATAAGTTATTGTTTAACATTCAATAGTGGAAGATTCCAGTGGTGAAGCAAGATTTAACCTTCCTTCGTCTGGGCTAGTAATTCTTCATTTAAACTTAAAATTTCGTAAACCTAAATCCACAACGATTGTTGGGTCTGGTTAGAGTATTTAATCACTTTTGATAACCCATTAACTTTATAAATGTGCTCCTTACTTATGCACTTTGCATTTCCAATTTGAAGATCATTATTATGTTTCACTAAAATCGCACATTAAGATTGAAATAATAATTAAGTGATGTGCTCTTGCATAAATGTTTAACAATGAACAAACATGTCAAATATTTGTTTGCATTTGAAACGTCATTGTCTTCTGGCATTAAATGGCAGATAATGGTATAATTGCTCTTCAGCTCGCCGCACTGGAGAACTCTGCGCGTAATATAGACATAATGTAATCCTATCCTGTATAGACAGTTGTGCAGTTTCCAGTGTCCCGCAGGATGTCCAAATTTCAATAGCGCCCGGCTTTGTAAAGTGTTTCAATGTGCCTGTCTCCGAAGATGCCTTACAATATGATTATACAACTTCTTAAACTACAATATCTGCGAAACATTAAATCTCTACGTATCATCTGAAATAGATAAAATATTAAAGATCTTCAGCTTTCAAATGGAAATGCTTCCACGATACTTTCAATCACGCTGCGATAGTTTGTTGGAAATCTTCGAGCGATCTTCCCGGGATTCACTATTGATAGTATTTGCATTAACTGGAAATCATTTGCGGTGGCCGTCCTTTGTGAGGTCTCTCCCATTGTACACGGAGTATTGGCATTTATAGGGCGCTCCAAAACGGTAAACTCCTATAACTTTGTTGGCCCATAAATTTTCGCTCAAAACTACATAAAATACAATCAATATCGGTTATATATTCAAATTATCGCCGACCGGTTGCACTCATATTTTTACATAAATTGATATGCGTGAAACGGCACCGATGATAAATTATATAATATTCCGGGCTACGACCCAAAAACAAAACACACTGTGACGGGGTAAAAAGTGAACTGCAACAAAAAAATGACGGTAGATAACCTGAAAAGTTTTGCGCCGCACGTGCGATGACAACGCCGGGACTGAAAATAATTAAATAATTCTCCGGCACATTTTCTTCAATTACGATTCGCCACTGTCAGAAAAAAAAAACATATAATACATAAACTAAATTATATTCACTCACAACACAGCTATAAAGCATTCACTTGAAATACGTGTCGCATTTGTTATTTTAATGCGGCGTTATTAATTTATGTACATTGTGAATACATAATTACTTAATTTAATGTAATAATCTAATATTTTTATTTCATCTTGTTTATAACCATATATTTGTGTATACATTTCATTTACTTTTTACATTTTCTTTTAAATTTCAATATTTCAGTCTTAAACTTTAATTAAACTCAAAATTAATTAAACATAATTGGTTCAGTTATCATCCTATTTTTTCATCAGAATATTATTTATTTGTTATTATTTGTAACTATTTCATTATTTTTACATTTCACTTTTTAGTTTTTACTTAAACCTTGGATAATTTTAAGAGCACTTTAACATAATATGTTCTGAAAAGTTAATCAGTTTTACGGATTTAGGGTTCAGAAAGAAGTAAATTGATGAACTTGGTTAAACGGAAGATAACGATAATGGGTTTATGTTAACTGATTCCTAAAGCAATCTTGATGGAGTATACATTTATATACACGAAAATCAATCAATACTTTCAAATATAATTAATTTGGTATAAATATTATTAAGAAATAATTTATATCATTCTAAATTATTAAAAATCAATATACCTTTGTATTAGCATAGAGCAATATGTTTTGTTTGCTATTAATCAATTTTATTGAAGATTTCAGAAAACTTTCCAATTGAAAATTCAATTTGCAAATAAACTAATTATGACTTAATTTCATTATTTATTAAGTGTAGAATAACTAATATTATTTAGGTAAAACAAGTATTCAAGAAAACAGACTTTTAAGTTTTCATATCTTGAGTTTACATGTTTATCGACTTACTTTATATATATTTTAACTTAAAATAGGACATTTCCTAAATCACCAATATGAAACTACTAAAATACACTAACATCTATTTTACAAACTATGCAGCAATTCTCATTTCAGATCAATCAAATATTGTTAGATAAACCTTTCGATTTAAATGGAACACACATTGCAGACATTTCCATTTATAACACACAAAAAAAATCTGATATTTATAAATGTTTCATATAATATGAAAACATGATATATAACGGACAGCCGTTTTTTTTTATTGGAGTAAATGAAAAACGAGTGAACCGAAACAACAAAATATGTCACTCCGGCAATTGAATTCAATTCTGTTTCCTATTTTTCCTCTCCGCAAATAGTAATTTTCAATGGCATAGAGCTTGATCTGACGTTTCAGTCCAATATAATAATGTTTCGATGTTGCACAACGCAGCAGCGAGGACGCATTCAATTCGAAATGATCGTGGGATTAACGAAATCCTCCTATAATCATAATTACTCTTTACCACCAAAGGATATATTTAACACAAAATCAATATTCGCATAATTACGTATTACGTTGCATAATCACTAGTTGAAAGCATCGCAAATGCACGTGAGTGCATGTATTTCAATCAATTTTAAGAATATCGTAGATATTATTTAACCAAAACCAATTTTTGTAATATCTCTTTTTGTCACTTTTTTAGTTAATAATAAGAAATGGAAGCAGTCCTTTTATAATTAGTAATTTGCAGAAATGAACTTTAAATTTAGTTTTTCTTTATTTTTTTTGTAATTATTGTTACAATAAATATGACTATTTGAAGTAGTAATTTGACAGTTAATAAAGAAAATAATAGGATTTCCAAATGACCTATTTTTAGTTCTTCTTAAACTAATAACAAGTGTTAATTGAACTAATCAATATTTGAAATTATTGCAAATTTACGTAAAAAAAAGACAATAACAAATGAGAAGTGTAAATATCGTTTAATCACAAATTCTTTCCCATTTTTTTGCTTGCTGACAATTAGTAATCTAAGTAGAAACTTACTGCTCTGCATTTACGGTATTTGCATTAAAATAATTAACGTTCTTGTAGACACAGGTCCGCTTTGTACTTAATTCGTTTTGCTACATTTCCTTGTGCTCCTCTCCCTCGGGGACGCCTTCCTTTTAGACCCTTCCTTCCCTTCTCATCTCTCTCTCTCTTCTTTTTTATCAACTAACTCGATACACAAGGACAGTAAACTTCGAAATTAACCCAATCGGATGGAATACTAAGCAGCGCTAATTCGCTTTGAAAATACACAGCAAATGGGAATGCGTTAATTGTTTTGTTTTCGTTCACTATCCTCGACCTTTAAAATTAACTTAAAATTAGGCTCGTTATGATTGTTTTATTGCAACAACTGTTAAACAGAATTACACATTAACTAATTACAGTAATAGCATAAACTTAACTACTTATCTAATATGAATTCAATACAAATATACCTTTCTTAACGAAGCTGCAATATAGCGGAGTTTGCAGTTTTACCGGAATTTGTAAAAGAGGAAGTAACATCAATTACGACCAAAGTGATGTGCCATTAAGAAATAAACATCTTTTTATGTACGAAGAAAGAAATCTTTACTACGGTTTAGTTTTGTAAATGAAGTGTCACTTAATGAAATCATTTCTTGGAAAGCTTTGAAATTTATCTGTAACTTAATTGAATTGGTGTAACTAATGATACACAAGCTCGGATCATGGTCCTTTTGAGCATAAAAACGATGTGGTGGAAGTTTGCAAAGGTACTGTATTTTATTATTAAGGGTGTACGAGTTATGCGCTTCCGAAGTTTTAAATTACCCAGCATGGACTGAATACTGAATGTCCTTTGTGCAAAGTCGCTCCGGATAAATTCAATCCCATGCGTTTCATTTTCATAAAACCTAATATAGCGCAATTTTGGTGCTAAACTAAAAGCGACAAAGTTTGTAGCAACGACTAGTTTATGAGCAATTTGCAATTATAACGTGATGCTAAAAATCACATAAGCTAAACATACACAGTTCTCTCAAAAACTGATTTATATTCAACTAAATTTTATAATTTTTAGTTGATTACATGTATTTCAAATAGATTATTGCTTTTAATTGGTTCCCAAAAGAAATATGTAGCGAGGATTTGCAAGAGATGAAAAACGATCCTTTATCGAAGTTAACTTATACTGGTGAAAACCGTCTTCCGTGGAGTGGCGTTCATTAATATTTCGCACGAAAAAAATCGCTGTTCAACGAAGATTGATCGTGTTGAACATTCAACCAACAGTGAAGAAAAAAATATGATAGTCTGTGCCATTGTGTAAACCGGAATTGAAAGATCAAGACGCCGCCGGTCGGGCGGCTGGGCGTTTTCGTGTCCCTAATAATTTTAGTAAATGTCAAAGTCTCTATTATAAGGCCCTCCGGATATACATAAGAAAGCGACCGCCCTTCCCCCATTTCACGACAGACAACCCTTTGATGTCCCCACCGGACACTTTAATATTTCATCCGTACACGAGCGTAAAATCAATCAACTATTTTTAGTGTGGAGCTGAAAAACATTGATATAAATGTCCTAGATTTGCGTACGATTCTGCATGTTTGGTACAAAGCTCAAAAGAGGAAAAGAGGAGCCTGCGGCGTTTTTTACGTAACATACATTTACTGTTCGTGTTTTGTATAATGTGAATTTTTTGCAAGAACTATATGCGTATGTATTTCTTTGTTAACAACAAATCTTGATAATGACACGTACTTTTATGTGACTATAATGTTGTATTCTGCATCATAATGTTGTGCAAATTTTATGAAAATAGTTCAAGAAGTCCATAGGAACTATAATTTCTGGAAAAATCAGACCAGACAATTCTTTCAGTTTCTACTAATTGCATGATATAATTAAGTAAAAATCGTATTGCTCTTTAATCTTAACGCTTAAAATAAATATTATTATGAAAAATAACAAACTTTTTTACAAATACTATAAACAACATACGGTGTTACGTCTAAAAATCGTGAATAAAAGCTTTCAATACAAAGATATATAACTTTTTTTTTAAAGATCACTAACCTAATCAAAATATAAAACGAAATAATATGTAGTTTGGAAAAAAACTTAAAATATAATACTATAAACGATTTTATTCAGCAACAGGTGACGATAGTCAAAGAGTAAAGAGATACAAGCTTGTTAAGTATAACGAAATACTCTATTTATTAATAATTTGCATTATTCGTTAATTTTGAAAAAAAAGTGATAGTCTGTGACATATTTAAACTAAATTTGAACGATGAGTGTGTTAATTAGTTTTAGTTTGTACTAAGCACTATATGAACAACAATATTTTTGATACCACTTAAAGCGTAGTAGTTTTAAGAAGCAATTAAAGCAATTTGCAAGCTTTAAAGCTCGTTTGATATTAATCCAATTTAGCGAATTGCGCTGCTGAATATATCCATAGAGCCGCTAATTTTAATTAGTTCTGTTTTCGCAGACTATTAACCGTTTCACGTTTCACAAGCTCCAACACCAAACAATTGAAAGCGTTTGCAGCGGCGATTTCTGCAGAGGCAAATACAAAAAAGCAAACTGAAATTAATTTAATTTCATAATATCAAAAACACTGAAGCAGTCGAGAATTTCATAAATACATTTTGCAATTTACTGCAATTCCGTATTTATTTTATAAAATTCAATTATAATTGTACATGTTTTTTCTATACTTTTTAAACATGAATGAATTCCATAACATAAAAATCATCGAACCAGACAATATTTGCATTAATTGTCTGTTTCTATTTTTCAATTGTGTGTTAATTTAATTGTACCGAAGTCATTGAAACATTTTCACACACATTTTCTAAAATTATTTCAGTTCTGTGTAAATAATATATTAGGATGAAACAATGTATTTCTTCATTTACAATTGTTGTTGCAATTTGATTTTGAAACAATTGTAACGTTGTGTTTCTATAAATTAGTTCGTTTTTGTCTGTGACTGCTTCAATAAGTATTGTTATTATATTTGCAATGAAATTCGTTAGAATTTCCTTCTTTTGCGAACTTTTCTCCAATTTCTCTCAATCCTATATAAGAAATAGAGAATAGCGAAGTAAATGTGATTCATCTGGAAGTCAAGTCGAGGTTGCGAGTTTAAAAGCGGAATCGATGTTCGTCTTTGATGATAGGAGGCTTTAAAACTGCATTATTTTAAGGCACTTTGCGTTGTTTCTGTTCGGGGGATTAAGGCTTTCGACAGTCGAAACTTTTCGCAGGTCGCGAGGAGAAGTTTCCTCGCAATTACAGCTGCATTTTAAAACTGGCAGCCGGAGAGATTTAGATTTTATCGATTTCCCTCCAACTAAATAACGGTCCGCAGGATAAAAAAGAACTTTTCGGAAGCGACAGAAAACGAAGGAGAGGAAAAGAGATAAGTTGAAGAGCTGTAGAAAAAAAGCACACACACACATACACGTATAGAAGACGAAAGGAAAAGAAATGGGGGGGAAACAGACGAAACCGGAAACGATTTCCACGGCCATTTAACTTTATTATAAGAATCCTCTTCTTAGGCTCAGCTTCCCTTTGATCTGCGAACATTTTAATTACGGATATTCATCTATTTTTATAAAGACAACGAGTACTATTGAAAGGTATTGGATTATATTCGGTGCATCAATAATGATTTCATTATTTCCTTCTTTGAATCATTACAATTAAATTGAAGAAAAAAACACAATATAAATAATGTGTGTAGTATATTATGAGTTTAAAACATCTTTGCAGCTTTCACTAAATATTCAGCAAGACATTTTAAAATTTCAGAATGCGGTTATCAGGAAAGTTAGTTTATGGAGTCCACTTAATTCTCTTTCAGCGGGAGCGAGCGAGCGAGTGAGTGAGTGAGGGAGGAGGTTTTACTCTATTTGGGCTAATTACTTAAACAAGTGGATGCTACGGCGAACTCTCCACCACTTATAGATTATTCATGTAAGGATGAAGAGAGGGCATAATTAAGAGGGCGAAAATTTCACGCCCTGAAATATCGTTGCGGCACAAAGAAATCTGTCCGTCCCGTATTTCGTCTAGTTAATAATAGCCTCGGCTTTTAAAAGTTTATCGATGATAAAAACCGAACTTAATCCATGCCAGGTCCACGTAATTGGATATCTTCCTATGTCTAACTTCTTTTCATCTGCAAACCGTCCGTCCTCCCATTATTCCGCTCCACTCCAATTTACATTTCGAAATAATAGACAAACGCAATCCTTTCAAATTCCTTAATCCCGACGAAATTTTTAATTAAGAAAAATATGTCTTTAATTAATTTGAGCAGATCATTTAGAACTTTTATTTCCATTTTATTTCGCTTTAACATACACTGACCCAAATCTAAATCTGTCAACAGTTTATACCCCTGAAACTGCAGTATGCAGATTGTTTGCAGCACCAAATCTAAATTTTCGTCTGTTGGGACAAATTCTCTGTTCTTAAGCATTAAGAGGCAGACTTTGAGTGACTAAACGTCAAATGACGTTTCAAATGATCACCTGTTATTGACAGCTCTGATCAGACTGTCAAAGCTGTCAACCATGACAAAAGTAAACAACTTGAAACAACTTTTGAAAAAAAAAGTTCGATTAATGTTCAAAACCGTCTATCAACGATCAACTATTTACAACTGTGCAGCAAACATATTATATAACAATCACTTGACAAAAATATTGTACCAATAAATTGTTATAATAAAGATCCAAATTCATCAGTTCAGCACCAAATCTAAATCTTCGTTTTTAGGACAAATTCTCTGTTCTTAAGCATTAAGAGGCAGACTTTCAGTGACTAAACGTCAAATGACGTTTCAAATGATCACCTGTTATTGACAGCTCTGATCAGACTGCCAATGCTGTCAACCATCACAAAAGTAAACAACTTGAAACAACTTAAGAAAAAAAAAGTTCGATTAATGTTCAAAACAGTCTATCAACGATCAACTATTTACAACTGTGCAGCAAACATAATATACAAACGTATATAACAATCACTTGACAAAAATATTGTACCAATAAATTGCTATAAAAAAGATCCATATTCATCAGTTAACAGCAACACCTCTAAAGAGTATTATGTAGATAATGCACCATTATTTTATATAACAACACTTTTAACATTCAAATCTTTTATTGAATTCATAATATGCTAATAATATGAATTTATCATTTATTTATTGCAAAGGGCTATTGATCATTACTTTTTTCCGCACTCTATTTTTTTTTATAAATAAAAGTAGTCTATGAAAATTTGACATTTTATTCTTAGTATTGTCAAATGAATAGAAAGTCAATTGCTCCAGAGAAAAATGTGATTATTTTTGTAAGGATTTTAAACAAGAAATGTAGTGAGAGGACATTGAAACTCTTGGAGAAGACGCCGATGAAAAGGAATTAAAAGAAGATGCTGCATCAGTAATACCTTTAAGTGTCATAACGAAGATACGTATTCATAAGGAAAAAAATGTGAGCATTTCTTATATACTAATACTAATCATTTGGAAAGTAATTCTAGTTATAAAGTTATATAATATGATGACTTGATATTTAACTTGAAAACTTTAATGATGAACTACTTTGTAGACTAATTGAGTCTACTACTTTGTAGACTACTTATGTCTACTACTTGTAGACTGAATGTATTGTTGAACGATTATTGGCAGCAGCATTCGAAGCTGAGCTGGATTTCCTGTGCGTCAAATTAAACATCCTTGTATCTTACCTCTCTTCCCGTTATGAGTCACTTAACGATTAGATCCCTGGGCTATATGCAGTAGAAGTTTCTTTTGAATTGGGTTTAAATGCATCCAGCGAAAAGTTCGCTCCAATTCCACGCGAAATGTGATGTCGACGATTACTCAACCTTCCTCCTCCCCTTTCCTCTCCGTACGCTTATGAAGATATCTCGAACTGATCCACATTCCCAAAGCTGGAGCTCATCTAAGACACGTTATATTTGCGCAAACGTCTCTCCCCGATAAGAAATACGAGTACATTTTTATTGAATTATTTTAGGCCATATATCAGTGACGCGTTGAGCTGTTTGCGACACGAATATATAGATATTTAGAAGAAGTATGCTCCTGAAATCTTTCACGCCAATCGATGGAAGCAAAATATAAATATATATATATTTAGTTTTTTTGTTGTTGTTGTTGTTGGAGGAACGTCCATACATCATTCAGTTTGACGCGATGTCTTTTGCCGTTCGTTTCGTAAGAACCGAAGAAATATTTCCCTTTTCTGCCCTGTTTATAGGGCATTTGTTCGGCCGCTGAAAACTTTGCGTTCGCTGAAAGGAAATTAAAAAGGCGACTTGAATTATTATGCGGAACGTAATTGAACAGGTGACGCCAAAAATAATGGGCTGCTGGCCGGGGGGAATTAATTAAAAAAAAATGTGAAAAAATAAAATGATGTAACCCCGGAATGCGCTGGAATTATGGATTCGAAAACAAAATACAAGGGAATACAGGAAACGGAAATTTAATAGTTCGGTGGCGTATTAAAACGCGCGGAAGGGGCTGCAAATTAACTCAATTGCCGGCAGGACAAATGAAGCGATTGTGCATATGTTCGGGCGATAAGGATGGAACAATTACAATTGGGGCTATCTGCTTCAAGTGCCAGGATCTTAGCGCTCGCCGTATATCACACAGGACTACCAACACAACAGACACATTATACAAAGTGGCTAATTATGGCCGCTATAGCCTCCCACACTGGAGCAGCCCTTTGCTGCTACACCAGCCCTCTCTGATTTATCGCCGCAAAACTTGAGTGCGCCCTAACTTTATTTCGTTCCGTTTCACTTTCCGACTTCGTTCTATTTCGACGAAAACAGGAATATCCCACTTGTCCCGATTTTTATTTCATTTCATATTTCCTCACCTCCGATTCCCGCTTCCTTATTTCATCACGGACACTTTCGTGCTTCGGGCTGTGCACATTCAATTAACCGGCACGGAATCCTCAAAATCAAACACTGGTTATTAGCCATGAATATTTACCCAAACACACTGATTCCCTGGCTAAATACATCCGATCCAATTTTACTTCTACTTTGAAGACACGCAACATCATATTTTTATAGCATAATTACAATGCAATCAAATTCATTTCCTGAACGAATACTCAAAAATTCAACTTATTTCTTATTAATTTGAAAAATATATTCAATTAGTACAAGTTATTCAGTTATGCATAGTCTTGCAATCAAATAAACAATAGAAACATATTTATTTAAACATTCCTTATTTTTTATCAATTTTATTAAAACAATCAAAATTACAGATAACATATGATTATATAATAATTAGTTATAATAAATTAAAAAAAAAATGAATGAAAGACCTTTGCAGCAATTTTATTTTTCAATTTCTCCTTCTTTTTTATTGTATTGATATTGTTTGTTGCAACAGATGTAATTATTGTTAAAATAAAATTGAATAACTGTTATTGACTTTACTGTAGTAATTATGCAAAAGGATGATGCAAAAATATATGTTTGGGTGCATAACTGTACTTCTTCTATCTTGAAAATAAAGGCGAAACGAAATGTTCATATTAAATTTCCTTTTTTATTGCTGCAAACTGTAATTATACGAAGTTATCTTGATTACTTCGTTCGGGTTTTACAAAGCTCGTGCAAATTTAATATTATATATGAACAAAAATTAAAGTAAATAATGAATTTATACAGGAACGTGCATTTTAATTATATTTTAAATTACTTCCCAAATGAATCTAATTAATATTGAATCATCTTCATCATGTAATAACCAACACGATAATGGAAGTTCGATTTTTCGTTTCACATTTATATTTAATTCTTTATCTAATTTATTATTTATACAATTATTTGCATATTTACATTAGTTTTTAAATAATTTAAATCTTGTCATACCACGATGAATGTGATAAAACAGTATAATTGTATAAGACTTTAATAATCAAATATATCTATAAGGATAATACAAACACGGTTAGGTATTTTTGCAAATGAAATTATTAAACTTCAAAGTGTATAATAAACGTATTCCGAGCAGGATTATATAATATGGCGAAAACGAGACACTAAAAGATCTAATAATAAGCAATATTAGAGGGCTTCCAATATTGATTTTCATCTAACTAGATTTGTTTCGGGGACAGCGCAAATTCAATATTCGCGGTTGCCTTTACGCTCATATTATTTGCATAACCGAATCAAAAAAGAGTGTTTACAAATTTTACTGAAAAAGTGTCTCATTGTTAAGTTCATAAACATAAAAGCTGAAAAAATACGCAAGACACAAAAAAAATACGTGACTGAAAACAGTATGAATTCATTATTTATGCAAGTATAGCTTGTTTTATTAAATACAACATAAATTTGTTATTATAAGTCGTGATAAAATATAAGGAATTGTTGTTTCGAAAATTGAATTACTTAAAAAATATTTATACAACAAATGTTATTTCTTCAAGAATTTGCAGTAATTCAAAATTATGTTTTAGAATATATTGTACTACCCCAATTCATAAATTTATTAGAATACTTCATATATCTTTTATAATACTTATTTATGAGATATTTCAATGTACGCATTTGAAATGAGATGAAAAGTTTACAAATTACTTACAAGATATTAAAGCATTCTTTACGGAAAGTTTGTAACTTAACATTAAGCGAGGGATCGAGTATTGTACGCTAGAGTTTCTTAAACTGTATTACAGAGCCCAAGGGTCCAGCGGTTGAACTGCTTTTGCATGAGTTTCCAGAGGATCAGAAACAATCAAAAATTCTCGTTTCTACACGTCATTTTATCTTTGAATACAAGTACAATTACATTTGGTTCTGTAAATTTAATTGGAGTTGTTAGTTAATAATGCAACAGGGTGACGGAACAATGGTTAATTACAAAAATATAGCAGATGCAAAGCATAACAGGGCGAATGTTATTGTTGCAAGGTAAATAATGGCAAGCAAAACAATTGCGCGATTGGAAATCATTTGGAAACTGAAAATTGGGAATAGGGTTTTAATATAATGATAACATTTAGTGGAGCGCGGCCACACGAAAAACATAGGAAAAAAATAAACCAGAAGAAAACATAATAGAGAAAATTGCCCCGGGCTTCGGATATTTCATTTCGTCTGGTATGCATTTCCGTGCTCCGGAAAACCACCACGAACTTAACTGCTCCGGGTATCTGGAATATACGCTCTATATTTAAGGATGTCTGCAATTACAATAACGAGGATGGAAAAGGGAGTGCCGCTTCTTATTTAGAAAAGTCGTATCTAAGCTATGCAGCATAGCATTTTTGAAGATAAACGAACGGAAAAGTCCATGGAGATCATCCAATATTACCTGCAGATACCCTGAAGTTTATAGAAACTTCTGTTTGCTGCACTGAGCATAACTAAATTTGTAACATACACACACCAAGGTAGAGAGTTCGTAGTTACGGGATGTGCTTCGGCAGTACTTTTCTTTTCAATTGATACTCGAAAGTTATCTAATAAAATAACAATGTATCCAAGCATTTCCATACGGGAAAATAATATTATTCCATTCAATTCCATACATGATTATAATTGTTTAGTGTTATCAAAAAGCAACTTTTTAATAACAACGAATGCTTTGTAACGGCGATTAATTTAATTCTGAAGAAAATTTATGATTTAATTGTAATACTTCCGGGAAAATTATGTGACAGTTTAATGGCCGCAATTCCTTATATTAAAGGCGCACTCGCGATTGTCCTTTCTTTACTTACTACTCTCTTTTTTTTTGGAGTCCTTCGTCCTCTCACCCGCAACCACACACACATACGCTCCGGAATTTCTGAGCTCTGAAAAACCTGAATTTACGGCCGTCCAGGATATTATTTTTTTTTAAATTTCGATTACAAAATTGGACGAGTCCTTTAATCAAGATTTTAATCTCTAATATCGGGGAAAACAACGGACGAAGTAACGAAAAAATGAGAAATAAAATCGTTTATTATAAAGCAGGAATTAGATGGGGCTCGGTTTACAGAGTATTTAATGGCAGGATATAAAGTTTAATTAAAAGGGAGCAAAAATCGTTTAGATTTGAAATTAAGATCAAGGCGGGAATTATTGCGGCGTTCATAAAAGTAATTGTGATTTACTGTGTGAGTGTGTGCTTTTTTTTGCACTTTCTTTTGTGGATGTTCCGAAATTAATGGAGTTCCAAGATTTTGGGCATCGGTCTTGTAATTTAGTTCGGCAACAACTTAATAGTGGAGTTCCGAAGTTTCGGTTGGTTGTGTGTGGGGAATGGTCGGGGGGATGATGGTGATGGGGTTGTCTACATATCACCAGTTTACAACTCGCATATCCAATAATCATTTCGGGGGGTGTACAAGATGTGCACGTAAAATGTTGACATCATAATCGTCGTTCCGTAATGTGCGCGAGAAGTGTATTAAACTGTCGGCGTTTAATGCTGCGATTGCGTTACCGATAGGATCGCTAATTAACGAGGAATATGCAATCGACCTCCTTGGCCCTTTAACATTCGGCTTAACTGAATAACCTTTGGATTGTTGATTATCGCAGTTTGTTCTACTCTCACTCCTTCGACATCTCTCTCTATCCCCTGCATTCGGCCGTTGCACAAGCATAGGGGGTTAATCTTAATTCCCCACGTCGCAATTAATTTACGACCCAACCCACGTAACTTTTTGTCTTCTGTTTTCTTTATTAAACCTGCTGGACCCAATTGCATAGACCCAGTTGGTTCCCCCCGTTGCCAATTTGCGTTGCACAAGTCTTCCCCTTTAACAGCATTAAGCTGAGTTACGGCCTATATTCCTTCATTCAATTACCCTGCAGGTTTATTTAATATACAACCAATTTGATTGGGATTCTGTCGGCTAGCTGAGATTGCATTCCAAACGCATGACTTTACGTTCAATAACATTCCATTCCGCCTACTGCAAATGTCCGTTATTACAACGAACAATCATATTTCCAACTACACATCGTATATTGGAGAGAAATAATGAAAAAAAAAACAGATATAAAAAATAGAACATATTCCTACAATGATAATAATATAACTATGTAATCTGTTATTTGGTCATCCTGAATATACATATTTTATCTAAAAATCATATGTGTAATATTACTTTAACTAATATTACATTACAAGCTACAGCATACGATAAAATTGCATTCTGTACTTATTATAAATGTAATAAGTTTATCTAATTACAATTTTAAGTTTAAAATATTGATTCTATTAATTCATATTTAATATATGTTATTTAAAATCTGATTAACTTCTATTAATAATTGAAAATTTAAAAGTAAATAAGAAAATTTTGTCTTTAATCTCAACTTAATTTAAATTATAACGATAAATTATGCAAGGTATAAAAATGAGCGAAAGGTAAAAGTTACTTGTTTACAATTATAAGTTACGTAATTATTAGTTACGTAAGTTTTAGCTGAGAATGTGTATACAGTAATTATGTTATTGTAATTTTAATAAACGTATTGTGTTGGGATCTGTGAAATCAGGTTATATTAGGCACGTCAACCCATGACCTGCAAATTGTATACTCTGCTTACATTAACACGACTAAACCAGACCATTATTAATTTAACCCTTTTCAATTATTCAACCAAATCCTCGAAGTCCTTATAGATCTAACAACAATCGATAAGTGCAATAAGCTGGGATCTGAACTCTGCGATGTGTGGGGGGAGAGTGTTCCAAAATCAAACGACGAAAATTTTCAATTTCTATTCGCGTCGTGTGGATTTCGGTCGCGAGGTGGGATTTTTGCATGTGTTCTAGTCGTCCCACCCTCCGCTTTATGCGCTATTTTTAGTTTTAGTAATATCGTTTTCGGGGGTGGGATGATGGACAGTCTGTACGTGGATTGAGTGTGGAGCATACGCACATCGACGGCAAAGGGATGTTTTATGCAGGACGGATCGCTCCCCCTCTGGACAAATCCTGGCCGCCCGGAGTCAAATCACGTTTGCCGGAATTAAGGGCTAATCCCGATAAAACTATATCCTATTATTTTCCCAATTAAAGCTCTGTTTTAATGGATTTTTTATCTTGTATTCGAAACGCACTCTGAGAGATGAATCGTTCGTTGATTGCGGTTGATAACGGAGATGTTTATTCGCTCTTTCCGTATTTATATAGAAAAAAAATAATTGAAAACCCATTTCATTAGTTTCTTTGAATTCCAATCTTTCATTCATTTCCTAAAACTTTGAAAATGTACAGTAAATAATGTTTGAGTGATATTTCAGAAACTAAAAAATAATAAGTTTATTAAAGGGTCATACTTTAGTTTTTATAAATTTTGTATTATTTCAAAACGTTCCACAAACTTAACAAAGTAAATAATCACTTTAGTTAGTCATTCTAGTTACAAATATTTTAAAATATTATTAATAAACACATTTATTGAACACACATTGGGCCAAAACAGAGTTCTTTCTGCCCATTATTATTTTGTTTCTATATTTTAACTTGAATGGAAGAAAAATATGATTGGTGAATGCGCAAAGCATAACATTTTGATCTGGAATCCCAAAAAATATACGATATTCATTAGGAAACGTATGACAAAGTAAAAGATATTTTCATACCCAAAATTTTGATAATTTGTTAAATATTAATATGTTTTAAGACGAATAGAAGAAGTATTTGAAAAAATATGAACAATCGATGCGTGAAATATAAGCTTTTTTTTTGTTCTGCAGTAAAAAATGTACACGATGTACATTAGGAAACGTGTAATAGGAAAAATCTTTAATATCGAGGCAATTCGTATGCGCTTTGTGTTTTACATATTCTTGCAATATAAAACCAGGGGTGGAAATTATTAAAGCGTTTTCTGGATCTCGACTGAGCGTTCCTTAATGCGAATTTTATATTAAATCTAGTGGAAATGGCTACACTATTCCTGTGTAACTAATTTCCTAATTCGCACTGAATTAATATCAAGGACGATTTCGGCGCGAGCTTTTCATTTAAATTTTACGCCCCGCCGCCCATTTATTTTTATTAAGCGGACTCGGGGAGGAAGACCTTTTCTGGTGGAAAGGGTGTAATATAAAATTTAGCCGGCACTAAACTATGTTTCCGTTGTCCTGGCGCCGTTCATGTTTATTTTATACCATCCAGTTGGCCGTAAATTTCGACTTTGGAGGAAGACCAACAGGAGGAATACAGATAGGAATAGAGAGGATCCCACATTCAAGTGTGGCGAAATACTAAAAAAGGTATGGCAATGCTCGCAGATATTTGTCGAGTTGTATCTGATCTAATGCACTGCAATAAGGAAACGGTGATCTGTATATTACGTGGCGGAATTTACGCCGTTTCCTGTTGCTGGCGCTGGAATTGCCCGTGCAAAGTGGATGTCAGAATGCGGCGAGACAAAAGGAATATTTCGTATTCCGTTCGGTCTGCCGTGTATATCCCAATTGTTTACCGCAGCCCATTCAACTCCAAAATATATTAATGTTACGAGATTCAACTTAGCAAATGCGTGATGCACGATGTATCATGTGCCGGACACTGCGAAATATGAAAGGAAAACATTGCGAGCAATATCAATCTTCCCTTGGAACAACGTCCCTGCAAACAATCCGACCCAATAAAAAGACACAGAGATTCACCCCGAAAAGCTAAACAAATGTTTAACTTTATTTGCGAAATTTTATTAATTTATCTACTAATCTCATCATATTTCATACTTACGTATTTCACATTCACATTTCATAAAAAATAAACAATAATGTTATTATTATCATATTATATTGAATTCGAAAAAGTTATCAATTGGGTTATTTATAATGTTTTGAAGACTGCTCCGTAAGAAAACTTGTGCAATTGTTTCATGTTCTGGAAGTTCTCGAATGTTTCTGTGTGAGATGTGGAGCGAACGTGCCGAAATCTGAATCGATTTCCATTACGTTCCATATATAATAAAACCTATTTACTCGTCGACTGCACTCAAATACATTGCCTGTTTACACTCATCTGCATTTTACGACTTCAAACTTTCTTTCACTACATTCAAATTAACTTATTTTTCGCTCGAAAAAGTATATACTTCAATTCATCATCCGTTACATCTTTTAATAATGTTTTATTTTTCTAGTTGATAATAATAAATGTGTGTTGGATTATATTTATATTAAATGATTTGAGTACTAAAGTTACATTTACAAAAGTTTTATTAATTAAACATCTTCATTAATGTAACATTGCGTATATAAGAAATAATTCGAAATAAATTGAATAAAATGTTCTTTAATTGTAAAAAAAGTTGATTAAAAGTTTATAATAATTATAACACATTCGGTGATGATACTTCAAGATTAGCATGAGAATCGATCAGTAGCATTTAAATTGTCGTGTCCCGGGATGAGATTTCTTTGGACACTTGTGGAAATATCTTGTTGATTGTTCGTTGTGGAGTCTTAGTGGGTTTTTTTGTGAGTTCTAGTTAGAAGACGGTTTATGAAATATGCTTATTAAATATTAATAGATATTTTGATGTAAGTCAAGGACTAAGGACTATCTAAGACTAAGACTTGAGCCAGGAACTCTCTGGACATGGACAAGTACCTGCATTTCATCACGAAGAAGGAGGATGAAATGTGTTGGTACTGTGAGGAGGACAACAGCCCAGAGCACACACTCTTTAGGTGCAATAGATGGGCACGGATGAAACAAGAGGCTCCTTGCTGGAGCCAGAAGGATTTGTTGGCGAAATGTTAAAGAGCGAAGAGAGTTGGGCAACCATATCTGAGTATGTGTCGGAGATGTTCTTGATTAAAGAACAAGATGAATGGTGACTGCAAAGAGCTAATCAAGATAGCGGCAGCACTAACTGAAAACAATGGAACTGCCAGTGACTGAGCAAGGACGATCAGCATTGCAGCGGTGTACCATGATACAGGACCTGGATGTTGATGAAGATGGGGAGAGGTTTTAGTGGGTAAACATCCTACAGTACCATGACTCCACACGTGGTTCCTATGGAAGGTTTCCTCTCCTCTATAAACAAAAAGGACTATTTAAGACCTTCTTGGATTAACTAGGAACTAGGACTAACTTATAATTATGAGTGTCTCGTCTTATATGCAAGATTTCAAAATATTTAGGGGTGGGGGATGAGTTTTCCTTGTTAGTGGAAAGTTACCCACTTTGATCCGTCATTACTAATCTTAACAATATGTAGTAATAAAAATAGTCCCAAGAGGGAGCTAAAATGTTCTGTAGTCTTAGCATTACAACGGTTTACTATAACCGGTCGAGCACAACAAAATATAAGGAAGAATCTTAATATTTTTGGTAAACAGTATTAGTTTAAGAAGAACTAAATGGAAATGCTACAATAGTCTTTGAATAATAAGGAATGATAAGACATAACAAAATATCTGCAGGAAAATTACAGGAATCTTTATATTCATGTTAAATTACTTATTGTTTACTTTGAATAGATTGTCAATAAAATACAAAATAATTGTAGCATGTAAAACTAAATTAAAATTTTAAATATTGCCTGATTATTTGTTTATAAATATAAATGCAAATGTTGAACTACCCATCGTTTTTTGTGTGTGTGTATACAACATTGCAGTGGCAAGCCCGGCGCCTCCGCCAACCACGATATAATATTTATGATTTAACAAAATTACTCTGACCTACATTCGAATAAAATACACCCACTCATTATTCTGTATTAATTGTATTCCGCCCATATTATTATTATGATATATATATACTTTTTTTTCTACACATGCATTATAATTATAATCCCATTGTTGGGAAGGTTCACCATGAATAATGGAAACAGGATAAATATCGTTTAACGAGTTTAAAATTCCGAATGGAATACAAATTTATTTTGGTAGACGTTGCGTTGTGCGCGCGCGTTTCGATTAGTATTCTGCAATAGTTACACAGTTATTAGCGGGGAATTGATACACGGTGCAAAAACAAAAAAACGAGTGCAACAACACCAAAAAAAAAGAGGCAGAGCGGGCAATAATAAATACCGGCCAATTTTTGTTATTTTATTTTTTAGTTTTTTTTTTTGGAGAACAAACGAAGCAATTACAATTGTCCGTCGCTCTGTGCGAATCAATTACACTGGATTTATACGAGACTGCGTACACGTGTGAGTGTTTGTCTCGTGCAATATAACAACAAATAACAAGCAATAAATATTTAAGCCCGAAATGCAATTTATCACGTCCCGGAAACCAGTTCAATAACCATTATTATACCACCGATGCAACATATTATATTAATTTATTAAAGCATTAGCTAAATATTGATTGATTTGTAGCAATTTGCGGAGCCGTTCGCCGAAACGATGGATCTCGCAATCCAATGTGTATCTATCGGCGGTCCGTCGTCTACAAACGAAGCCGATGATCAATATTAGAAATTGCATATTAATTATTTGCCCCGGAGCCTATTAATTTTTGATCGGGGTTACGCTTTGACCACGCACATCTATCGTAAATTTGGTGAAGCTCGTCTCAATTTCATCACTGCAAAAACAAAAACAACAACTGTATAAATGAAAATAGATTGTAAATAACTAAAACTAATACATGAAACATACATTCAGTTATTCTTAATAATAATAATTTATAAGTCACAATTAATCTAAAGCGATATTATGATTGCGAATTATACAAAAAACGAGTTGTATTCTAAAAATTATGAAACAGATAAACTGAAAAATGGAATAACAAAACATTGTTTTGTATAACCGATTATTGTTTATATCATCCCTTATTATTGTATTCATTATTATAAGTATGTTCTCCTTAACAAAGTACATTTCCATTTGGGAAGATTCCGTACTCTAATCATTAAAAAGTACATTCCTCTAAATATAGTACGACTACAAAACTTTATTCACATTATACTTGGAGAAAAATGCTTTCTTCCCTTACAAAATATTGTACCCCCACATATTCTTCTGTAATCAGTCCGCCTTCTATCTTATAAGGCGACAATTTAATACCATAATTCAGTCTTTGTAGAGTCTTTGAAGAACACTTTTAGCTGGGGGAGCTAACGAGTAACTTGAGAGAAGAATGTAACTGTTAGTTAATAGAAGAGGAGATCAACACTTGTATAGTTGACTTCTCCATAAAAACACTCAACTGTGCAATAAAACTACTTAGAATATTTGCATTTGATATTCATAAACCCCTTAAAGATTCCACAACTACAAGATAATCCACAGTTTTCAGAGAATTCCATCCCTGGGACACGAAAACATTTAACAAAATAAATGCAATAATTTCTGAAAATGATGAAAATCAATACAAATTTGGGTAGAAAAACCTCGGTTGTTAGCCCAATTTTGACTAATAACAATGTTGAAATAAATATAATCAATACAAATGTCCTATAATACTCAAATTATTATAATTATTTGACTTGTGACAGTTATTCTAATAATATTGAAATCATGATAATTTATAAAATTCTAATATTTATAAGCGTATTTCATTTATGATGTTGAAACGAAGATTGTTCAACTGTTGTTATCCATAATAATACATTTTAAGTAAATCATGAACTTAATATAAGCAAATCAGACATCTGTTGCAAACACTTGTTTGGCACCGTTGCCCATTGACAACTGTTTGTGTTGTATTTTTGTATCGGGAATCGAACCCACGATCCCAGGTTTGCATCCACACGGCAAAGAGTAGCATCAGCCAACTATATTATGCATGTAGAATAGTGAACAATAACATTTCCATCAACGACTATATTTTTAAGGGTGCTGGAGAAAAACAGAAATTTTGCATATTTAGAGAATGTAGTAGAATAAACATAACTAAAAGTAAGAAAAGCCATGAAAAATCAATAACAATTCTATCAATAATAATGATTATGTACATATTTAACAAGATGCATATGAAAAAGTGACATATTTCATATATATTATATAAAATGCAGAAGAAAAAATCCGACTGAAAAGTATAAAATAAACTATTTATAATAGTTTCCATCAATGAATATATTCATAACAGAAAATATATAAAATTGAAATTTGCTTTAATTATAAAAAGTGGAATCATTCAATTCAATATTGTGAATGATTTTTTTGTTGATAATAACTAATAACATATTATCAAAAAAATAAATTAATCCTTTGCGAAAAAATATGCGTATTTGGATATACAGAATTTATTATTTGGTTTGTAAAAACTACTAGATTTATATGTTAACAAAGGGACTGTAAATATTGTATTGTAGTAAGAATATTTTCTATATAATTTCAAATATTTTTTAGATTTTACTATGAGCTTAATAAATCATAGCATTTCCATGCAATTTGTGAACCAAAATAATGTATTATTCATGAACAGTAGATGTTCTGAGCTCAGTAATAATGTGTACTCAAAGTGAACTTGATTATTGATAAAAAGGGAATGGTTTCGTCGGCTCTGCAGTAATAATGCACGTTAATAATAATGATATCGGAGCAGACACATCGGATTCGAACATCGGTTATTAATTTCTCTGTATATTTGATTAAGCGTGGAGTTTGTCAATATCAGTTAATTAGTTTATGCCATTAGCGGCATGAATGCATTAGCACATTACCTTAGTAATGTAGATGCTGTGGGTGATTAAGGTGGATTGGCTCGAGTGGCTGAAGTACATTTGGAAATTGTTTCTGCAATATCATTCCGGTAATAGCGTCGCATAATTTAAAGCACTGCTGCCACGACAAAGAATTCTAATCACATTCGCCGACATTATTTATATTTTCTAAAGGCGGACCGAAAAAGAGCGGAAAAGTACACGCAAATAAAACAAAAAAAGGTGGAAACGAAATGAAACGAAACTAAATTCCGGTTGAAACATTCTCATCGCCCACTTTCCTTATTCCATTTAAGATTTCTTGTTACGTAAGTAGCAGTTTTCCATTGTGCTGTTATAATCTAACTAAAAGCAGTTGCCAAAAATATGCATTATTAATAGCAATTTTCCATTATTATTTTCAATAAATTTCCGCATCGTGATTATCATTTATAAATTAAATTTCATTTTAAAATGAAATTTATTTTAAATATTAAACGCATTATCGTAATATGAAAGCATTAACAGAATTAACATAAATCATAATTTATACAATTATTCAATATTACTTTTATATTAATACTCAGAGCACAATAGTTTATTATAACAATAATAATAATGTTATTAAAATCAGACAAAAACGAAGTATATTTGTATAACAATAATGAAACAGTTTTAAAAAACAAAATTTTCTCCACTTGTTTATTAGATTAATATGTATTAGAAGTTTAATATTTTCTTCAAAATTTCATAACTAAAACAAGATTTTTATTTAACAAATCTACTTTTAAACTAGGAAATTGTACGTTAATACAAAAAATTACTCTGAAAGACTAAGGTATAAAAAAGTAATTTTATTTACTTAATTTAAATTAAATTAAAAAGTTTATTACAAATATTATAAAACAAACAACGTTTATGTAATTATAAAAATGTAATGATTCATTGCTAATGTTGAAATGAATAATCTTTTCACATATTTTTTTCTGAGCAAAATTGTTGTGATGTTCATTCAGACTGGAATGATTAAAATGTGAGTGGGCGGTAATGAAACAAAGACGATGGAAGATTAAAAGTGCCGTGGAAAATTAAACTTGCTTTTGGGCACGATGAAAGAAAGCGACGAAGGGAGGTCGGCTGGAAGGGAAATTACACGGAAAAGAAAGCTCAATAGCATTAGTTTATCGATGCATTCGAATGTACGGGAAGTCGGGAAATGGAGAAAACGGAAAAGCTCAAATGAGGCGCGAGTGCGGTAATAAAGATCGTCTAAAACGGTCCATATTCGAAATTAAACAGGACTCTCGTTACTCGGATGAAAAGAAGAGTCAGCAACATCTGCTTGTTTTAATGGTATAGACTTCTTTGTGGATGATTGTTCTGATTACATAACATTCAAATAAATCCAAGTTTATCAACTTTGTGATTATAGTATAGTTCATTAAATACTGGATTGAGTTTAATTGAAATAAGTTAATCAAAGATATATTTAATTAATTTCAAGTCACTTTTTATTTGATAGGAAATTTTAATTTCGCAACGTCAACTCAAAGACCTCTGTTATGTATATACGTGTACTATTAGAAGTTGTTACTCTAGTTAAAACTCCAATCTACTAGAGTACCATTGTATTTATTAAGAGTAGACAAAGGGCAAATGACTGGAAACATGAGTATGTAACATTTCTTATAAGATTTAAAATATGATTGCAAACGTTAGGTACAAAAATTGTTTGCAAATAGATTTTATTGCGTTAACAAATCTAAATGACAAAAAATAAGTAAGCAGAGAGTTGTGATTGTAATAATGTTGTAAAGATTTATTAAGATTTTTCGAATGGAAACGTTATGAACAAAGTGGGTTGTGTTTCTTGTAAATGTTGCCTTAGAAATGAAAACTTTTTGGTTACATGATTTATGGATGGCGTTGTTTGTTTGGTGCCGTTGTAATTCAAATAAAGTTGAACGGGTTTCTGGGGAGGGGGATGGTGGGTTGCTGCACGTAAAAGTAAACTGTCGGCCGGGAATTGCGTCATTTCAATCAAAATTTCCCCGGCTATAAATACATTAGTGCCAGTTAAACTCGCGATGATCGCATTAAGGACATCTCAAGTAAATTAAATATATGTCAGCGACATTTGTCCCCCCCGGAAGATGTATTGCTTTCAGGCTTTTCGCGTCTTAAGTGTTATTAGCTTAAGGAAGTTGTAACGCACAGGAGATTTCGCTCTCTAAACATGCTTACACACATACACCCGTGAAATGTATAGGAAACCGTGCGGAAAAGCGAGTTTAAAATTCTTGCATAATGCGAGCAGTCCCAATATAAGCCAAGTAAACGGTCCACTTGCCCCGAGCGCAAGAGATAACTGAAACCGGTGCAAGGAAAATGAAAGCTCCGGGGCCGATCTCCGAAGCAAACAACACAATGTATACTGGGTATTGTACACCTAGGCATAGTGCAGCCAAAGACAGAGGGAGTGAGATTTTGCGTCATCCCTCTGCGAGCTCGATAAAAATAAAAATTGAGTGTTATTCCTCGCTCGGAAATATTCAGAGTGTCGTGTGTTTTGTTTCCAGAAACATCCATCTACTACCACCCCCATACCATCTGTCTCTCCCTCTTTCGCACGCGAAACGGACTTTCGGCCATCGCAGTTCATATTAATACCGAGCTTTACTCTGTTTTATGCGCATTAATCACATGGAATCCATTATTGCGAACGTTATTCGACGAGCAATAAATTAAATAAACGATTACTATTTAAACGTTTACGGTAAACACGTCAATAAAATTATTAATGACGTTAATTAAAACGAATTTCGCAAAATCGTGTTCCACTCGAAATTCCTTCAATATTCATATATTGGTCGAGTGTTCATTACACACATCGCCACTATTAGGCTCGTACCCAAAATCCATTTTACAACGTAGCTAACATCCACTCTAAATCACTCACGTAATTATTATCTTAATAAAACCTATTAATTGATTAATAAGACAAATATGATAAAAGTCTTAATTAATGTATATAAATTATTTTACAACTTCAATGATTTGGTTTGGCAAAGGGCTATTAACAATAGGTCTTTCTTATATGTGAAATTTTACAATTTCTGTATTTATTATATCATTTAGTATTATATATACTAAATGAGCAATATCATTAAGTGAATATTCCCGTTTTGCAAACATGTTTATTCATAATGGGCAGCGCTGTACGCAGCAATCAAATTATTTAAATGAGGATAGCCCATAAATCAATTATCGAATGCATCTTCGTGATTACATAGCAGGAACAACACGCAACAATCAATAGAGTAGCACCGGTTTTACAGTGGACTGATAGATTTAAAAGCTTTTTAAGAGAATAAATAAATTAAACGTTGCTCCGAACATGAATAATACAATACTCGATGGTTATTTGTAATTGTTTACAGCAAATATTTAATAAATTACGTCCATATGTTTACACTTCAGGCATACGAAACCGAAAATATAAGTGATTCAAACAACAATATTTGTGTAAACTTTAATTAATTAAGCCTAAAATGTTTGTAATTGAAAGACCGTCGTTACAGCGCACACATTACATTAATTATGTATTCTAATAATATAAAAAAATCATGAACTCTTTGGATTAATGAATTAATGATTCTTTGAATCATTTACACTAAATATTGAAATCGTATTTTATAGAGTTTATTGAACTGATTTCATGCAAATATTTCCATGTGAAATCTTCATTATAGGTAATCATGTTTTCGAAATGAATTGAGAGAGTTTATGTTTCGATTTTATAAACTTTTCAAATAATGATTTTAATTTTGAATTGAAAGTTGGTTCGTTTCCGTAAATGTGTTAAGTATTAAATGGTTGGATTATATTCAAGTTGAGTGTAACTGAAGCCCTGTGAACGTGCCTTGTAACGATTTGGTCTAATTTTCCCTTATATAAATTGTATGATGCAAAGGCTAGGTTTCAATCGAGTTGTGGTATTATCGACATGCAATGTTGTTATTGACTTCCACGTCGAAATAGTGTCATCAATTCTGATTAGGTGCATAATTGATCTTGATTTCACACATATACAACTTAGAATTAGGCACATTCTTGACAGATTACAAAAGTTGGTGGATTTTATTTGAACGGTTCTAAAAACAATCATCAAAACTATACCTCTTCTATTAATAATCATTCTTTTAATAGTGGTATTACTATTGTTGATGTTATATTTAGATATTAATACATATATAATATAAAGTTAATTAAATGAAAGTACGAGCGGTTGAAACTGGAAAATTCGAAAGCGTAACAATTTTTCATAACATGCATGACTACGTCCGACCACGGTGGCAATAAGGTAAAAAAACGATGAAAAACCGGCTCGGAAAAGTTCGAATTTTTGCTACAGGTATGCTACACGGCGGATATCGGCCGTGGTCGAAACGTATTTGCAAAGCATTCACCGCATTCCTTCGTTCACATTTCATAACGATCCCAAAATAATTTCATTAAAAGCTCCGATATTCGCATCTGCGGTTGCTTCCACCCAGATTTCCTCCTCTCTCTCTCTCTCTGTCCCTTTTCTCTTCCCTTTTTATTTCATGCTGATGCCCTTATCTGGGATAATTCCGTGTTGCCCACCGACGACTTTCCTTACAAGATTGTCCCGGAACTTAGCCGAGACAATCTGCAATTTGCTTGCCCCTCTCTCTCCGGCCAACCTTAGGTTGCTTTTCGTAACAGCGCCAACGGAATGAACCTTCTGAAATCCGTTTTAATTTATTAAGCAACGCTGAAATAGACACTGCCACGCTGGGAGCAATTACTCTGAAATTAATGAGTTTAATTTAAGGTTCTTTTCTTTCTTCATTATTTTATTCGAGTGAGAAATTGATAAAAAGAAAGACTATTTATTTGAAGGGTTATAAGTATACCAATGACAAGTATTCAAAATATTTTATTAAATCTATAATAAGTATTCGTATTTAAAAGATTTGGATGAAAAGACTATTCACCAACAAATATGTTTATACTTTTCAAATTAAAAAAGTTATGTCATATTTAGAAGTAACCTTATTAGTATTTCATACTCCTTAGGTATTCCTTGGGCTGGTATTGTAAGCTTCTTCTTTTAGTTAGTTTTGTCTTTTATTTTTATAGAATTCTTTAATTTCTTTTCTTGAACTTTTTCATATTCTTCTAGTCTTTTTTAATATTGTTCGTCAATTTGATGTATTCCCTCACTTACCTTACCTTATGTTGTTATATATCAGATTTCTATGTTATATAGATTTACAGAAATCACATTATTATATTGTTATTAGATAATCATCATTGTTTTTGCTATTGTTTTCTCTAATATTGTTGTACTTAATTTTTATCATTAATAATAATAGTAATGCGTTATTAATGAGTGTTACATAAAAACACATTTATGAAGATTAATAGGGAAACAGTAATAATGGATGTTATTTATAAGGAAGTAGGTCTCATACATAATAAAAATAAGTGTGTGGTTTTGTATAGCTTTTTTTTGTACGTCGTTATTTATAGTATGTTTGTTGCGATGGAAATCTTGAAGTGGGAATATTAGGCAATCGACCTAATTGCTGCACTTATCGTAGCCCATTCATTGTGGACCCGAATGTATGGGAGTTTCCTCGTAAAGGGGGGGCAATGGGTCGGTCTTCTTTGGGGGTTCTCGGGGGAAGGACGGAATCGCATTTTCCAACGTCGGAGCACAAAACGTCCCCTCGTCGGACCAATGTTCGCATTTCGCATTTGCTCCCTTATAAAGTTCCGCACTGGTAAATTGTTTAAGGCCGTCGTTACACCTAAGCCGTAAAGGCATTATTGCATTAGCAACGTGAAATTTATTAATATTTGTATTTGTATTTGTGCTTGCAGCGGCGGACCCCACGACTGCGATCTACGTGTCCCATACGAATCTGATCAAATCCACGGCCGATCCCTCGTTCGTGGTGACCTGCCGCGACGAGGGGGGCCGTCCTGTGACCTGGAGCGGACCTCGGGGAGTTCTCGGTGCGAAAACCCATCCTCGCGTCAACCTGGCCTCCTACGGTACTTCAATTTTCTTCGAGCACGTCGCCGTCAAAGACAGCGGAAACTACACGTGCAGCTCCGGCAGCGAACAAATGACGATGCATCTCACTGTCAAAGGTAACCTCGATACCTGGGAAACACAATCGCCCAAAGGTCAATTGAAAAGCAAGTAAATTATTTCAAACACAAGCTTGCCCAGTTAATTAATCGCATAACTTTAGACCACGTTGATTACACAGTTTGTTGAAGCCTTGCGAATCAATAAATGCGGGGACGGGTGGTTTTTGTTTTGTCGCGTTGGGAGGAGGAGGAGGAGGGAACGACTTAATAATTTCCTTCACGAAACTGGACAGGTGGAAAATTGTCTTCGTTTAGTTATTATTTTCTTTCTATTGTTGCCGATTCATTTACATATTAATTAGAAATGTTCGCATTGAAAGGAAATCTTTTACACGATTTGCATTCCGAAATTAATCGACTTGATTACGTCCAACATGTTTGCTATAATATTACGATTGTTCCGTCAAATGCCGTTCAATATACAATAATATAACTTAATCGACATGCAAAGGGCCTTTGACAATATCCACTGCAATTACTAAATCAATTTCACGTATTACATTAAATCTCCCAAGTCATGTTCCTGTTGAATTCAACGAATTTTATAGATAAATTAATCTGTTATAATCTAATTTTACGAGTTTCGTGATTTTCAGTGAAATTTTATAATATAATTGCCTGGTAATGAACTACTATTAATCAACGTATATATTAGTATAGAAATCGCATTTCCCGTACGTGTTTTATTTTCGTCATTCAAGCACATATCTGTATTCCGTAATAATTATATAGTTTTTGGTATTTGTAAGCGAGGCTGCGCATACAAATGCGAAAGTCAACTTCATTTATCATCGGTTTATGAATGGGACCCCGCATAATATATGCGCCGTAATATTTCANNNNCAAGACAGATCTATAAATATTGCATATCTTTCTAACATATTTCTGTTTATTCGCTTTTAATGTATTTATTTAACATTCCGGGCGTAAAATGTAAATTTTCAAATACGAAATAAAAATGGAGCTATCACAAGTGCATTGCTCGAAACGCATTTACGGATGCGATTTAATCTATCATATTTTATATATATATATACGTGACTTTATGTTTGATTTATTTGATTTGACAATTTTCGCAAAATAAATTCAGTAATAATAGTCAGTATACGTATTATGTAAGTTTTAATATCAATTGATTTAAGTATTTCAAAGTCCATAAACAAGAAAAAGAAAGAATTGTTAAAAAGGGGATTCACAATCTTAACATCCCCCAAAAACACATTTTTATTAATATTAATGATAGATGTTACAAATTAAGTTGTTTTCTTACGTTGCAATTAAATTATTAGCTTTATAATTTAGATTTATAAATAATATTGATTACTAATGGATATTTGAATGTATATTTAGTTTGACAAATATCCATGGGTATTAAAGTAAAACACACATATTCACTTAAATACTTGTCTTCCAGAGGGTTCGAATATCACATCAATCCTAATACGTCTGAAATCTCTCTGCACTAAATTCACAAACAAACCTTTCAATAAATACATCATAACTTCCCAATCCATCATCGGTTGGCAAAGAAAGAAGTTTAATACAACTTCCTTGACCAAAGATAAACAGGATATAATCAATACATTCCTTTTATATAGGTTGAAGACTGTGTATAACACAAAAAAAAAACTCACATAGTGCGGTTAATCTGTTCCGTCAATTTTTCGGACTAATTGAAACTGAACTAATCATTTTTAAGGTCATTTATTTATTATAATTTGGAGAAAGAAACATACTTTATTTGAAACTTTCAAATCCGACTATAGTGAATCCGGAACAATGTAGTAACGCAAATCGCATCGATATTAAATAAACCCATATATGAAAATGAATATATCTATTTATCATAGGAAGAATCGGGGAATTATACAGTGAATTGCGTTATTGTAAATCGACGTAAATTGAACCGGCGTAAAACGAGTATCTAATGAATCCGTAAATGAAAATATTAGAGTGAAAATATACTGTTATTACAAAAATTAAAGAGGAAATTAAACTTTTAAAAGCACAGCTAGAAATATTTATGTTTCTCTTCTACAACTAGCTTTGCGCTATGAAATAATAACATTTAATTAAAAAGTTCAGATGTATCCGTGATCCGCATTGTAAGCGATCACATTCACCCGAAAGGCATACACGCATTTCCCGAGAACGAACATATTACATTCTACATTTTCATTTCAGTTCGATTCAAAACTTAAATAATAATATAACGTTGTACATATTGTTTTTAAATACTGAATTTCATAAAATAATCATTACGTTTATTAAATGTTTATTTTGTGATCAGTTTCACATGAAAATTTCAAATAGTTTAATCATTAAATTAATTAATTACTGGTTAAAAATAATTTAAATGTGTTGTTAGTTGAACGTTAATTATCGATAAATTGGGGCAAAGTGGCAAATTTTTCAATACTTTTGTACAATTTACGTTATATAACAACTTTGAATATTACATTTTTTACGGAAATATAACTATAAAATAAAATAGTAACGTTTCTTTTATGACTTTAAAAATTTAAATATATATTAAAGCATGAAATCTAACAAAGTATTACGTTGTATAAAAATAATATTAATAGCGTTTTTATTATGTAATCAAATTTTCGATAAGCAAACAAAATTTGAATATTATTGGAAAAATAATTTCGTTGTTCAAATCGTTTCCGTAACTAAAACTAGGGATGTTCGAAAACATAGCAATCTACCAAATAATCGTAAACGCTCCATTAGAGTCAATGGATGCGAAGTACATATTAAATTATAAACTTTTCCTATTACAAAATGTGTTTATATTTAGAAAATTCTGCTTTGCGTTCAGAAAGATAAAACGGACTAACTTTCATCATGAATAATTCCCCTGAACATTATTTGGCGAATTTAGTTAATGCTGGGGGTTGCATTGCAGTCTCACATTAAAAACCAGACGCAATTTGATAACGTTCCAGAAATGTTATTATGTATTTTTTTTTCGTTCTTTGTATGAATGTGAACATATTGAATAATGAAACTGGTAGTTTATGTTGGATACATAATGCACGTGTAATTCCGTCTGAAGCGAATCGAATTCAAGATGCACAGACGCAAAACTTAAAGCCCTCTGCGTTCTTTCCAGTTTAATATTTCATTAGCGGAATTGCACAAAAGGGAAATTTTGCGCTGCATAAACAGGTTTTCTTTGTTCGGCTTGTTATGGAACGTAATGATATTTGCGATGTTCGCACCGGAGGACAGATTGATTACTGTTATAAATGCATTTGGCGAGAGGGGATCGTTTTCCATTCTCCAAATAAATGCAAATCCAATGTTGTGTTTATATATACTTACTATGTGTGCACATATATATTAATCGGTGAATTGAATGAAAGAAACTGGAACGTGTTTCGACATAGCAATGCGTCCTGTTTGAGGCATTTCTCCACCGCGTATACCGATAGATAAATTAAATTTAATGGGCTGCATTAATGCATTAACTAGATGCGCACCGAAAAATACGGGAGAATAAATGCTAGGGGCGGGGGTGGGAGAATTCATGGCAATATGATACTGGAATTCCAGGGCTAATGGGATTATACAACGGCGTGCACAAAATGAGAATGCACCAACCACTCTGAATATATTATATCTAGTTTGGGATGGAAGGAATCCTTTGCACCTTTGCCTCTTCACTTATCTCCCGCCGTAATATATGAATACCACTTTTTAACTTCCTCGTAAATCTCATTTTTGCTACAGAATCTTATAAAGTTTCACGCCACAAAACTTTAAAGCCACTACTTCATTATAACTATTTCATAATACCCGACGATTTAACAGTCCTTCTTTTATTCAAATTATCAATAAAAGTATGGATTTCGTTCATAAATCACATATAATTGTATAATATATAATGAAACAAAAAATATATGCTGTTGACCAACTGTCTTATTTTTTGTTAGAGTTACCTTACCTATTCTTACCTATACTCCCATCAATCTTTGTTAATTACTTGGGAATCCTCCTAAATCCAAAACTTAACTTAAATTCCCACTCCAAATATCTTAAATCCAAAATAAAATCTGAATTCTGATACTTCCTCAGACTTTATGAAAACCAGTCCTAAAAATATCCTGACCAAAACCGAATAACCTTCTCAATGATCTTAACTATTCTAAAACCAATATTTTTTAAAACGCATATTCAGGATCTGTTTTAACTTTAACAGTTTTCGAGAAAGTCGCTGAGATGTAAAGACGCTACTTTTTCGCACGATAATTTTTCATTTCTTCAACTTTGACAACGAATTACAGCCAAACGGTACAAGACACAACAATCAATTAATATACATTGGATTCCACAATTATCCAGCTTTCATGTGCATATTCAGGATCTGTTCTAACTATAACAGTTTTCGAGAAAATCGCTAAAACGTGAAGACGCTGCTTTTTCGCACGTTAATTTTTCATTTCTTCAACTTTGACAGCGAATTACAGCCAAACGGCTATAGACACAGCAATCTATTAATATACGTTAGATTCCCCAATTATCCAGCTTTTATATGCATATTCTGAATCTGTTCTATCTATAACAGTTTTCGAGAAAATCGCTGAGATGTAAAGACGCTACTTTTTCGCACGATAATTTTTCATTTCTTCAGCTTTGACAGCGAATTATAGCCAAACGGCTCAAGACACAAGAATTAATTAATATACATTGGATTCCCCAATTATCCAGCTTTCATGTACATATTCTGAATTTGTTCTATCTATAACAGTTTTCGAGAAAATCGCTAAAACGTTAAGACGCTGCCCTTTTCGCACGTTAATTTTTCATTTCTTCAATTTCTCTGACTTACATTACAAATACATCAATATTTCTGTCTTTACCCAATTCAGTATTCTTCGGAATCGAGATGTCCTTCCCAAAGTTACATTGTTTTTTCATTATTAGTTTGTATTTGGCCAACAAACGATGCCTTATTATTATTGATAAATTTAATATCTACAAAATAAATTACTTATTCACTATGCACTTGTTTGAAAGTGCGGGTGGTAGTAGTAGTTGAATATTTCTGCAATAATTGGCAATCGGATGTTTTGCACCTTGGGCGAATAACATTCAGAAGTTCGTAAATACGTTTGGAAGTAAAGTTTCTGAAAACTTCGTTTAACTCACACATCAACAATTGCTTTTATCCAGCGCGGAATGAAATTGAAATACATAAACAAGTTTCGCGGAGTGCATCCATCACGATCTAATTGAATCAGTTTCGTGATTTTATTTGCCGGCTTTCGCGACAAAATTGATAAGCGAAAGAGAATGGGAGACGGCGTCGGACGCGATAGGGAAGCTAATTTGATTACGATTAATAGGTACGTCCATCGGAAACAATGTGAAATTATCCAGGTGTGTGGCGTATTCATGTGTCAACTTTAATATTCTCGCGTTTTACGAGCGACGGATAAAAACAGCGACTTTAATTAAAACGGGGAACTATGTACCGTCAAGGTAGTAGTTCGAGTGCGCTCTTTTTTTTGCCCCCTTTTGTTTCGCTCCGATGCAACTAATTACAGTCTCGTCAAAATTTCATATTTAATGATAAAATTTGTTAGGATTTTATTAAAACTTATTACGTGATACTTTCAAAGTCAAATATGTTGTTCAAATATTGACAGAACAAGTACTTTATAAGCTGACTAGTACTTGTATAGTTTTGATGTACCATCAAGTACAAATTTTATGTCAAAGCTTTAACGATATCATTAACTCGTACAATAAGTCTATGTAATACATAAAACTTGAAAAGTAAAATGTATTGTCAAAATATACATGTGAATAAACTTATCATAGATGTACCATCACGTACTATTAAGGTTCTATCAAAGCCTTAAAATGTTACCATTGAGTCATACTTATAATTTTCTCTATAATACGTGATAGTTGCAAGCTCAAACATTTTGTTCAAATTGTCAAATTTTAGAAGTTAACTAGTTTTGATGTATAAATTAGATCAAAGTCTTAAAATGTGATACTTTCAAAGTAAAATGTGCATTGTAAATATAAATAAAAGTACGTATATTTACTATATAGATTAAGCTTAAGCAGTGTTTTTAAAGAAATAACTGGAATTAATCTAAATTGAAATTATTTTTGTCATTTTATTCCATTAATTACCTCTCCATTTAGATTTTATCGACTCTATCTCACTATAACTATATGCATAATCCCACTAAATTCATTCTGTCGATAATTGCTCTTGTTGGATTATAATTGTAACATACATTGCCAATAAATTTTACCGAAATTAATAAAAACAATACATTTTATTATAAATAATAATGACTATTTATTGTAGCAGTCAGATAAATTTTAAAAGTAAATATTTATTATTAATTCCAATAATTTAAACTGACCTTTTTCAAATAATGTTCAATACAATATATTTATATAATTTTAACTATAATATTGATAAAGTAACAAAGTTGTTCTATTTTAAATAACTAAATAACGATTTCCAAAAGGATTGAAAACTCATACTGCTATTCCAAAATGCATAAACATTCTCTAAAGAAATGAACTTTTGCACTTGCAGCAATGATTGTGAAACGTAAACAAGATATACATATGAGGAGTGAACACCTGCACCCTGCAGCTGCAGCTGCGATTGAAAGTTCTTTTAGCAAATTTCAGTTCAAGAAAGTTTTATACCAAATCCAGACATATTTTGCTGCATATCTTCGTACTTCTCTCAGGACTTGATCTGTCTATATGATCATAATTGCAGTAAAGACCGATTCAAGAACGTAACCGTCGAAGACAATCCCGTTCGTTTATGTAATCGCTGTGGTACGAAAGCATTCGCGCCTCCAGTTTATAATCACTTACATAATTTGCGAGCAAAACGCAGCAAGCAACCGTCGTGCATCATCTTTATCTTCGAGCGCCCGTTTTTCGCGGTAAGCTCGTATTTACATTTAACCACTATTACGCGACGATAAATTAGTCGGCCGAATTGTGTTGAAATTTAAATGCAGCTGCATAAGAAGAATATAAATTTGCTAAGAACGGCATTGTGTCGTGTATTTCGCTGTTTGTGTGTAGAAAATGTATCTATTGTTTCTCGACGCTCTTTTGTTTTCATTTTTATCTGCAGACACAGACTAGAATGTTAATTGATTTATTGCCGTTGCAAAGATAACGTATGCCAGGAAACTAACAATGGAATTATAAATCTATATAGAGTTTTGGGGGGGTGAGGGTTGCTTTGATAAGGTCTCACCCCGTCTGCCAGCCCCTCGCTTCAAAACGTTCATATTTATTGCGCGTGCAAGACCGAATTTACGCGGTTTTCCCCAAAACTTGTGGCCGGGTTAAACTGGTGAGGTGTTGCTCCTGCGAGAACGTTTACCGACCAAAACTGGGGTGTAATTTGCTGGATAATTTCTCAATACTCTGCATTACCATTAGCGATTTAATTTACTGCCTCCAACTAAATATAATGCGCTTCCGGCTCATGCGATTACAACGAACCCCCAACAATTTAATTAATATTTATTGCAGGACGGAATTGATTAGCGTATCTATGGAAATTGGTGCAAAACATTCGGGGCTTCTTCCGAATTTCGCGCGTCTAGACTGAAAGCAAATATTTGCAGCCCGTTACACAAATATCATCTTAATTCATGTATTAAATGTTTACATATTAATTAATATAATATTTGAGTAATTCTTATTAAATATCGTAATTCATCATCGCAGTGTGTTTTCTTATACAGGCAATACTATGTTTACGCCGTTTCACAATAACGACGCTGCTCAATTCGCATATTTTCCATATTCAAAATTTAAAGCTATGTACTTTCATCAGAAAAATATAAGAGGCTTGGGCCTGGAAAAGGGTTGATATAAAGTCATTAATAACTAATTCATGAAAAAAGTTAGTTGGAGTAACTGAAAATATAAACATGTTGGGATGGAATCGATTATTTCGTAGTTAATTAATTTAAGGGTGGATCTCGATATCGAGGCCGAACCACAAAACTTGGCAAACATTCGAGTTGGAAACGGAAACTACCCTTCGATACCGATAACGCACCAGGGTAGATTTTTAATTAGATAAAATATTTCCTTTCACTTAATTACATTGAATTAAAACAATCCGATAATGAATGAAGATAATCAAAGTCCAGTTCGAAGGAAAAATTCGCAAAAGAAGTGGCTTTTAGAAGCTTGCATATATTGGATAATCTTAATGTGCGTAGGTAGGCTTAACTTGAACAATTTATTATCGCAATTTATTCTGATTGATAATTGATGTTTGTTTTCGTTTACTTTGTAAATATCTGTGGATAATGCAATATAACGGTCGACAAATTGCTGTATTTATGTGTGTAACACACAGTGATGCAATAAATTTGGCCAGTGTATCCATAAATATTTCCATTTCTTTATATCATTTTTATATGTTTTTCGTGGCAGCGAGATAAATGCTGTTTCTTGTGTTTACAATTTTTCTTGATCAATTTTTGTGGTCTTGTGGATGTTGCTATGTGTGTGTGTATACGCTGCTTCTTGATACATATATAGAGAGAACGTATTGCTTTTATATTTCAGCCCCTCTGACGTTTATGGATACTTCCCCAAACCAAACGGGAATAGAGTTCACCGATGTTACGCTCCGATGCGAAGTCAAAGGAGGAGACAAACCTATAGTTACTTGGAGCTACGAAAATGGTGGAAAAATTTCAGGTAATTGTTAATCAAACACATACAATAATAATTAAGAATAATCAGTTAATTAATATCACAATTAAAGTAATTATACTGAATTTCATACTTTACCTTGTATAAATGAAAATTTAAGAAGAAACAACACTTAATCAATCAATTAACTCCATAAATAAAATAATATTACACAATTCCATTGATTATAAAACGGTTGTAAGTTGTAAAGTACAATGAGTGCTATCAATTTAGGAGATTTTTATTGCTTCAGTGTAGATTTATAAGTTTCATTTAAAAGTTCCTATTATATTCATGACTTTTTCGTATGTTAAATTTTCAATACTTCAAATTTAACATCTAATTACAGCCAAACGGCTCTAGACACAACAATCAATTAATATACGTTGGATTCCCCAATTATCCAGCTTTCATATGCATATTCAGGATCTGTTCTATCTATAACAGTTTTCGAGAAAATCGCCAAAACGTGAAGACACTGCCCTTTTCGCACGTTGATTTTTCATTTCTTCAATTTTGACAGCGAATTACAGCCAAACGACTCTAGACAGAGCAATAAATTGATATGCGTTACATTCCTCAACTATCCTAGTTTCATATGCATATTCAGGATCTTTTCTATCTATAACAGTTTTTGAGAAAATCGCCAATACGTGAAGACGCTGCTTTTTCGCACGTTAATTTTTCATTTCTTCAACTTCAACAAATGCTTCGAATTTATTTTAATAGAATAATCAATTATTATGATGCCGGAATTAATATCTAATCTAAATTTATTGTGTAATATAATAACTGTGGATTTGTTAAACATTAAATAAATGGTTATGTGGCCATTCAGTGGGAATATTTAAATAACAAGTCACATAACTATTTTAATATGGTAATGCAGCAATTGAATGTTAGCATTTAAATTTCCGTCCCCTGAGAATTTCGCGCTGTTTTAGAGGGAGATGCAATGCAATTATCAGTTTAATAATACACCGTTAAACGTTTCAATTCCCCAAAATACTACCAAATTTAATCCGATAATTAAAATATTCTGTCATCAATAATAGTGTAATAAGCTTATGGTAATAATTAATTGTGCAAAATATTAACTTCAGAGTAATCAATATTAAATTCTTTATGCTAGTTATGAGAATATGCAAATTCGTTTTAAATAATTAATTTTTTATATGACATTTTATGTTTGTTATATGTTACATTTAACAGTTGGTATAAGTCTTTGTTATTTATGTGGTTAATGTTGCTATTATTACTAAATTTTCATAATGATTGATGATGGTTTTTGTGTTAAGTATAATTCTTAACTTACTGGTTAATCTCATAATTTATTCCATTGTTTATAACCACAGATACCGTTATGTAACATCAACCTTCGATGTTGAGTTGCAGTTACTAAGGTGAAGTTACATATATATTCTAAGAAATTCTTTACGGTGCTATTGAATGAGAATACTCGTGCAACTTTACACGGTGATTACTAAAGACTTCTCAATAGTGTTTCATAGTGTTCGGAATTTAAGTGTTTCTAATTTAATGAAATTCTTTCTAAGCATTCCTTAAAACATCACGCGTGGTTTTACATTCAGAGTACTTCAAATGAAACCCTGCCCAGATAGGTCTTTTGATGGAAATTCATGTTCCTTCGTTACGTTAATTCGAGTATATATAGAATTAAATGAATTTAGCTTAAGCTTAAAGAACTTGTCGCAATTAGTAAGTTTAATTAAAACTTCGGAAGCGCCGTTCCATAATTCTTTATTACAACTAACAAAGGAGGTTTTGTTTAAACTTTCGAAGATACATTTTTATTCATCTGGAGCACTTCTGGAGCTCCGTCCTACGGTTTTTAAGAATCCGCTAAACGAATTTGAGGAGCAGTTAGTGCTCGGGTGAAGAGGGAAATTGAATAAATTAGAAACGAACTAATTTAAAACTTCCACTCGCATAGATAGTTTCGCGTTGCAGTGCGGACTTTTTCTGAGTTTTCACTTCGGGGCTCCTTCATAATATTTTTATGAAACACCGTGACATCTTCTGCTTTTCTCTCACTCTCTATGTGTGTATATATATTTCTTGTTCTTCTATCAAGTATATATCTTCTTTTTTTTCTTCGTGTCGAGATTCCTGTCGTTTCTGAAATTTATTTTCGGTTTGTTTCATTTCCGGGAGAGGGTAGTAAAGTGAAATTTATCCTGCGGGCGACATACTTGTCTTTTATTATTCGGTTAAAGTGCCCCATCGGTGTTGTTCTAATGCACAGGCATCGATTTTTAATAATCCTGCCGGAACGTGACTGAACGATGTAATCCGTTACGTAAGAACCCGCTTCAAGGATCCCGAAAACTTTGCGCGTCGAACTAATTACGAAGTCGCGCACAGGAATTGCATAATATAATAAAAATGGAATTGACGTGTAACTGAGCAAGTTGTTCAGAAAGGCGAGATCACGTATATATTGTATCAGCAATTTGACGAAAGAAACAAAAAGTGTTATAATACACTTACTAAATATAATATCTTTGACGGAAAATCTCATTTTTTTTGTGGCAAATAAAGAAAATTATTATATAATATTTGAATAAAACTACATTTGTGCAAAAATATAGTTCTATAAATATGATGATGCCATTAAATATGAAGTTTACAATACATTGAAATTGTTTAGTATTACACTAAAAATACTCAAGTTAACTTTTGAATTATTTAATAGTATTAGGACTTAATTATTGCTGACTACATTTTAAGTAACACCATGAACTAGGAGAAAAAATGCAAAAGTTATTAAATTTACAAAAAAGCTACGTTTGTTGAATCTTAGCATAAATCATAAAGTATATGATGATTAAAGTAAGTCATTAAACTTTAATCTCCACTTTAAGTTTGCCAACTCTTGTAAAACTTACACTACATTACGTTTTCCTTTATACAAAATAATAGGTGCATTAAGTTTGAGTAAATCAATAATACCTTTGATAAGATATAAAGTTATTTGATACTACTGTCGGTAACTGGAATGAATCATGTAATAATACTAAATTTTAAATGCGATTTTCAAGTTATAATCACATAAGAAATATTGAATATTCCAATATAGATATAGTTATTTCATTTTTTCAATTTTCTTATTTGCTTTTTGAATTTTCTGGGAATATGTTATCGAAATCTAATCTAATTAAGTTGTATTGAAACATTATGTGAAATCTATATATAATTCTATAATTTGTCATGAGCTTAATGACTTTTCGATTAATCATTGCGAACCATCAATTACGAAAATTCGATGACCGAACAATAAAAAATGGAAATTGTGCCAATGACAATCACCTTTTCGAAAGTATGCGTGCATGTGTACGAATTGTATTGAAGTATATTGTTGAAAGAAATGATGAATTGTTACGTTGAAATGAATTATGACGCGTTCGTGGTGTATTTGCAGTGTGCAGTGTGCAGTACGGTCAATGGAATTGGGCAAATTGATTGACGCTTTTATCGGTGTGGCGATATTTCATTGGTAATTAGTATGCGGAATTAATGAACACGTGTAATAATAATAAAGGCCGTGACGCTCGGACATTTATAAACATGGGGGGTCGTCGCGTTCGTGCTGCTGCTGGTGCCGGTGCCGGCATTCGGAGCCATCCTCTTTTCCCCATCGTAATTCCCATCCGAAACTGTTCCATATATTAATCTTTATAGACGTTTTAATAACGCATGCGGAATGTGTTACGTTCTAATTACACTTGACAACCATTGTAATGGATTATGCGGCCCGGCTCTTTCGGTAATGCTTTTGATTAATAGCACTTATATGTATAATTAGTTTCCTACGAATGCATAAATTATTATCGCGAACCAAAGGAACGAACTCTAAATACAGCGCACGGAATTTACCCTTCAAATTAACTACACACGGCGACGTTCCACATGGAATGGTTTATCAATTGATTTGCCTTTTGGTGGGGGTGAGGGTTGATGCTCGTTCACAAACGAAATAAACCAATTCTATAATGTTCTATTAAATTACATATCAAATTACATAACGTTTTTTAATTAATTATTTTGATTTTTCATAAATTACCCAAGTGGTGTAAAAAATGAAATCTTAAGGGTAATCATGATATTTTACAAATAAAATATTGTAAATTTGCTTTAATTGCTATGGATAATATAGAAAAAGCGTTATATTAAGCTATTAAGATTATTTTAAGACGTTATATGTATTCACACTAAAGAAAGACAGCTGCCCAACAGTTAAACTAAATGGACAAGATTTGCCCAAATCAACTAAAGTCAAATATTTGGGTATGCTTCTCAACAGAAGGCTTACCTGGAATGACCACATTCAGGCTAAGAGGGAACAATTAGAAATAAAGTTTAGAAAACTCTATTAGGTTATTAGGACAAAAGTCGGAGAATAAACTATTAACATACAAGGTAATCTTAAAACCAGTATGGACATATGGAATCCAATTATGGGGTGTAGCCAGCAAATCGAACATACAAATTATCCAGAGATTTCAATCAAAATACCTAAGAAGTATCATCAGGGCACCGTGGTTCATCTCAAATAGGCAAATACATGAAGATCTCCATATAGATTTTGTTCAGGATACAATACCGATGTTTAGTAGTAGCAGATACACAAACAGATTGGAATTACTTAATACTGTTCTGACTATTCACTTACTTGACAACAAATAGACTTAAGCGTTGTAAACCACTAGATTTAGTTTATAGATTTAAGTAACTGATTTAATGTTTATATTCACAATAATGGTAAACATCCACCGGAATATTTTATCTGATCAATTCACTTATTGTTCAACTTGAATAGATTGTAAACAAACTATATGTAAACAGCATTGAAATTAATTTAGCTATAAGAAACTTATAATTAATAATGCAAATTGAAACTGTGTAGCTATTGTTTATCCGTATTTTCGTAAGCGAGAATTCAGTGTGAAATATTCTATTACAGTTATGTATTTCTGAAGTAATTACGATTTAGTATCATTGTTTTCACGAATCGAGATAATTGCACGAGAGGTGTACACGTTGTAACTAATCACGGTAATTATACGCAAACCAGAGTGCGACATTTCGTTAATGACTACTGTTTGTTCTTAAGAAGCACACAATAATGAATCGGCAAATCGCCTAGCATTACGTAAATCTGTTGTTATAACGCACGAAATGTGTCCCAAATTCGAACGTCTGCCGGTGTCAGTCACCTCATTTCGCTGATATCCAAATCACTTCCATGCACTGCTATTTGCCCAAAGCCCGCATTCATCCCTTTCCGCGTGAACATGACTTACATATTATTTCACCTTCCATCTCACACCTCCCATTTATCTTATCCTCGTGTCCACGCCTAAACCTTGCTATGATTTACTGCCTTCCATCCACATCACTCATTTTTTAGTAATAATAATTTAAAAAACAGCGATATTTGCACAAATATTTGTTATTTATTTACTGAATAATAACAATTATATGATGAAAAAGATGAAACGAAAATTAACCACATTTATTATTGCATTTAGTTATTATTAATTTAAATAATCATTATTAACATATATTGTTTGCCTGTACACAAAGAGCTGTATTTATTTTAATATAATTAATTAAAATTACTTCAAAATGCTTTTTTGTGAAAATCTATTTGTTGTATGCCTGGACCAAAAGACTTATGTATAATTTTCTTTAAATCACTTCTTTATTAATAATTTGTTTCCATTGCAAATCTCACGATAGAATATATGTGTTTCAAATAGTCACTGCTGTGCGTGAAATGCGCTTCAATTATTGGAAATGCAGATTAGTTAAGGTCCTCTAATTGTGCACGTTTGATTTAAACGATTTTAATTGATCACAGGAATCGCACGTGGTTCCATGTCTATCCATGTATAAGGACGCAAATTAGTTAACGTTAAACCGTTTCCATCGGTTTACATAAATAGTTCAGGTTCGTTCAAATGGATCATTTCAATCATTCGATAAACGGGCGAAAGTACATCATGAAATATAATTGATGCTGTAATGCGCGCAGCTCCAATCAATAATTATTAATTATTATATTTAATTGAATTGCTTATTGGTAATATTCATAATGGACTTTTGTAATGTGTGGTTCATAGATATAATAATAACTGTAATTAATGTTTATGAAAAGAACTTTATATTTTAGCTTTTTACAAATTTATTGGGCAAATTTTAATTAAATTGAATTAAAGTTTTATTATATGAATATATGCAATGTTTTTTATTTAATAAATCATATAATTATCCAAAAAAACATTGTATAATTTATAGAAATGATTATTGATTGTAGTTTTAAAACAAAAAATTAATGAATAAAAATTCAACAAACAAACAGACAAAACATATTCGTACAATAAAAACAATATTAATGAAACAAAACAACTATTACAAAGAGCTATTGATTGCTGTATTTGCGCTTTTATTTGGACAAAAGTGCGGATGCGCCGGGTTAAAAAAAGAGACTGTCGATTCTTGTGTTGAATATGTTGTTTTATGAATGTAAATTACCTTTTATAAATACAGTTTATTCTTAAATTTTTTAGTTTATTTATTGAATATTTGTATATTGAAGGAAAACAGAAACGTTTCCATTTGGAGGATGCGCCGGGTTATACATATTTTGAATTTATAGTTAAAAATATATTCTGAGAAATATGAAAATATTTAAATACTTTATTCATTATATAAAAGGGGAATCATGGATTCTATGAGAAAATAGAACAAAAAATTATTTTACACGTTGAAAGCGAGATATTTTAATACGCATTTATAACGTTACGCATGTAATAAAACGACATAATTCCATGTAAATTATACATGTTTGCATTTTAATCTTATTATCAAATGTTAATATAATAAATCTGAAAGTAAATAAACGTTTTTATTACTACTGTGCGGCCTTTTCACCAGATAAAAAGCCAATTCTATATGAACCATAGATATTGTGTGTAGGCGTATATAAACGGAATAAATGAATGCTGAAAAACACAGCTTTTCACAGTGCAAATGCAAATAAATATTTCATAAATGTTTTTCGAATGAACTGAAATATTTACTTTTTTCATTCCGTGATGAACTTTCCATTTTGAAATTGTCATCTCTGTGTATTTTCCACTACGCCGTTGTTTATTTAAGCGTACAGTTTATGAATAACAACGTTACATCGTGTAACATGTCGATGTACGTCAACTTGGGTTTTATATACACTATTTGTATGCTCGTTATATAATTTATGCATACATGATAAATATAATCACAAAAGGACAAACAATCAAAGTTTGATGTTCTTAGAAGACATAATTCTGTACGAAGGAATGCGAAATTGGCTATTTTTTTACTTGAAAAAGTGTTTGACGATGTTAATTTAATTCGTTAATAGAGGTATAACTGTGTCATAATTGCTATGTTTCAAGTTTTTAGTTGATGTACTCAAGACCTACTTATTTCTTTGCAGGATCTGTTTCTTAAGGATCTGTTAGTAGAACATTAGTCGAACTTTTGTTACAAAATGCAACTGAATTTATCTTATTTGATATTAAAAATTCAGGAATGTAAATAAAACTTAATTGCGTCGAAGCTGAAAAGTACGAAACTTTTCTTACGAAAAACGCCTTCGGCTTGCAAATTCCAATGTTTAATTTCTGCACAATTTATTTCGCCCCCGGCTTTTCCTTTATTGGTGTTCGATATAAATCACATTTTTCCCTCCGGAGCGGCAGTCTTGCACTCCATTCCGTGTCGCGACTAAATTCAATGGTTGATTGTAAATTTCCGCTTGTCCTCGTCATCAGCGAAGTCGAAGAAAATAATACGTTAGGGATTCGCATATTCCACTCCCAGACTCTCTCCATTGATATTCATAATAACCTTCGAAATACGGAACGAAAAACGTATCAACACAAAAAAAAATGTACTTTCCGATCTACATACATCTGTAGATATGAGCGTTTCTATTGATGTGAGATACGGTGATGTGTTGGTTCTGAGTTTAATTTGAATTCCTTGTCGAGCTTTGTCAGAGGACGTTTCGATTTTACTTTACTTTCGTTTTGGGAGGATATTAAACGAAACGTGAATTTGCGAAACGAGTTTACTAACTGGGACCAACTTCCCAATTAATTAATATTTCATTTGCTCGGACCATAATCATTTGCGCATTTACTCCATGCTACTTAGATTATGAAACTTCATTAACGTTTAATCATAATCAAATTAAATCTCGTTTGTTGCGTACCATTTTCTGGGGGTCCGGGAACTTTTCTCAGATTGTTGTCAAACTTTTGGCGAGACTAACATAAATCAAAATGTGAAGAAAAATAATCATGTTTGCAGATTCTATGTTGTTGTGTCCCGAGGATGGGATTCTAAACATGATGGTGTTGTCATTGTGGAGTCTCAAGGGTTGGAAATTTGATTTAGTTTTACAAAACTTTGTTTGTTACTTGACGATTATTCTTCACTTAATGAATATGTTCTTCATTTAGGTAACTTCTGATATAATACTGAGACTTCTTCGTTGGTTTCCTATCTAATACTAATACTAAATATGAAAAAGGTTTAGATTTGGAATCTTCTTCCAATTTAACACATGTTCATCAAAATACTTCATGAAAGACTTAGGATTGTTCGATATCCATTGGATTGTTTCCACCTAGTTTTGTTTATATTCCAGTGTATCGATCTGAGAATCTATTATATTTTATACAAAAACTAGTAATTTGCAAATGTACTAATTGTAATTCAGTTTGGTACAAAAACGAGTTTAATTTACTATTTACATGAGTAAATATGGTAATGTAATATAATTATTTTATAATTGAGAAATGTCGTCGATTTGACGGTTCCAATCGTTATTGAAGATAATACTCCTAAATACACACACACACATTCGTATATAATACGAATGCTCCAGCTAAGCATGTTCACTTGCGTGTGACAAATTGCAGCAAGCATGTCAACATACCAAATTAATTTATGTATCGCAAGATCTCGGAGGCACGTAAGCAATTTGCGATCGCATTACGGGATAGTTTAAACTTGTGATATAATGAAGCTGTTGCTGTATTCCTCGAATCGGCACGAATGAATCGAGTCAAACGAAACTACAATAACAACAACTCGCACCGCAATCGACGTTATTATTGATTGCGTTTGTTGGAACAAGGAAATGCTCCATTGGTAGATGAAATCTGTACAATTATAAATTCCATCGACAGGACTATTAACTATGACGGATATTTCGTTTCAGACCCGAAGTTCAAGATAATTGGTGATGGATTATTCATAAATAACGTGACAAGGAATGACAGCCGCACCTACATTTGCAAGGCGATGCAGACCAGCACCGGGGACATCATGGAGCAGAAGATCCAACTGAAAGTCGAGCGTGAGTATAGCTTTTTATGTATATATATATATATATATATATCTGTACGGTTTTATATTTGGGAAATGGTACAGCTCTGTGTGGAAACTTTAGCAACTTCCCTCACTAATATTACATATAATTGGTTTAAATTGCATGTGCTACAAACTACATCTATATATATATATATGTGAGTGTGTCTTTGATGTTTTGGGGCGCCAACTTCGCCCGCAGAGCTTCGCAAACGGAACTTTCGTTACAGGCTGAAACTGTAATTAAACTGGAAGATTTCTTCAGTTCGCTTTATTAAATATAATAATCGCCAGTTTTAGAAACGCTCGCTCGTTTATCGGAAGTTTTCGATGCGGAGTTTTCGATGATGCCTGCATTTTAGTTACCTAACAATAACTATAGCAAAATGCAAACTACAGGCAAATATATTATTATGAAAATTATATGCGATGTAAACCATATGAATTTATTGCTATTGTCCATAATATCCATATTAACATTATAATAATTATCGAAAGTTGATTATAATATAGGATGCATTCAGTTTTTAGTTAATATTTCTAATACTTTTTCGATTTGTATACATGGATATTAAACTGTATTACTATTAATGTTTAGGAGACAAATGAAGGAATAGGTCTTCATTTATAATACTTTAACACAATATACAAAAAAAAGTGAACACTACACTTGCTTGATAGATCTTGTTTGTCATTCTGCTAGGTTTTGCTGGTCATTCAAGAATACTAATCGAATAATTATCTATTAATAATATAAATTTAATGATTTTAAAATATGACATTCTTAGTACAATTTATTCTAATTTCAATGAAGAAAACCAGATTTATTTATATCCTGTATTTCATTTCTAAATTCAAGTTTTTCTTTAACTACAAAAAACTAAATTGATAGTGTTATGATAGTAGACCCAATCAACGGATAAATTTAACATCGATTTCGTTGATGAAATAATGTTTTTTGTCGTCGTAAAGACAACGTTATCTGTGAAATCGGAGGGGATTATAATTAATGAATGGGTTCAGATCGCTAAGTGAGATGCGGTGGTTCAAGTTTCGGGCGGCAGTTCATTTCAGGCATTGAGGTTTTGGGGGTGGTTTAGGTGGGCGGCTTCAGATGAGTTTCGGATATGTGGTGGAGGCGAATATATGTGATAATATGTTATGTGTTTGGGGGAGCCCGGTATAACTCACGGTGATTAAACGCATTGTGCTCGTGTTAGCGGGGCGTCAACTCGACTGGCAGCAGGAAAACAAATTAGCATTCTATATGCTATCGCCCGTACTACACTCTGATAGCAATCGGCGCCGACAAACGCGAAACGAAAAACAAAAAAAGCATCGCCTCTAGGTAGAGAGGCAAAATAGATTGATCATTCAAATTAAGAAGAGGAAGCTATGCTCCAGATGGTGCAGATACCGTGCACGTGGATCGTACGGATGGATGGTGGATGAGCTGGGAGTATTCAGATGTGCCCGTTCTGGATTAGCTCGTGCATGTGTGAAATTGTAAGTAGATTTATCGTCGCGCAATCTTTCATTCCGATGTGGCTGCTGCGGCTATTCAATGTGCGGAATGCGTGTGCATACGACGAAGAGACCTCTCTGGATCACATGTATAAAGTCCTTTTTCCTGCAAATAGATTGCGCGATGATAAAATATCGCTTCAATTACTGCGGGAATTCCAAATTTAAACTACTTTCGAATGTCCCGCCATTAATTTAGCTTTATTATCTAACGTTGTATCATATTAAAACCGCTTCCTCGAAATTCATTCGTACACTCACATCTATATTTCTTTCGTAATCAGCCTTATCAATTTCAATTTAGTAAATTTTACTGTTTCATTCTTCAACTCGTTATAAAATATAACATTTATTTTCACTTATTATTGACCATATTTGAGAGTAAGCATTAGTAGTCCTTAAACCCTAAAGGACATTAGCCATTTGGTCCAAATTTTTTAAAAATATATAAAATAACTGTTAATTTATTATAATCTACAAAATCATTACGTAATAATCCATAAATCTTTTTCAAACATCTCAAAAACATATTATGCGCTACAAAGACATACATCCTGTTGTTATATTATTTCAATATATAATACCCCATTCATTATGCTTTAATTATCCTTCATAATGTGTAATTAAGCAAGAAATTTCAATTTTGTATTATATCATTTTTGTTTAAAATTATTAAGAAAAGACGTGGGTTGATATTCATTTTCATAACAGATTCATTAATTATAATATTCATTAATCTTGAAATTTATCTTTTACCATCATCATTTTTTTAGTCTAAATTTGTAATGAGAAAAATATACTGTAAAATATTAATACAATAATTTGTACTGTTATATTTACAAACTAATATATATTGAATCAAGTAACAAATAGTGCAGGATTTGTTCAAAAGCATCATTACAAATATAGAAGTTCCAACTATTACATGGAGAAATGGAAGTTTGAGACTTGGTGTCGAATTGATGGCGATTGGTATTTTCAATTTGTCTAGTTTGAACTCGGGTTTGCGTTTCAAGTAGTAATACTTCTTCACCGAAACCACTTTCCGTTATCGGTACCAATCATGACACGATGAAATATCGAGTCATTTCACATTTAAACAAAAAAAATAAATTGTTCTGTAATGTTCACTGTTTGTAAAGACTGTTTTCAGCATCGTTTTATTTACACATCTATGATTAGAGATTCATTCAAATATGTTCAAAAATAGTTTCATTATTAAGTATATAAAATAATAACTATTTGCTTTTTATTACTATTTTACACTGTTCATTATAATAACTTCATATTTGTTGTATTCATACAATAATAATAGCTAAAAGTTGTTGCAAAGAAATAGTTTTCAACTTTTAAATTTAAACCTATAAATATAAACACCGAATTATTCTTAAACAGTTAATTATATTGAGACTACATTTGTCATATCATTTTCCATTTAAATTTAAGTCACTATACAGGAGTTCGTAACTACAGCAATTTTTATTGCTATAAATAGTCTTTAACATCAGCAATTTGTAATAGTATAACAGCAAATAAAACGTCTACTATTACTGAGAAATGAGTTACAATGAGCGTAATTATCCGAACAAATACGTTTTTGTAATGCTAATTCTGATTCATTTGAAATGTAGATATTAATCAACGGTTGTTGCTGTTCATGTGAAATTGGAATAGGCAGCATATAAAATGCAAATGCCTTTCATTTACGTTGAACAAAAATCTAATGTGCCTGCAATTTACATTGTAATGTCGGCCAAATCCATTGTTCCGACTTGCACATAAATACACTCCAACATATGTTACGACAAAATCAATAAGAAACGAATCACCTCGTAACGAACAGCTTACGAAATAACGAGCGAAAGGACATGCACGTACATAATCGTTGCATTGCTATAATCACCCATTAGGAAGAATTTAATAGTTGGTATAATTACGCTACATCATTGGATTACATAAAGGATTATAGAAAATTAGTTTACAGTATACATTATTAAGATTATAGCTTATATATTGGATGCGAGTAAATCTTCGTCTAATGAATGCAACTGTTTGCCAAGTGCTTGTGTAACGTATTAGGAATATGCTTCTACGTTGTTTAAGGAATAATTATGATATTTTCACATTACTTCATTTTATAAAATATATATTTACTTACAAACTTAACTAGATTCCCCATTCGTAATCATCCTATATTCGATATCTGTTAAATACCTGGGTTTCCTCCTTGATCCAAACTTTAGCCAATTTCCCACTAGGTAAATCTCAACTTTAAAACTTTCATCTGCGTCCCATTCTTATGGTTTCCTCTTTCTCTCCCAACGTTCCTCTCTTCGTATACTTACCACCATCCGAATAACCCGCTCCAAAACACCACTTCCAATGATCTCCTTCATTCCAAAACGAAAGATTCCTCTTAAATTTATGTCCAATGACACAAATGTATATAAATATGCAGTATTATTATCATATAGTGTACACGTACCTTAAGATATGTTTTTCTATCAAATTTCAACAAAAAGTATGCAAAAATGCGCTCGGCTTGGATCCTGCAATAGACAATGGAAAATAACAACTGTAGTGGTATTTAATTGAAGCCCTAAATCAGTCCACATGCGAATAATAAATTAAGTGAAGCTGGTGAGATTTTTAATAAATATTTCATGTGCTTTGTAGCTGTGCGCCAAATGCACGGACAATATTAACAGAAACAGGACGGAGCCGCCCAGCCTGATTTATACCACTCGGGTTTTCGGTAAAATGGTGTGGTGACCTGTGGCGAACCCGCATTAGTCCGTCCATAATCCCACTGCTGTTGATATTACCTAAACCCCGTGGTCCGCGCAAAACAATGCTAATGATCTCCAATATCCGCACGAGGCGATCGATGCCAAAGAACAATTCCCGAAATCTCCACTCCCAGCAAAAACTTGAACCGTTCAAGATGTATGGTTATTTTCGTGCGTCCAAGAACCAGCAAGGAAAAAAGAAGCTGAACGCATGAAGTGTTGTACGCCACGAGCAGACCACTCAAAAACGATCCGAACTTAATTGAAGAAATATTCCCAAGCGCCGCCGCTTGTTCTCTCCTAATTTATGTGCAAACAAGCTCCACCCGAAAAGCATGTAACTGCCGCTCTAATAATATTCATTTTTTCTTCCTTTCTTCATTCCCTTCCTTCCTCCCTCTGAAACCCGCCCATTCCATCACTCGTTTTTCGGTTGCAAACCTTTTCCATTCCGGGAATTTATGTCCCGTCATTTTTACAATCGTTCCTCTTCATTAAACGGAAAGCTTAATCCTAAATGATTACTCCATAGATTATCCTACAACAAATTACTGCAAGAATCTAACGTTTTACGTATGATAACGGAAAAGCCCAATAAAAGACTTGGTTTATTCGTTTATTTTATTTATTTTTTTTGTTGTCGATATTTCTTTCAATTTAGCTTCCGTGAAATAAAACATCGACAGGAGGCTAATTGCATTCTGTTTTCTGCCGCTTTAGGTAGATACCGTAAAAAGCTTAAAAGCAAAGTCTTTACTGCACGGAGGTATTAAGCAAATTAATTAATTTATCGGACGAGCCCCGCACGTAATTACACCGCAAAACATCTTAATTTATCCATTAAATACGTTCCTTTTGTTTGCTTTTAATATAGAAGCTTAGTATTTTAACGCAATTTTAACTGGAGTACCCAACGTAATGACTAATAGTTTTGATAAATGAGTTATATAAATTATTAATTCATTCACAATCCAACACATTACATTGCAATTTATTAATGTATTTCCATATGATTATTAATTGAAATATATGTTTCAAGTATAATTGAATTATTATTAATTATTAAATTTATACATTAACTCAATTATTTGAATAATTATGTTATGAAACCCTACTTTTCCAATTCATTTGGATCATATCAACTTCATTTTATTGAAAGAAACAATAAATACATTGGATTAACCAAGTGATTCAAATGAAAAATTATATATCGTTTTTAAGACAAATATTTAACTAAAAACTTATATATATATATAACTTACAAGTTTCAGTACTGATACTATCTTTAAAGTCATTTTTTATTGTTCAATTAATTGGTAAATATTGATACACTGGATTAACCAAGTAATTAAATTGAAATATTATATATTGTTTTTAAGACAAATTTTTAACTAAAAACTTATTACATTTTCCTAAATATATTAATTTTCTTGATTGTTAATCCTCATAATAAGAAAAATATCATTTATAGCTGTAACTTACAAGTTTTAGTATTGATACTATCTCAATTAAGTTAACGAATAAATAAGGTGCTCTTTGATATATTGTAGAATCACTATTGAAAACTATGAATTTTAGATTATTTTCCATTAACATCATCAATATGTATAGTCTTTATTTAAAGTCATCTTTTATGGTTCAATTAATTGGTAAATATTGTATATTCTATGCAAGTATAATTAAAATGAAACCAAATGGGCCAAAGTGCTATCGACCCAGGTCTTCTCCTCCCATTAAATATACATTTTCTGAATTTTTTAGATTTCCTCTCTATTTGAAAATTTGTTTCGTACATAGTTAAGTAATGTTGTCTCAACTGTATAGATCTTTAAGAGTAAAAATATTATAACTAATTATGCAATCGGGGTGGAAGGATTTTGAAGAATTGTTATAAGTTTCTGAACTAAAATAGTTTCAAGTTTAGTTAGAATAATTCTAAGCCATACAAATGAGCTGACGTTTACAATTTCCTGAAGCACCCTGAGTAAATAGAATATTTAATTGTCTTAACTGAACTCGAAACTTTCGCGATTAATCAAATCCTTATCTAATTATTTTTCGTGGGAGCTGATCTATATTAAGGTATTTATTTCCGTCCGCCGGACATTAATTAAACGAGTTAATTGTAAGTTCTGGACTCTGATGAATTAGGAGCCGTCACACGTTAACAACACCCACACCCACCCACACATACTCACGCCAGCGGCGCAAATTTTAATACGGCAATTTACTCGACCAAAGAGTTCCGGATTAGCACGGTAATCCCGCAATCTTTTCGCACCGGCCTTGAGGATTAAGCTGATCGATCTTCGGCTCTTTAGAGTGGAGAATCCACGGACTGTTGTCCCGTCTAACGGGCGTTAAACTCCACCAATTTCGAAGCGAAATTAATTAAAACAGAAAAGAGGAGCACATACGTACAATGTTCTGGAAGCATCTTTAATTCCATTAGCGTTGTTTTCGCATTCGTGCGAACCACGAGAAAGGAGAGCCAAAGTAGAAAAAAGAACGCTAAATGTGTAGCGTGAAAAATGGTAATGCAAATGAGGATGTGTGCATTAATTTTAATAAGCACAGTGTGTTTGTTTTAAGTGCAAATCTCTTGCTGCGAAAGAGGTCAGCAAAGTCGTGTGGTGCATGCGTTTTTTTCCTCTCTGTTCCAACCTGCCTCTGAGGGGGTTGAACGCAGTCATCCATATGGAAATTTTACATTTACTAAAATCTGTCCACCATAACACACATCGCTTGGTTTCCCAATTTCATCCGGAGCAAACACGGCCTTACATTTTGACTAAATTTAGCTTCACTTCATAGTAATAGGTTTTATTTACACTGTTTTCGTTTTACGCAAAACCCACTCTTTCGCAGACACACAAATATTCACGAAATCTTCCATGCGTTAATGTTAAATTATTGTTAAACGAGCAGCAAATATTTTCATACAAAATTGTTTTAAGTTGTGTTTCCTTAATAATTAATCAAATTTAATAGTTTTTTAATAAACTATGCAAATTTATTCAATTCACAAAAATCTTTAATTTATTAAGTTTCTTTTCCACACTTTACAATTACATAAACTAACAACAAATTAAATAATAAATGTAAAAGTAATTCTAATATATTTCATAAGAATAGCTTAGATTTTGAAAAATCAAAGCAGTTTGAGTAAGATTTAATGGATTTTTATGGGTGACAATGTTAGTTAAGTATAATTTAATACAAATTACGCATTTAATGCAGTAAATATTATTTAACGTAAACCTTGTTTTTTAACAGAATTCTGTAAGTTTAAATCTAGCAACACTTTGCAGCATTCAGTAAAGTTTGAAATTACACTCCTGGGTGTATATATATTGGTGCTTCGGTGATTCTTCGCAGTGATTGGAATTGCTAAAGTATTTCATTGCACACCACAGCCATTCTGAATTGAGAGACGCTTGTAAACCGCCAGTCTATTATCCAATAATAGTTATGTTATTCGTCTTAAAACACAATACAGTTTGATTATTATTGTAGAAGTCACAGACAGACAAAAAGAAACAGAAATATTATATATAATTATAATAATTCAATAAATCTAAAGGAAAATAAGAAACTTTTACAAACCATAGTCTTTAGATAGATAATATTTACATAGATTATTTAATTAATCATTGAGTTATATCCTCAAATTATGGCTAATAAATGTAATGAAATTGAATGAATTGTGTATTCAAATTGATTATTATAATTTGTACATTCAAAATTTATAAGACGTTGAAGATATGTTTTTTTTCTCCGCAGAGTACTGAGTTATGTCATCCAGCTGAAGCATCTGGCAAGGCTAATCGAATTAAACCTCATCTTGGCCTTATTAATAAATCCTCACTCGACGGGGCTTTACAGGCAGAAGAAATTCCTCGTGTATTAAAACCCATTGACGTGGAAAATTTATTTTACGATCCAATCAATATCGATCTGAAAATGTTTGTTTTATGCGAGAGCTCAAATAAAATAACTGAAATGAACGAGTTGGAGAGAGAGAGGGAGAGAAGAGAAAATGGAAAAATGGATTGGCGAATCACGGAATGAAATGTGCGGTGGCTTAAAAGTGTGTAGTTTATTGTAGCCATGACTAAAAGGCCTGCCATTTATTCGCGTAACAAATGTCTTCATAACGGTGTAAGGGATTAATATATATAAAGTAATCCAAAGCACAGTTGCATTCGGATGTATGGCACAAAGTATCGCGTTTAGAATAAAACATATTACGTGCCCTTTGTCTACGTCTCACTCAAAAATAAATCCTGTACGCTGCAGCAACACCTGCTATCCTTTATACAGTTTAGATTAGAAATACCGTGCGACTTTTGATTCTTCCTGCAAAATGCATTCATATATCATTATAATGTATTTTGTTTCTGTTGTTTAGCGTTTTACATTTCCTTATATCAAGTCCTTCTGCAATCTGTCGGTGATTTTAAAAAGGCAAGAGGAAATTGCATCGCTTATGCTAAATGGTAAACTTTTGCGAAACTTACAGTTTATTTTTATTTTACATACATATATTACATAAATTTGCACGGTAGTTTTAACTTGTTTATTGTTACCAAAGTTCTTTTTCAAACAAGAAATTATTAACTCATAATAAAAGTATGTTTTATTTACTTTTATCTATTACAAATTAAATTTATACTCTACAATAAAGAAAACATTCCATCCTTTACAGAACACCCCTTAGTTTCAATCAATAATGCAAAGCAATTACCAAAGCTAAACTTTATTGGCACTACGATGTTAAAGGCTAAGATGGAAACTCTGCGAACATTGACCTTTGTACCGTAGTTAACTAAGAGTATTACTAGTATTATGTGTATAACAAAAGGAGTACAAAATATAATTCAAAATATCAATAAATATTCTAATAGAAAATACGGATTTTTCTTATAAATTAATGATTATATAATTATATTTATTTTAACAGTCACAGCCAACAAAAAACGCAGAAGATATTCCTTAAATAGTAATAATAATGAAATAAATGAAAATCAATTATTATATTAGTAAATAATTTCTGACTGAAACTTGATTTTCACCTAAAAATCTGTCCTTCCATATAAAAAAAGGTGAATTGCTAAATTATAGTATTATATATTAATATTACTTTGTTGATTCATTATGAGAATTTGCAACTTCAAGATAAAATATAACTTTGGGAAAGTACATCAACTTTGTTTGTAGTTTTCACACTTTTATCATTAAAAGTTTGTATAATTTTTTAATTAATCTTAATATCTTCATCAAGCAATCCATTAAGGCTACAAAACTTTTCTTAATAGTTGAAATGCATGAAACTTGAATCAGACATGCATCTAAAAGATAAATATAGTTGACTTCTTACTATTTAGTTAAGAAAACAAAGTTGTGAATGAATTGATTGATTGTATGTTGAATGATACATGTTAGCTGTTGTAAAAAAAGCACAAGTTTCGCTGGGTTTTATCTTCGGAGATTTGTCATGCTTTGCGGGCAACAAATGGAGTACAAATTTTGACATGTTTACATGATAAATTTCAAGGGATTTACAGCAAGAGCACGCTACAGCGCAGTGCAACTCTGATTCCAATAATTTACTTTCGCTGTGTCCTTAGTAGGGAAGCTGTGAGACGCCTGGCTGCTGTTTAATATACACGGGAACATCATCACTCTGTCCTCCTTAAAGTTCGGAGGACAGTTATTATTAAGTTCGTAGTTATTTTGCTCGAGAGTGTAAACACACTAGTCATCGCCAGATTGCAGATTCCCAACAACGTTTCAGCTAATTTTCGCAATTAGCGGCTGTAATTAATTTATTTCGTGTATGAGCTTACATTAGCGGATCTGCCTCAAACTAAGTCTAATACGGGTCTAATACAACATTGCATCTTAAAATGTGTATATTATTAGAATTGTTGCTAAAAAATATCAATGATAATAACCTATTTTATAAATGTACTTCAAATAACAGGTTTACATAAACTTATAATAAAGATTAGTTCATTATGTAAGTAATTACAGTGTATTTGTTGTTTTCATTGTAGATAAACCGTCGTTCAGGCACAAGATCTGGGTGAAAACTGAGGAAGCTTGGGCGTTCGTCGGTGGCGAAGCGAATTTGACCTGCGAAGTTTACGCAGAGCCACCGGCCACATTTCAGTGGTTGTGGAAAAAGCAAACGGTCCAGGAAGGATTCCACAACACGCAAGAAGGACACATCCAGAAGTCCGTTCTACAAGTAAGATTAGACACACTAAAAACATTTCCCTTGTACATCCATCGGCAAGTTTTAAGTGTTTTACCCTGTAATCCCGAAATTGCTCCCTTTCTTCCATTCATTCGTTTATTTGTTTTATTTCGATGTGCATTGCTCAGCTTCATCTCTCTCGCTGATGCTCGTTATCCCTTTGCAAACGAGTTTCATTATGATCCGGAAGAGTTTCCATTCGGGAATTTATTTGAATATTTGCCGAGTCCTGCGTTCCGCGTTTTCACTTTCCAGATAATTAAGCTAATTAACTCGCTATCAAGGAGACAGACTTTTCGCGTCAAATCTCCATTTCGGATCGGTCCGATGGAAGAGCCGTGTCGGGTTCGTTGTAATCTCGGCAAAAATTAGTTAGCGAAATTACGAGTTTCCTTACCTTCGGTTCTCGAATTAGTGGTGCGTTTCCTAACGTGGAAACGCATAATCGTCTTAAATTAACTGTCCCGGAAAACTGGGTTGATTGCTTTAATGCGATTCGAACGAACCTAAGCCTGAAAAATTACAATCCATTTCATTATCATTAAGAAATCTTCATTTTTATATTTCTATCACTACCTTTAAATTTACATAAAAACTAATATTTTCAATAGTAATTTATAATAGCAACAATTACAGAAAATAAACTTAATACAATACAAATAAATTACACAGAAAACATGTAAAATTATTGATATTACTGCCCTTTTATTAGTTGTGAAATTAAATGCAATTCATAATAATAATTATGTAAATTGATTCAGCCAAATTATTATTATTTACATGAATAAGTATAGAAGTGTAAATTATAATTAATAAACATTATATAAATAATCTAAATTCATTGATTGCAAAACGTTTGTAATAATTCTAAAGTTCAAATTGCTTTTGTTACTATTCTGTTGATGCTCCACTATGTATTGGTTTCATTCAAGTTATTCTCAGTTGTATTTATTATTCACAACTAGTAGCAGCAAATATTGCTCTGGAGAAAGTACGTGACGTATTAACCGGAGCCGAAACAGAGCCAGAAAGTTCAGGCTCTCTATGATATTGCATAATACTAAAACCTTTTATAAAACGTATTTTTTCAGCTATAAAACTCACTGCTTCTGGTTTCCATTTTTCGTTCACTGAATTTCATTGGAGACTTTAATAACGTGGGTAGAAATATAATAATTTGTATGTTTGTGATAATAACAATAACAAACAGACAAAACAATATTTTCTGCTGAAAATACATAAATAACACTTTACATAAACATTTGATGGTCTTTGTTATTAAAAAACATGTATTTTTCAATTTTGTATAAATTTTTTATCTTACATGTGTATTTTTATGTTTTAAAAATGTAAGAAATGATGAGGCTATTGTAGACTTTTTCCGTGAAGAGTATACAGAAATCTCATGAATATCAAGAAGATGCTTGTGCTTCAGGACCCCGTTTATTCACATCCAATTAAAGTTAGAAGTAGCTCTAGTTACAATATCATATTATTTGAGCGTTCTCATTTTTATTTCCTTGCTGTTTTTTTTGCATACTGCAAAGGATGTTCTTTTAACATTGCAGAATGTTGTATAAAATACATTGAATGAATATATTAATAATTGTTTATTATATGCAACAAGCAAATATGTATTAATAAATACAATTCACTTTTTAGATTAGAGTTAGAGCAAATTATACAAAACTATATAAAACACTATAAGTAAATACTTATTGAAAAGCTTGAATATTTTACTTAAATAAAAGTATTTATAAATAAAATTAGCACGAAAGTTTTCCGAGTAATGCAGAAAATTGTGATACTTATTAAAAACGTTGGTTCAACTTTGAGAACAAATTTCGAATTAATGAAAATCATTTCATTTCTATGATTTTCTAATATCAATATTACTTGCAACAATATTGGTAATTGGAAAGCTTAATTAACAAAAAATGAAGTCATTAATAAGTTTGTAGCTTAAATATAATAATATAATTTAATGACCAGAAATTCAAGAAATCAAGAAAGTATTCTGAATATAAATAATTTTAAAAAATAAGTAAATTTAGGGCGGAAAGACCTCGGTTTGGGGCATAAAGATGTTGAAATAAAAAAATGTGTAAATATATTTGAACAAAATATTGATAATAGCAAAAAAGGTGGCCAAAGGACTATGGAACTTGGTCTTTCCAGACGGTTAAATATATTTTTTGTTAGGCTAAAGTAATAACTTTGTAGTTGTTGGTAAAACAGATTAACTAATAGACATTTATGTCTCGTATTATGTGTAGAAGTTTCAGCAACCAATTTATTAAAATCCACCTGCAAAGTTTATCCAATTAATGTCAACCGTGATTAAGATGTGCTTGTTGCGAGAATGTGGCAACAACTACTAAAGATGTTGCAATACTAATATCAACGTTTGTTTGTAGATCTTCATGAGAGATTCGTCTAGATACGGAAACTATGTGTGCATGGCGAAGAACAAACTTGGCACTTTAGAGAAGATCTTCTCATTGCAACCAGGTGTTCAGCCACCACCACCAGAGTACATCGAGCTGCGCGGCGAGAATTCCGATTTATTGGACTTGGGTATCGGAGGGCCGAAGATCACGGACCAAATTCCAGCCGCGATGGCACCCACCGGATACCGCGTCCAATATCGTCCTCACAGCGACGAGTATTGGAAGGAGAAGGACTACGAGACGAGCGAAGGTAGTTAGTTAGTTGATGAAGAGCATTGAGTAGAGACGTCAATCCAGTACAAAATAAATATTTGCGTTTCGAATGTCTGTCTGCGTAACGCGCACTAATTGAGTTTTGATTCGGATCCGCGCATCCTCCTCGACGATATTTTAATAATGTAATTAATTTTAATAAATTTGAATATTCCTCATGCATAATGTAGAGCAATCTATTGTTTGTTTCCGAAAAGTTTTAATACTTTATATTCTCCTCCGTAGACTTCAATTTACTCTTGCTTGTTTTCGTCGGAGCTGCCGGGCGGATATTTTAAATTTCATCGTGTCCTTTTCTTCCGCAGCGAATAGTTATCCCCTATTGAACCTGAAGCACGACACCGACTACGAAGTTAGAGCTGCGACCATCAACAAAGCCGGCATCAGCGATTACACAAACATCTCCAATTTCCGAACGTTGACTCTGCAAACAGCCGGCGCATCCACAACATTTTTGACGCACGTCATCGCAGCCTTCTCCGTCGTCCTCGTCCTCTTCGGCGCCCTGTGGTGACTTCATTAAGCGACGACGACTTACGACTCGCAACTGGAAAACCGAAGGGAATCCAAAGAATTTAGTTAATTGAATGTTGCTATAGATGTTTTATTTTTTAAACGAAAAGCGAGAATTTATTGAATTTATTATATATATATTAGATATTTTCAATTGTTGACGTGTTGCGGAACTAACTTTATGTGAAATGATTACATTCCGGATGAGACGCATCTTTATATTAATCTATTAGACAATGATAAGTCTGAGTATCAATTAATATTTGCATTGATCTTGGGGACGAATTCCACGGCGCGATTTGTATTTTTGGTATTCGACGAATTTTCTCTTTGCTCTGACAATAATTTCAAACCGTTAAAACATTATTGCAGGATTTATTGGCCGGAATGCCGACGCGAAAATTTCAAGACCTGGAAGCTATGTCGTTCGTTCGGAATTTCCGTTAAGAATTTGTCGCGATTAATGCAAATCGAAAAAACTCGTAATAAATGTTCTAGATGACAATTTTGCTATATTACATATATTATATACACACAAGAGAAACAATATATTATACTTAAGGATATTATATAGACGTAAAGTTTACTTTAGGCTAACTCACATCATCATATCATGAGTTTAAACACTACTAAATTCTCAATCATATTGCTTCAATATTCCAACATTTCCGATGCACAAAAGTTAAATATTTACCAAAATTTAATTGATTTCCGAATACAAATTTAATAATACGTCGTTATAAATAAAACTTGAATTGTATTATTTAAAACCAATTGCACTGCAATTCGATATAAACCTTTAATTAGTTAAATTTAATTAACGTTCCATGTTTTTTTTGTTAATGGCATATTCATTCCGATCTAAATGGTGTTCACATTGTATGTTTAATTTCATCTTGCGACGGAAATCAGGATTCGTTAGATGCAAATTCGTTACGTTAGAAGCATGAACCAATTAAAAACTATTCCAAATCAACACTCTATTTTCATTATATAACTTTTTACTATACAATATCTTAATTTGAAAGTCGTGAATATTTGTCACTTTCATCAATTATATTTCAATTCAATACATATATACTAATCTAAAGTAGATTCATAGCTAAAGAAATACGTATGTAATAGTTAATGCAATATAGTGAAATGGAAGAAATATATAAACTTTAGATGTAGTTTATAATTTCCATAAAGAACTTTGTTTAGTTTGATTCGTTTTTTATTTATTTATTTTTTAATATAATAAACGTCTTATTTAATAAGTTTTATTGCTGAATTACATCATTCCATGTGCAATGTTTCTGTTTAACAAGTTAAGAGAAAAAGTGTATATTAAATTGCTTTAAGTGTTTAAAGTATATTGTATGAGATTACGCATCCAACTTTATTGGAGCGAAGCTAAATTGTAAATATTTAACAACGAAAAATGCGAAGTTGAAAAGAAAATTGCGAGAGAGAAAAAAAATAACAGTATGTATTATAAATGTTACTATCCTAAGAAATCTAATATATATATATCTGTAAACCTATAATTCATTGTTAACATTTGATTTAAGTGCCAACGTGGTGAAGCGCTTGCTATTGAAGTACTGCAGTTGTTGCGTAAGCAACTTTTCGGACGTTATCTTCCATTAATTTATAACGTGTAAAAACAACATATTTGTGTCTCTCGTTTTGTGATAAATAATTACGTTTGTTTGCATGCAACGGTCTCCCGTGCAGTGCTATTTTTGTATACCGGGGCGACGTTTGTTTCCATCTCGTTTTTCCTGATTACGAACGTCCCATTATATTGTTAATAACCCAATTTGATATTCCGGACGGAAGTTTGAGGAGAACATGTTTAAACTTGATTAACTCAGTATGCAGAATAAATTACTTATTGTTTTGCTCTAATTAGAGGCATGATGATAGCTATTTGTAGTGGTGCAACTCTATATATACATACATACTCAATATGTTTATTTCCAACGTCCGTTGTTATATTTCCGCGAATTTAGGCAGAATTTCAATTCATGCAAATCAAATTAAATTATTATTTCGATAATACACTTCATTTGGAGTGCACGAATCCGCCACGATAATTCCGACTCTGATTGTATACGTTTTAATTTCATATATGGATATACTTTGATTGGTTTATTTCAACTTTTAAATTAGACTTACAATTACTTTTGTTTAAGGTTTCGTTTCATCAAGTTATGTTCCAACTGAAAATTTGTTTATAATTGTTTTGTTTTTGTTTAAATAAATATATAAATAACAATATGTGTTGTTGTATCACTACTATTTACATTTAGTCATTCTAATAAATAGTTTACATCATTCATTATCACAACATTACTAATAGCAACAACCTTTATGTTAGCAAAAAATTAAATTAAAGACTTGATTATAGAATAAAGTATTGTAGTACCTCGATAATCGAGTACCCTAATATACGAGTGTTTTGAGATACGAGCGATATTTTGCTTTAAGATGAGAGCAAGATTTGAGATACGAGCAATCGCACACTACACCACCAGTTTCTCCCACCTCAGACTAATTGCTTTGAGATACGAACAAGGTTACGGAACGAATTAAACTCGTATGTCGAGGTACCACAGCAACAATAATGCATTATTAATCACTAAAAGTCCTCAATTCTTATCATATTCTTAATTACAAAGGGCTATAGTCCTTTCTATCAATCAAAACAACATTTACTACAAAATTCGTTATTAATTATTGTGGGTTAAATGTAACAATAAACTGCATATAAACAAATATTTAACTTTCTCTATATTATGACTTACACTACTTCATTTACTACAATCATGGAAAAATTGATCATCTAAATGTAATTACATAAAAAAAGAGGTAAATCAAATAGCAAACTAAAATAAATTGTTTCATGTTTTCACTGAGAAGTGAATTAAAAAGTAAAGATTTTAAAGCCACATATTATTTAAACTGTATGATGTAAACAAATTAAAGCCAATTTTTATGAAGTGTTATAGATTTGTTGCAAAAAATGTTTAAAATATCCAATGAATTCATGGAATTCAATATTTTTCCAATAAGCAGTAGCCATTTAGAATAGAGTTGTTAGCTCCAACATTAACAATGAAATTGCTAAAATATATACTAAATTTTCGAACAATGTAAAATGTGATCTGTAGTGTTCAGAGTTGAAACTTCCTGTTTATAAAGTTGTATTCAAATCAGAATTTACAATATAATTCAATTATAAGTCCAAATTGTGGTCAATAATTATGTCAAAAAATTGAAGAAAAGTTTTCAAAAAGAAATATTTGACAATATAATCAATAAACAACACTTTTCAATAAAAATGAAAGATTTTTATACATAGTATTTGAACGAAAAGAAAGATATTTTTAAAAAATGTCGAAAGTATTAGAAATTTTGAAGATTTTTTCTTACTTATTTCAATTCTATCAATTTGTAAATGATAATATTTATCATTACCACTCTTATATCATATTTGAACGTCTATAGTGTCACCTCATGAGAAATAAGTGTAATACAAAAGTGTCCTATACAGAAAACGCTTTTATTGTTTATGAAACTTCTACAAACATATAAGAAGTAACTATAGTTATACTTTAAGTATTCTATTAACAATAATAGCATTATTTATCAAATTATCATATTCATCACTGATAGTATTACAAATTTGATGCATGGCTCCATCTACTTTCGAAGAGCATTAATACATACTATCTACATTGACACCTAGGTGAAAATAGCACTCCCAAAAGAAAATAAAATACAATATTTTGAAACATTTGAAACAACTGTAACAACTATAACAATAGAACATACATATATAATTATGATAATATAAAGCAATTCAGGTTAGAAAAACTTATGCAGCAATACCATTTCATGTTATATTTCTTTCTCATTTCTTTACTATTGTATAGAGTTTATATATTTTTTGTATTTGTTGTTGCAAGAAATGTTATTATTATTATTAAAATAATTCATTCTTTATAAAGGGCTACAGCCAATAAGTCTTTCAAGTCAATTATCATCACTACTTTATCATTATTTTAAAAAATGCTAATAAACGTTTCTATATTTAGAATTCTACAGTTATTAGCAATTAACAACAGCAAACGATTATTTTAATTAGTCCAAATGAACATATAATTAATAAATATATTGACTTTTTTAAGTGCTATATTTTCGATAATAATAAATATTTTCATAGACACCAATTGAGTCAAACGGCTATCCACCATTCTTGCTTCAAATGGAAACAACATTGAATATTCCAGTTTATTGGAAAACATGTTGACTTAAACAAATTTCTTCATTGTAAATTGTATGGTGTATTTCTTAAATTTTCAGAGTATTATGGAAGTTTTGCAAAATTTAAGATATATCTGAGAAACGGTAATAATTATTTTCGGCTAATTGTCTCGGGTCAACGGAAGGCAAACATGATAGCGCTTTCGAAAAAATAATCAACTCTTATGCAATGTTTTTTCTTTCGCAAAGCAAATAATAACATCGAGCACACCAGAAGAGGTAAATCCTTCAGGTAATAATGCAGCTAAAAATAAATGCGCATGTGTGCACGATTCCAGCCAACAAACGAATAAATAAAACCGAAACCCGATAAATCGTACGCGTTTGTACTCGTACACAAATTCCATCAGATTGCAGTAATGCTAATTGTTGCAAACAAGTTAATCTCCAGTAAAAATAGTGCAACACTATGGGTCTATTCGGCAGAAGGTATCCAGGGGGTCCAAACCCGCAGCAATACGAAAGTAAGCACTTCATTCAATCAATCAATCAATCAATCAATAATCAAATACTAACAATGTACTCATTAACGCTGCATTCAGTTGCACACAATCCTTTTCGGCTATTCAAATACGCAAAAAATAAACACTTCTGCACGCCCGAAGCGCGTGGACACCAAATGCAAATATTGCTATCAGGCAGATCGTGAACGCAGAATATAGCAGATATATTAGCAATTTAATTATATTGGATCGTGCCTCCAACGCGATTTACGTCTTGCCGTTCGAAGCCCGATGCTAATTGTGAATAATTTTGCAGGAAATGATGATGGTTTTGAATGGAATGAGCCGTAGCAGCGGTAAATTAATCTCCTTTAACCACAACCGCACGATTTAATTTGTGTTGTTCTGAAATTGTTGTGCTTCGATTTATTATGCAACAACAACAACAACATTCGTGTTATTGCTCAATTTTATTTATTGCAATAATAAGTTTACCATTTCCATTTCTTTTTCTCTCCAGAAACGAACGTAACTGTTGACTTAGATAATCCACACTAAACACACATATAAACACGAAAACTCTCTGTGTGTACAGTTTTTATTTCTATTCGATGTGAGATGCATTTGATTATTACATAATTCTTGAACTCATCTGCTTGTAAATATATCGATTTTTTTTTTCTGAAATCAAGGTTAGGATTATAAAGAATCACTTCAATTGCCAACGTATGTTGAACAAAAACAAAGTCTAATTAAAAACGTCTTTAAATTTGGCAATGGCAATCGTTCTGTGTGCAATAGTTTTTATTTTGTAGTGCTAAAAGTTCATTTGTGAGAGCATAATCAAGTTACATGGATATAAAATCGCTGGTAAATAGATTTAAACATTCAACTATTACATTACAAGATTTTCAAAATAAACAAATTTTGTAAAAAAAAATGAATTAAATTTTATCAGTTTGAAATTAAAATTTAACATTTATTGAAACAACTGTTACAAAAACATAAACTAAATAAATAGTTCCATAGCTGAAAAGGGACAAAATAATGAATAATTGATAAATTTATTCACATTTTTTTAAAATTTCATTTGAAATTATGAACTAACATAAATTATTTGAATTAAATATACTTTAATACACCTTGTTTTACTAACAATTATATTCGTTTAGTACACATTTTATTGAATTGTTAAATATTATCGATTAATTGATACAGTAAATAAATACATGTTTATTTTTCCTTTTGTAAAAAAAAACAATACAAACATTGTATATTGATGATTATATAAAAATAAAATAAGTGTTTTGCTGATGATATGGACTATAAAAACGAGAAATAAAAGTTGATCAATGGAATATTTCAATAATTGACTTCCAAGAAACTTATTGCAATATATGAATGCAACAAATATGTCTCTATTTTCTTAGTTTATTTCGTATAACGTAACATGTTTTAGTAATACGTTGGTTATAATAGTTTTAATATAACTGCAATCCACAACATGAATGGTTCTCTTTTAGCATAATACTGAATTCATTTCAAAAGTTAATTGTATATTTGGTATAAGATATTGCTAATTTTTTAATATTGGATATGGTCAATAACAGTCAATAACTATTATTGTTGATCTGAATTGAGTTTTTTTTTTTGAGTTTGATGATACTACATGAAATTTCACAACATGTATGTCTGACATAACATACAGCTATTCATAACAAGGAATATAATCTGGAGCCCACAATATGCTTAATAAATAATGATTAGTTGGACGCCTTTCCAAGTACTGATTTGCTACTTTAATTTAGTTTACACATGTACCAATTTATCGTAAAATACACGAGCAATACACAATAATGGACACAATCTTAAGATTTAAGCTGCATCAAGAGAAAAAATCGTATAAAGATTAACGTACTGGACGCCATTGAACATTTTTTCAAATCTAGTTTACTTTCAACCAAAAAAAAATAGTTTACATACCGTCATTATCATGGTTGACTTTATAGTGAATATAACTCAAAAATGACATGAACGATAAGTTTTGTAACAACTTCAAGACTACTTATTAGTTTTTGCGTCACACAACTTAAGAACATCCTTATAAATCTATAAATGTGTTAATATTAGCATTAATTGGAAGTTTAAGTGAATCATTTCATAACTTATGTATATAAATTTAAATTATATGTAATATTTCTTAAGTTTTTTTTTCCAATAAGTATAAAAATTTCGTATATTTTCATATAGATCTTATATAAACACATTCGTATATATTTATTTTGTTATTGTGCCAATGTTAAGACGTGATGAGCCTTGAATTGACCATATTCGGTCAATCAAGTAACGTGCCTTGAATTAATTCAAAATAACAAAGCCAATTATCAAAGACACTAGAAACCTTGCCTCAATCAGTCCGGATTAACTGCAGTCAGAGTAGAAACTACATGTAAATTGAGAAAATTATATTACAAAATCAATCAAGTTTAATTTAAGTTTTTCGATTAGTTTAGTAACCGCACTGTGCGAGGTATATTTTAGCTATTATAGTTAATATTATATATAGTGTTTCTTTATATTTATTTAAAGATCTGAATTGTAACTCGGGGAAGATTTTGCAGATCGGAGTTAAATGATTTGGGAACTAAGGTAAACAGATTTTGTCATTCTGTAAACCCGAAACATACACACTTCGGCTGTTTTTTTCCATGCACCTTGCATACACGTACACACAAACACGCACACACATATGTATATGTATATATATTACGCTCCGGCTTTATTAACACATTTCAGTTGATAAGACATACGTATAAGAGAACGTTACGAATTCGGTGCCAAGCTAGTCAAGAGCTTTTAGTCATCGAGCAACAATCATAACGCGATTATACAACAATTATATATCGACTCGCAGCATCATCATCATCCGGAACGACGGTCCATGACTTTACGCGTGTGGCTTAAAATGGTTCAGGAAGTTGCGCCTCCGAACTACAATAATCAAGGATGTTACGATTTTGAAATCGCAGGTACAATATAGCACTTTACATTAACAGGGCCAAAAAATATTCATAAAAACATATTAACAATATAAAAAGAGATATTGTCTCCACGTTCTTTCATAGAGAGTATACTGAAACAACATTGTACAAAGAGTTATAAAAAGAGACCGATAATTCATGGCGACATCATAAAAATTATATACAATAACATGATGATAAAAAAGTATATAATAAACAACCTTTGTTTCTAAGAAGAAAGGCCATCTATCATTAGTATTGATCTCAATATAAACTATTACAAACAACAAAAAGCAATTACTCATTCCGATCATAAAGAAGCATTGAGTTCGGCAATAAAACAATAACCAAATGCATACATTTTATTAAAAAAAAACATACACATAAATTAATGCAATTAATTCCCAAAATATTCCAATTAATTCTTTTTCTTATTTCTAAATTATTCTTGTTTAAAAAGATTGAAAGAGATCGACGATATTAAAACACGTTTTCAACATGTCTTTCGATTAGGTTTTGTTTATACACTTTGTGTTGACAAACAACTGAAGTAAATATAACAAATCATGCTCAGATAACGAATGGTTCCACTCTAAATCCCAAAGCAAGGCTGGTTGCCTAGGTATAGGTACATGCCCTGTGCATTTGGCCATGGTCATTGTTTTTGCATGCACAAATTGCTTGATTCAATATTATTGCACATAAATACAACGTTGTTTGCTGCATTAGTCCTATTAAGCATCCTTTCGTTTCCTTCACCTTTTATCAAACATCAAACAGCAGCAAATATGTGTTTAATGCACTCATGTTTATTTACCTCTTAACGGTGATGACTTTCAAATAAAATATTGCTAAATATGCAATAACAAGTTACACAAATTTAGTAATTCAATCAAATTCTATCAAAAATTACTGTAGAAAGAACTGATATTTAACAATTGCAATAATTATTATAAACAATCCAATTTATATCAAAATCACTGATTGAAACTACAAAAAAAATTGGTTCAATAATGCAACAAAATTCCGATGTTTAAATTGCGCCTTCTTGTTTCTTTTCTTCAATTAATATAAACAACTTTGTGTTTTTTTTGTAATTGTCTTTTAATTAAAATTAATTTATTGTAACAAACTTATAAATACGACTTAATTGCATGATTGTGCACATGGTACATGCGAAATGCGCTCGAATAAAAGAAAACAACTGCAGCAGATTAAGGAAAGACGAGCAATCGAAATGATTGTTTTTAATTGATTTTATTGCTTATCGCCCATTAAGAAGTCACTGTATATAATATATATTTATATACATAAACATGAGAAATTATAAGTATATCTAGATAAGTTGTGTGAAAGAAATACTATATTTTAACTGAATTTGCAACTATTGATTTCGTAATGTATTTACTATAATTAATGATAACGTAGGATTTCTTAGGAAATTAGCTCTAATTATAAAATATCATCTAAAATGAATACAGTGTAGCAACAGTTTACTAATTTATAATTGAAATTTACGGTTCTAAACGCATTTTAATAATTTATGTTAAACATTTTGCGAATTAATTTCATTTTATAATTTATGTAAATACGAATAAAGACGCCGCATTGTTGTTTATATCACTTAATTGAATGGAAATAACGATACGAATTTAAACAACATAATTTCAATGCTTTGATTGAGTAATGATTATGTAAAGTAATTGTGCTAAATTGTATGTCTTTCATAAACACAATCACGGTTTACTCTATTCTTACACGTGCTTCATTGTTTCACTTGCTTCATTAGTAACGGTAATGTAGGAAATACTGAGATTTACGTAACATAGATGATGTGAGAGCTTTCAATCAAATCTAATTATTTACGGATGTTTTCAAACTGATTCAAAATCCGGTTCCACTGGTTATTATATAACTACTACTTTTTATAACAATTAATTCTTGCTAACGGATCGAAATGAGAATTACAATTGATGTTTTGTTGAAAAAGCAGTGATATTCATTTATAATTTATACAAACACCTTGATTAAGATTTTGCTACAATTAAGTAATTCAAAGCAAGGAATGTACATCTTCTACATCTAAGTACAAATATGATGATTAGTTAAACAACTTCTCCTACAATTCAATTTATGTGAAATTACGTAACTATGTACTTACAAAAGTTACTTTAACATCTCCTGAAGTAACTGCTAAAGAATAGCGCGCCAATTGAGATGTAGGTGAGTAATTTCATTTTATCGGTGTTTGACATGTCGGAGATTGACACATACTTCGATGTTGCCAAAAAAAACTATATAAATGATGGGAATTTCTACTTTTTTGTATCATAGTTTATTGACTCTTAATTAGCTTTATTAATAAATTGGATAGTCATTTAGATATCAGTAACGATCGATGCATTTTACGAGTATGTGGATTTTCTAATGAAATTGATATTAAGAGGAGGAGGAGAAGTAGAAGAATCACAAGATTTGTAGTAATCACAAAACGACTGACCACTTCGCCGCAGATAATCTTAATGACCCCAACAATAAACTTTGGACGTGTTAAATGCTCTACACGTCCAGTATTCTCCCAGTATTCGAAAAACTGCCGGTTGCTTTAACAAACAGCTGGGCACGATTTAGAAAAAAAAATTATATATAAAATATAATTTTTAAGATGTTTCTTTGATTGAGATTCTATTTATAATACGCATAGAAACCTAACATCAAATTCAATTCTTCAATATTTTTTTTGGTCTACAAGTCTAAACAATATGTCTTATTTAGATGTTGTGTCTTCATCCGGCAGCATGATAGTGGTATCCAATAGATTGCCGTTTGTTTTGGAAAAAAATAAAGATGGGAACTTGTGCAGAAAAGCTAGGTAAGTCCATTTAAGAAATGCTAATTTAACAATAATATTATCGACTTTTTACTATTAATAACAAAATAATATATAACAATTACAAAATATGTTTGTTTGTTTTTTTCGATTTTTGCAAGTACAAGTAAATGTAATTGAAATATGAAAAAAGTTATCAGCTGGATGATGATGTCTATGATGATGTGACTAACAGGAGAGGTCGTGACATTTTTTAACGCAACATGTATTAAATGTGGGTCAACATTTTCATTTCACAGAAATAATAAATAATTTAGTTTAGACTGGAATATTTTATTTTTTTTCACAAAGAGATTAGTTTTCATTATTTCGATAACATTGTTCTCATTTCATTTGAACTGTTGCTCAATTCTCGAAACAATGATTAGTGTTGCCAATTGAATTCACAATATTATATAATTTTGTATCTTTTATATATGATTTATTCAATTAGAGCTAAAGAAAAACAAATATTTTATTTGTATCCAATGAAATGTTTCCATTTAAGAAATATTTTGTAAAAAAAATACCTTGAATTGTCATGGTTCATTCAATATCCAGTTTTATTTGAATCCGGACTAATCGAGGATGTAGCACATACGAGAATAAACCGTACAAAACGTGACATTGTGTAAAAAGTAATTTTGTGTACCAATTACTAAATATATTTGACATTTTTTTTTTCGAAACGGACTCTTGTGAATCCGGACTAATTAACACATTGTTATATTTAAAATCATTACTCTTAATTGGAATTAAATTTAGTTACAATAAATATACAGATTAGGTTATCATCTATACTTTTGAATTATTACAAAGCAAATCCTCTTGGATTGAAATCTTGTAAACAAATTAATTCAATTAGATGCAGTTTTCAATTAAAATTAGTTTCATTAAAGTTCATTGAATATTATATCAATAATATATAGTTTCAGCTCTACTGAAATAATGATTTGTATATTAAAGTTAAGCAACGAACAACTAGGATGGGGGATAATTTTATATCACTATATTTAATCACATGCTTAAGCATTTCGTGGTCAATGAAAATATCATAGATAAACCTCTTAACTTGATACCATTCACTTTTTAATATCAAGATGAACATACATTTAACAATATTTTCCATTGCATAATAACAAAAACTGCAGATTTTTAGTCATTGAGGATTCGTTAATAATCACATGTACGATAATTGCGTCAGTCTATAAATAATGTATTTTAAGCCAGACTATCCATTAATGGTGTTCTGAATAAAAAAAAACAAATCGTAAATGGTGTAAATTAAATGAGCAAATAGATCAATTAACTAATAAATCTCGTCTACGTTAATTTCATGCACTTACATAATCTATGATTCGTGCATACGTGGATCTAATCAACAATATAAATAACTGTCGCTTTAGCTATTGACCTACGACAAAATGTTTAACTTTGTGCTAATTCAATATGCACGTCTGAAGGATGTTTGAATAATGAAATATCGTGTACGTGTTCGTTATTTATTTCGTTTTGTTTGCATTCAGTGCCGGAGGTTTGGTGACAGCCGTCGCTCCTGTTGTGGTCAATTGCAAGGGACTGTGGGTCGGCTGGCCGGGAATTCACTTGGAAGACCCCAACCAACCAATCCCAGAATCCGATCCCAACGATATTACGCCGACGGCAGGACTAAAATCTGATAAAGTAAGTCGTACAAAACCGAAACTGTGTACATTTCGATTCGCCTCTAAAAATAAAATGCAATTTTCACATAATCATCCGGACCTGTTATGTAATGTACGTAAGTTCGAAGCGTAGTTTATCTTTCGACGAACATTTATCATTTTGATAATTTATGAAAGGAGGCTTCTTTGCATATGATGATGCGTGTATTAGATCCGGTTCCTTCTGTAATGCGGCCCGAGATAAACAAATACGTGTTATTTTTTTTGTTCATGTTCGTTCTCTCTTTGACAGGTCGTTTCTGTCAGAATAGACCCACAAATATTCGATTCGTATTACAATGGCTGCTGCAATGCGACCTTTTGGCCTTTGTTCCATTCGATGCCAGATAGAGCGACGTTCAACGGGGAGCACTGGCGAGCCTACATAACGGCCAACAAGGAATTTGCAAACTGCACTTTGACTGCGTTGAGGAAATTAAAGAAAACGGAGAACGCCGGAGATGTCCCACTAATTTGGATCCACGACTATCATCTCATGCTCGCCGCAAACTGGATTCGACAAGTAAGTGGACAAGCGCGGGTATTCATAGCATTATCGAACGCCAGCCATGTGATGGATAATAGTTTTCGCGATTAGAGGTTCAAAGAACTTGTTATTTATAGGCCGCCGAGGATGAGAACATTTCTTGCAAGTTGGGATTCTTTTTGCACATACCGTTCCCACCTTGGGACATATTCAGGCTGTTCCCATGGTCCGACGAGATTCTGCAAGGGATGCTCGGCTGCGATATGATCGGCTTCCACATCACCGATTACTGCTTGAATTTCGTCGACTGCTGCCAGAGGAATTTGGGTTGCCGTGTCGATCGTAAGAATTTATTGGTGGAACACGGGGGACGCACCGTGCGAGTTCGCCCATTGCCCATTGGTATTCCGTTCGAAAGATTCGTCGAATTAGCGGAGAAAGCCCCGAAAGTGCTATCGACTACGCAAAAGATAATCTTAGGGGTTGATCGTCTGGACTACACCAAGGGCTTAGTTAATAGATTACTCGCATTTGAGAAACTGTTGGAGAAGCACCCGGAGCACAAGGAGAACGTTTCCCTTCTGCAGATAGCGGTACCATCGAGGACTGATGTGAAGGAATATCAGGAATTAAAGGAGGAAATGGATCAATTGGTTGGAAGAATTAACGGCAGATTCACAACCCCGAACTGGTCACCCATCCGTTACATTTACGGCTGTGTGAGCCAGAACGACTTAGCAGCTTTCTACAGAGACTCGGCGGTCGGTCTGGTAACTCCACTTCGCGATGGAATGAATCTGGTAGCGAAGGAGTTCGTAGCTTGCCAAATTAATACACCTCCAGGCGTTCTAATCGTGTCTCCTTTCGCCGGTGCAGGTGAAACCATGCACGAAGCGTTAATTTGCAATCCATACGAAATAGACGGAGCAGCGGAAGCTATCCATAGGGCCTTGACGATGCCGGACGACGAGAGGATCCTGCGGATGAATTATTTAAGGAGAAGAGAAAAAATCAACGACGTTAATTATTGGACCCGATCTTTCTTGGCTGCTATGGGATCATTAATTACGCAAGAGGATCACGACGAAATTGGAGCTGTCAGAATGCCTGCTGTGACGTTAGAAGATTTCGACGATTACCTTGCAAAGTTTGTTATATTTCAATTATGTAAATAATCACTTGAATCTAATCGAATCTTGCATTTCAGATATATAGGAAACACTCACAAACTAGCTTTGCTCTTGGATTATGACGGTACGCTGGCCCCAATAGCGCCTCATCCAGATTTAGCCGTGATCCCGACAGAAACAAAGAACATTTTACAGAGATTATCAAACATATCAGATGTTTATATAGCCGTTATTTCTGGAAGGAATGTGAACAACGTTAAAGATATGGTTGGAATCGAGGGGATAACGTACGCGGGAAGCCACGGTTTAGAAATTTTGCACCCGGACGGTTCAAAGTTCGTTCATCCTATGCCGAGACAATACCAAGGAAAAGTCGGGGAGCTGCTGAAAAAGCTGCAGGAGCAAGTGTGCAAAGACGGGGCTTGGGTTGAAAATAAGGGAGCCCTGTTGACTTTCCACTTCCGCGAAACCCCGGCGCATCTGAGGGAACCGCTGACTTCGGTAGCTAAAAAACTAATTATTGAAGCGGGATTCAGAGCGGAAGACGCTCACTGCGCCATAGAAGCGAAACCCCCGGTAGAATGGAATAAAGGCAGAGCTTCGATTTACATCCTCCGAACGGCTTTCGGTGTTGACTGGAGCGAGAGGATTAGAATTATCTACGCCGGAGACGACACGACAGACGAAGACGCTATGCAAGTGAGTCTTGCAACACCGATTTATTATCCAATAACTAATTTATTGTTTTTGTTAACAAGGCATTGAAGGGAATGGCGGCCACCTTCCGGGTAACCTCTTCGCACATCACAAAAACCTATGCCGAACGGCGTCTTCCTTCCACCGATTCCGTGCTCACCATGCTGAGATGGGTTGAAAGGCACCTGAACCGCAGGAAGCCGAACAAAGACGCAACTTCGTACAGAAGGAACTCAAGATCTAAGCAGGGCGCTGTGCAAATGGAGATGTCGTATTTAAGATCAGAGGTCGGAGATAGCAACTAGTCTTATAAGACTTGAAAGAGACAAACAATAAAAGTAATCTAAAATTAAATTGAAATTCATAGAAGATTTTTATACTGAAAACCTGAAAACAGTAGTTTCAATTGATTAATATACTTAGACTGATCTGAAATATTTTATAAAAATATATAAAGATGTGACGAAAAAAACAGTGTTACTGAAAAATGATTAATGTGCAATATAAATGAAGCATCTATTTCTTGTTTTCAAAATTGAGAATTAAATAATGTTTCTCAAGAAAAAAAATATTTATCACAAGATAAATTTCTAATTAATATTATATTTCGATATGGAATATTGTTGTTTTTTATAATTAATACCGCCTATAACAAATAGAGGACTTTGTAAAATCGTGTATTTGTTTTAAAATAAATTTATGGGAAATCGATACTTTTGTAACAATTATTAATTTGAATATTAGTAATTACTAATTTGAAAAAATTGTAAATGTTTTGATGATACCAAAGTGTTATTTACCACAAAACGGTTAGGTTATCTCACCTAATCATCACTTTATAATGTTATTTAGGTACGAAAAGGTTGGGAAACCCTGCTATAAACTATTTGCATAGAAGTAAATCAATAACAGGGATAGTACACAAGGAAGATAGCTGACTTTGTGCTAGAATTGCTTTAACGTAGTCGTGGTAGATGGCAGTGAGATGTATCTTCAATGAATATTTTCGAATTACATAAAAAAATAAAAGTTCAAGTAACGATGAGAATATAGATAAATATTATTATAAATAATGAGTAATAATTTCATTAAGTGTATTAATAATTACAAAAAATCAATTTACTGTTATAAATTACAAAGATTTTAGAATCGATAAAATATCAATCAAGTCTATTTTTTAACCGGTTTCATAATGAAAATGAAAGTTGTCATTCTTACACAAACAATCCAAATTTATACAAATGAAAAAAGTATTTTGCATACACTTTCTAGAAACAGTGATATTTCGCTATTCAAATAATTTGATCATCTATCACCGTACGAGTTATAAACCTTGATTTTTTAGAACTGGATTTTTCGTCCTTGCGTTTTAGATAAGTTAAGTTACTTGTGTTGCAAGTGTTATTCAATATCTGCTCGTCGTGCAGTACAAAGTGCTCCTGGAAATAACTAAATAAAAGGTCTGTGTTACAACTGCATTCAATATTTTGTACAGCGTTTGATACCATTAAACATTCATAATTTAGTAGCAATTGTGTTTCGTTTTTTTTTTGCATTTTAATCATACGTTCACTGTTATTTCCGTGACATGTAAAAGCCATTTGGCTGTAAAATATTAGGTAAATAGAAAAAATCCAATACACTAATAATAACGTTGAAAGGATAAAACTTTCCGTTTATTCATTTATCGCAGCTATTAATCAAATGACAAAAAGTCAGTATGACAAATGCGCCCGTCATTAGTGTTGATGTTCAATGTAAGCGATCTCGACTCAACCCTTCATCTTTTATTAATTCGTTTCGTTGCGTTCCACCCCCGATTCACCGATCATAACAAAATTTGCGAAGGAGATAATCTTATTTCGCTCACAACATTCAATTTGCTCAGTTCTTTTTTGTACAATTACATAAATTACATTATAACTTTTAAAGTAGAGATGAATTTGAATACTATAATGCAGTTTCAATTAAACGAGAAAAACACATTTACTGTTATCACAATTAAATGATTGTTACGTAATAATTTCGTGTTATGAGAATGATCCAAATGAAAATTATCTACTAAAAGTGTTATTTCATCAAATTTTGAAAAAAGTTGAATGAATCAATATTACGCACCTATAATAAATAAATAAAAAAGCATCGATTCTTTTGTCACTTTTCTTTCATCTTTTTTTCTTCTTGTATTTGTTTTCACCCGGAATTGCCGATCCATTTGTCAATTTGCGAGGGTGTTGCGCGAAAGCGGAAGAAATTTGGGGGGGAGGCGGTTCGAAAAGTGCATAACTTAAAATTGAGAAGCTTCGAAGTTTGCTTTTACTTTTATTAAATGAGATCCACGACAAAGGAACCCCTGCGTAAACGAAAATAAAAATAAATAACGTGGAAAGTTTTCGGCTGCAGAGTGAATAACTTTCTGCGCGTACAAAGTGATATAATGATTCGGTTAAATGGCAGAGAATATAATATTTCATGTTTTGCAGTCATCGGTCTTTCTCGAAGATAAGAAAGGGTTTACGTGCAGTTCAAAATTTGCATCTCGTTGTTTATTATAATGTGCTTTTTGCGTTTGGTGTTTGTATATATAAGAATAACAACAAAATCCTTGTAGAGTTTGTGTGAAATACGCAGTTACAGCAGACACGTTAATCAAGTAAATACTTTGAAAGAGGCAAGTAAATTGTGCGCAACGCTTCAGGTAAATATTATTAGTTAAAATCTACTATGTTATTTTATTAAATTAGATTTTAATTATTATATTATTATATCTAATTTAAACACAAGATTTTAATCGTATTCTCATCTGTGTTCATATTCCCTATTTCAAGTTCTTTTAGTTAAGTCACGTTACTTACAACTACTTTAAGCCTAATCATGCATTATTTGGTATAGTTCTTTTTATACAAATTTTGTGAACTTATTAGAGAAGTAGAGATCAACCTAAATATATTTTTTACTTCTCAAGCTTCATATTTTAAATCTCTTTAAATATATTGAGTTACTCATTGAATTTCCAAGAAATTGTGTAAATTTAAACTTTATTAACAGTTTTTCTATCATCTATGCATTAGTGTATTAATTTATATCACTAATAAGTCAAAGTTTGGATTATTTCCTCGTATACAATTTATTGATTAATGTTTAGTTTCACATTGAATGAAACGTACATTGCTATTATTATTGTGATGCGATTATTATTATTATACAAAGTTGTATACATTTTATGTAAATATTGGTAATAAATATGTTGTTTATGCAATTATGTTAACGATTTTAGTGGTTAATAAATGATAATTACAATTCCAATTTTAAAGTCCATTTTCAGCCAAATGCGACTGAAATGAGTAATTTGATTTAATTGCGAAAATTAATCATTCCGTGTGGAAAGCAGTCAACTTTTATCCGTTTGCATTTTAAACACTGTCTCCTTTGTTTTTCATTTATTTCGGCTTTCAACAAATCAGTTTTTCCACGTAAAACTCTTTTAATTGAAAACGGAATCGATTCTGCTAATCTTTCATGTAAACCTGACCACGTGAAATGGAAATGCTGTTTATTTTCAACGTGTGTGAATCGTAATTTTGCGACGCGAATATTGATAAGTGTACATTGTTCATCTTTAAGTCGTCACTGCGCGTCAACCTCTTTAACCTTTGTAGAATGTATTGTACGCTTCGTTTTCCGGTTTCCTTCTTGCACTTTGCTACTACTATCTTCATTTTTATCCGTGCTTCTCAATGTTGTCGTCGTTGTCTTGGCTCCAAATGCGTATATAAATTTAATAATTCTCTGCGATCGTATCAATTACATAACACGGCTCCCATTGTCCGGATAACAAAGAAGGGAATTTATTACGGACGGTGGCCACGGTGGTAATCAGCGGGCGCATTGCTTTTTATCTGGACGATCTAAATGCAACAATCGCATGATCAAACGAATAAGTTATTATAATAAAATAATAAAGGGACAAAAGCGAAGATTACGCTTTCTCGTATTGATCATTGACTTAATGAACAGTCCAAATGTAATTTGCTTATTTATTTACGTTGATTGCTTAATTTTTTGTTTCGAATTGCACACGTGCGTTCGAAATGAGGTCAGCCATCTGGATCGACTTTTTCGTACAAAAATAAATAGGTTTTTGGCTACATTTTAAAGATATTTCTTAGGGACTTTAGGGAGCTACAAACGTGATCGTCAGTTATACTATACAACAACTTGCCTAGATGTTGGGAGCCGCATTTCTCATCCAAAGAGCCGCATGTAGTTGCAGTATTGCTTATCTAGAAAGTCACTATCTATATACAGTATTGGGGTTCTAAAACTTTGTTGATAATTATTCACATTGACCAGAATTTCAGGCATTGGTTGCAATAAGTATACAGTGGTACCTTGATATACGAGTGTCCTAATATACGAGTGTTTTAAGATACGAGTCGCCGAGCGAGCGATATTTTTCTTTGATATGAGAGCAAGATTTGAGATACGAGGAATCCAGTCTGTGTGCTTGTTTCACTCGTTTTCGAAGCATTTTTGATAAGTTGGGTTCACGTTTTTTTTGCTTTTTATACATTTACAAAACATTGTTTTGAGATACGAGCAATTTGACATACGAGCAAGGTTACCACTGTAGTTTATACTGTACTTTAAAATGAAATTTCTGTTGTGGTATTTGGATATAGCATTGATCGCATTTATTTTATTTCGTGTCCTGAAAGAGTTTATCGCTGATGTTGAGCCAAATGCCTTGTAAATCTTTGGATGGCGCATTAAAACAGTAATTTATGTTTAATGGTGAAAATGGGATGGCTCGAATTGATTACCAGATAAATGCATATATTTTGCGGAACGCATCGAACGTATATTAGAACTCGTTGGTTTATGGCTAAGAACGGGCATTGGAAACAAAATGATGTATTGTTGAAGCTCTAGTTTACATGGAAACATTAAACGATTGCGATGGAGCACGTGCATCAGTGATTAAAGAGCTGTTTGGCATTTTAGTGCGTACATGATTTATGGCTGCGCAACCTACTTTTGCAAAATGCACAGAATGATACAAAAAGTATATACTACAATATGATTAATACCAAGTTTCCATTAATACCATAAAATGGTAAAATCTTTCTACTTATTTATAATCAAATATTATAGTTAATTAATATTTATATGAACTCGGATAACTTTGGGTACATTTGGAATGTATTAGTCAAAAAAAATCAGTTTTCACAAATAGTGAAGATTTACTGTAACAAAAATAGGTCTTCTATTATAAAATTTTAGTAAAGCCTTGTCGATTGACGTATTAGAGGTAATAAAAATATGCATAAATCGAATCGAATAATAAATTTTGTAATTTGTATAATAAAACAATAACAATTAAAGTATCGTGATTTAGTAAATTATACATAAAGTAAGATTGTTGACGAAGTGCAAATGTAATAGCAAAAATTCACGAAACGCAAAATGCAGCAATTAAAAACTACATTAATTTGTATGAATTATGATACGTGACTTATCAAAAATTTGCTTGTAATTTTAATGAATATTTAAACGAAAATTTACAAACTTTCTGCATAAATTATACGTGTTCAATCAATATAAATTATGCTGTACATGTTATTTCATTTAATTATTTTTTGTTTAAGATGGTAAATTATGCTGTAAATATTATTATAAAGAATTTAATTGATAAAATTTCTGATTTTGAAACTCTAATTATATAAAATGAAAATAAATAAGAAGCAATATATAATGCATTGAATATGTAAGTGAGGAATAGACATATTGTTGAAAGGGTTATTGATGAGAAGAATTGATTTAGTTTGTGCAAATGATGTTATTTTTGCTTTCGTTAAATATTGCGGGGTTGAATTGTGACTCGGGGCAGACGCTGCATAAAAGATGGGACGTCATAAGTACACCGGAATGGAGTTTCTGCGAGAGATAGTCTTCAATTTGGCAGCAAAATCCGGAATATACTAGAGAATAACACCGCCCCGTCGACATCCTGGCATAAATCAGAGGTCCCGGGAGCGGCCCGGCTTATTACCAGAGGCACCGATAAATCATCCCTTCGCCGCGAAAATATGTGGCCAAAAAGTACCGTCGCACCCCGTCGTAATGGACCATTGCTCTCATTATATCAGTCCATTGGCGTCCAGAATTATCGAGGTCATTCGGAAACGTTCACTACGCTTCTTCTACCCTTAACTACGGCATTTTCACAAATCGTCGAACAATCCGCGTTTCCATCACGTAACTTCGTCGCCTCCCTCTCTCTCCCTCTCGCACACGCTCACACAAACTCTCATATGTTTCGGTCGGCTGTCATAAACAAAGCGCCAAATCACGGCAACGCCAAAAACAACGAACCAAAAAACACGAGCAGAAGAGGAACAAAAAATGGTACAATAATAATAATAATACTGCGAACATCCCCCGACGGATTTAATTTGTTTGCGGCCCAGTTTTCGCCATTTATTGTCGTGCACTAAACCACCCTCGGGTCGTACTCCTAAGCTAGACAATCCACGCCTAGAACTTCATAATATCCAGATGCAGACGCTGTACTCTGAGGAGACTTGCTCTTGTTTGTTTTTTTGCAATCCTCCGGCCATCGCCAATTTGAATCCAGACAGATTTACGGTCTTCTCGTGTATTTTTGCGGCCAGTTCCGTCTTGTTTCACAATACTCCTGGAAATCGCAATAATGCAAAAATGTGTGCGCTCCGACGGTTTCGGAATTTATGCTCCAGCTATGCACATACAGGCCTCGCGGCTGGAATGGCATGGTATCCACACTGAATTACCCCAGTTCTACCTTCTTGTCACACCCAAGACCTCTTCACTGACGACTACTCGCATTCCAAGCTTCACACACCAATAAATACCATAAAATACTCATTAATTTATTATAATATGAAAAATAACTCACTAGTCTTTGTATGATTAGTAAATTCACCAATCTAAAATTGATATTTTTTCTACTTTTTCTAGACAAAACAAGTTTATTATAACCTATTTGTTCTTTCAATTTTATGACACTATTTGTGAATGACTGTCTAGTAATTAGTTTATGCATCGAAAGTTTAGTTTATAGTATTGAAATTGTATATAGTTTTTCTACACTGCGCATTGTTTCCTTTTTATGAACATCCCTTCATGATATTGATATTTTGACGTGTAAAGTAAATACAAATTTTGGCCATTAATTGTTTTTCTGTTAATTGCAATTATAAGGAAATACCAACACACTTTAGTAATTAACATCAGTATTGATCTCCAAAAGTAATAAATTGGAGTAAATACAACTAAGTAACGAGTACATTACCTTAATGACGTGAAAGGTGTATATATAAAATAAATGGAATAAAGCAATTAAACAATGTAATTTCTCTTACTTTTACTTAGGTAATGTTAAAATAATAGATTGTAATGGAATATCATTTTAACATTAACCATTTGTAACGGTTTATTAGTACTTTTATTTAGTTATGTATATTTATTGGAATAAACATTATATATTATTATTACAATAATTATGCTTAAAGCATGCAATGATTTCATCTACTAATGTATTCATATTTACATAAGTTGGTATTAAAATGGCATAAATATAAACTAATTATTACAAAGATAATATTGAATTGAAAATGATGCGTTTACATTTGCTCGAGTGAAGAATATTTTTAACTATAGGTTGGGAATGTGCATAATAAAATCAAGGAAACGGTGACGTCATTAACGAAGTGAAATAATTGATTCGGTCGAAATTATTTAGTGGAGGGACCCAATAAACTGGTCCATTAGAGTTTGAATTGGTGGCAGTTTGGCGAGGAAATCGTGCGAGGCTTTCAGAGTTGAAATATTCAAATGAGTTTTGAAATAAAGACGAAAGCCGCGCGGATGAAACCGGTCAAATGTTAACTCGGGGATCGTCGGGGGTGGCAGGATCGCAGTAAACCTTGGGATTAGGACGTCGCCTTCTTAGCGGAGGATTCGAAAAGGATTGGTGCCCTGAATGAGACGGATTTGGCATAGATTTCTTCTTGATTCCGACGCTCGCTCGCTCTTAGGCAGGCAGGCGGCTCCGGTCCGTACGAATCCCCGGCATCGCAGGAATTTTGAATACGGCACAACACGATGCGAGGGTAGGGGGATGATTATTGCATCCCTCCGTGTCCGGCATGTAACCGGTTACGTCGAGGGAATACCGGCAATTCCATCAAACGTCCACTCTAATATTAATAGGAGGTCGGTAAACGGGGCCAATATCACAATCATAAGCCGATAATCAAATACCCGATGCGGATGAACGCGCCCGGCTTGTCATCTGCATTATAGATGAGATCCGAGCTATTCACTCGACGCATTATAACTACCATCCGATCAGACACACACAATTTTCTCTCTCTCTCTCTCTCCTCTTCTCGTCCTCATCCTTCTCACCCCCGCATTCGATACCAATACAACATCAAACAAATCCGTTTTAAGATTATCGAGACTTTGCGGTGCAGCATTTCATTATAATTACCACTCAACTTCGTTATCGAATACCCTCCTCCGTTCCACCATACATATGATGATCTAATCCGCTTAACATTACTGATATTTCGCAGAACCTAGGATCTATCGTATACATAACACATTTAAATCAATACTTGCTTGTCACACCAACCAAATACACTCAATACCCAAACATTTTTCAATCTTGCTTCAATAAAAACCATGCTAAGTAAAACCTAAAATGAAAGCATATCAATTATTTACTATTACAAATTTAAATTATCCAAGTATTCTGTTATTAAAAAAAAGTCGTATTAAGCAAAATCTAGAAGTAATACAACATAGTAATACGATTTGTTATATTTCAAAATCGTGTACATCTTATAATAGTAATAACATTTATTGAAACAACTACAACAAGAAAAATATTGCTGTAAAAAGCTATATATCATAGTATTACTTACTTATTATATAAAATAAAATAAACATACAATTAATAAGAAATAAATAGATTTCGGCTGAAAATTTTAACTTCTGAAACTTAAAATAATTTGAAATTAACATTGTTAATACTGTAATTTCTATATAGGAAGTTTTTCTAAGACATAATTTCACGTGTCATTCTTTTCAAGATTAATAATATTTGAAGAAATATAATTGTAAGTATAATATTAAAGATGTGATTTAAATTCGGTAGGATTTCTTTTCTATGGAAATAAGAGAACAGCGTGAAGGAAAGTTAATTCTTTAGAATTTGCTCCTAAAGAAGGGAAACTGGGAAAGAATTTAAATATTTCCGTAATATAAAAGTCCCGCTCGATTTCCCCGGCAAACTGCTGCCCATTCCGAACTCGAATAATTCAAACTAAATAATTTCGCACATATCAATTATATATCCAGTTCGACGCTCCGAGAATTCTCGCCTCTCACCAGGAATTGGCAATTTGTATGGGATAAAACCGTTGGATGCAAACAGCCCGTGAAATAAACAAACTTTTGAATAGAAATGCCTTTATAAAGAGCACCGCCATCGATTCCGCAATGTACACTAAAAATAAATTGGTTTATTATGCGAAGTGGTTGCAAAAATATAAGGGTTGAAGTGCGGCCGGGATAATTCGGAATGGCAGTGACAGTCTTCATTTCGTTCGCTCGTGCTCTCTCTTCCTATTCATCGTTTGTCGGGATGTGCAGACGAGCGAGGGAGGAAAAGGGACGTCGGGGGTGGCAGGGAGAGGAGAATTATGAAAAAATAAATAAATAATAAAAAGCGGGGAGGAGCTTGGCCAGCAAGGAAACAATCGAACCGAATTGTTAAATATGTATGAAGCAATCATATCACATTCATTCATATTCCCGCATCCCTTTCCTTCGTCTCTTCGTCTCGTTCTCCTCTTTGAAACCGTGTATTTGACAAATACACGGCGCGTATAATATCGCCATCTGTTTATATATTCCATTAGATATTTCTGCGGTGGAAGTATTGATACGCGAACACGTTATCATTCCAGCAGAATGTTTTAAAGATTTATTCAGATTGAGACGTTTTATTGATTGTATTCAAATTAACGTCTCTTGTCTTCGGCACTTCCAAATGCAATACCATATACATTTTTCTCTTTTCACATACATCATAGTCTCAAATTCATTTTCATGATTTTACCTTTAACCATTTTAATAATGTATTTTCTTTTAAATCACAATCAAACATATATTTATTACAAAAGATTCCTTTCGAAAGTTCACATTTATATAAATAATCATTCCCTTAATACATATATAAATAAACGTGTAATATGTTTCAGATCGCAAGACAACTGAATAGTTGAAAAACTTTGAAATAACAAAAAAAACATCCCAAAAGATGTTCTTCATTGTAAACCAAAAAGAGGAGAATTATTAACTAAATGGATAATTAGGGAATAATGGTACTCAAAAAGATTCGCGAAAAGTAAGATTTTTTCACGAAACACTATCCCATCTTTGTACTAATTAAAAAAAAAAATCGTACTACAGTGGTACCTCGATATACGAGTGCCCTAATATACGAGTGTTTTGAGATACGAGCGATATTTTGCTTTGAGATGAGAGCAAGATTTGAGATACGAGGAATCGCACACTACACAACTGCACACGACACCAACAGTTTCTCCCACCTCAGACTAATTGCTTTGAGATACGAGCAATTTGACATTCGAGCAAAGTTACGGAACGAATTAAACTCGTATGTCTAGGTACCACTGTACTCTATAACAGTTATCTAAAACGTTGACATTATTAACTGTTGTTAATTATAATAAAATAAAGTGTGATATAGAATATTCAGTTAAAATGGTCTCTTATACCAATAATTACAAATAGAATCAAATGATACCACTAGTATTCAAATTAATCCAGTTTACATCCGCTTTGCAAATATTACGAGATTTAGAGAAGAGCGTAATCATGCATCTCAATTCGTATGAAGTTTTTCTGTTGAATGAATCTACTTATTAAAACAAGTCATAATTTGAGACTCCTGCATAGTTCTTACAAATAACTTTATAAACACAGAAGGTAAATCTATGCGATCAATAGCCCTTTGTCAAGAAAAACTAATAAACTTTGTTTACTATTATACTATTAATTTAAAAAAAGTAAAGAAATAATGTGAATGTAGTAGTAATTAATTGTAATTAAACAACTAAGAAAAAGGAAGTCTTTAGTAGTACTAATTAAACATTCTTTTGAAAGCTATTTTTTATACTAATTAATGTATTTCTTAGGGCATTGCGGAAGTTACTACCAGCAATTTTATTTTGGAGTTTTGTTAAGGGCGTAATTCATTTGGGACAATTAAATAATGTATCGGTTATTGCGAAAGTTGTCCAATTAGACTGTGGATGTAATTCTGGTCCCAAAAAAGGGCTCTGATGGGATTCGAGAGTAGGGGGGAAGGGCATCCATTAAATATTTTATATTTTCATTTAGGCTTGTTCGCATGTCAGTTCAACCGGAGAGAGGCCCCCGTTCATTTGATGGATGTTGTAAAGCGAGTCGGCTTCCTTTTTTCACACTTAATCTAATTTACTTTTTGCAATATACATACATATACAAAAAAACGGTAGCGAAAAAAAGTGAGTAATCCGAAGTGTAAATGTACGTGAAAACATTACGTAATAAAGATGTATAACGTTGCTACTCTGCACAGTCAAAATGTATGTACGTGAGAACCAGTAAAACTATTTGATGTCGATTACAATATTTACTTCCCGCATTAATTAACGGTTGTTGATTGGATTGTGTTTTGCAATCGCTCTGCAAAAAAAAACAAGTTTAAATAATGCGGTTGAATAATGACGATATTAATTTCACATTGCGCTAAAATTATTGGAATTAATAGTATTAATGCTGCGTCAACTGCATGGACTTTGGTAATCGAATTTTCGGAATCGACGTCGGCGAAGGAAACTCGGTTAATTTTACACGGGGGGGTCTAAGTTAAATGCTATAAACATGTATTCTAACCATAACACACTTTTACCATTAAGCTTCGAGTGCCCTTTCCTGTCCCCTTACAAATACAAACAAGTGAAACAAAATGGCCGGCGGAATTAATATCCCGCTCGGAACGTACTTTTGTAGTCCTCGCCAACTCTACTCAAACGTTTTTCCATTCGGTAAACAATTTCATTTGAAAGAATTATGTTTGTCCAAGTTTAATGTACGTCGGTTCGGGTTCCCCCTTTCACAAAGAGCGACCGAGTAGTGCAGGCAGACTCGCTCCTACCATTTCTACTTTACATTCGGATCCTGAAACGGAAACTGTGTTTCCTTCATATATTTATGTACTTCTTATTTAATATTTCCATTCAGAAATATCAATGACATGACAGTTTTCTGAAATATTTCTGATGTGACGTTCGATATTTACTTATTGAAAGACGCTAAGCGACGAATTATAAAGTCTACAGTTTGATCATTTCCTTCATTACTTTAATATCAGTAATTCATTATTGCTCTTTCATAAAAACTTTATATATTTTTTCTAATTATTTATATTAGTAATTAATAGTAGTTTATGTAAAGTGTACAGAGAATTGAAACAGTTAATTAGAAAGAATCATATTATATACAAAATATAACTGCTATGATTAAATACATCTGACAAAAATTGGTGTATCAACTACTATTAGAGAAAAAATATACAGTGTTACCTCGACATACGAGTTTAATTCGTACCTTGCTCGTATGTCAAATTGCTCGTATCTCAAAGCAATTTGTGCAAAACACGCGAACCCAACTTATCAAAAATGCTTCGAAAACGAGGGAAACAAGCACACAGACTGAGGTCTAGTCTGAGGTGGATGTAGTGTGCGATTCCTCGTATCTCAAATCTTGCTCTCATCTCAAAGCAAAATATCGCTCGCTCGGTGGCTCGTAACTCAAAACACTCGTACATTAGGGCATTCGTATGTCGAGGTAACATAATGATAATTATATTCTGAGATGCTTCTTGTGAAATTTAGAATAGTATATTAATTCAATTATAATATTCATATTAATTGCAATAATAATTACAACTCAATACAATAAAAATGAAGAAAAAAAAATACAATGAATAAAATAAAATTTAATTGCTGCAAAGGATTATTGGTCTATGTTTCTTAATCAAGATTAAATAGAGTCTAAAAGAATGGCAGAACTCAACTTAGTGTGACGTATTATACGAATATACAAACTCTGGTAACAATAAGCTTTTACTTATTTTGGAAAGAAATATCAAAATCTACTGAAATAATCTCATGAAGGAAAGATGTAGTTGGAACATCGTGATTTGAGACACAACATTTGGAGTGAAAATGGATGAAGAACGTTGGTGAACATAATTCGAGCTTATGTCAAGCATAGATTGTTTATAGATTCGTTTTCTTAAGTTTAAGGGTTGTTTTCTTTGATTAATAGGCTATGTGTATTTATGAATAGCTTAAAGTGTTTTATTAGATATGGGTGTATTAGAAGGTGTCTGGCCTGGTGCAAGCGGCGGAGGCTGAGGTGGCAGTAGGCGGCGGTTCGTTAATAAAACTTTCCCAATTATAATGTAATTCGCGCAGAAGTGAGTGTAAATAAATAAAAGTCCACGGGATTATGTGCATGGTGGATCCTGAAACTGGAAGGACTCCCCCCGGTCGGGGGCATCAAGGGTGCTGTGGGGGCTGGAAAGGCGCGGGGGTGGTGGGGTGGTTCGCGGTTGCACAGAGGCGTAAATTAGCGGTGTAGCTCACGTGACGAGTGCGTCCCTGGCGACGTCTGGCGGCGTTGGGACGCACTAAATTACCCCCGGCCCGATTGTCCCATATGCGCCCCGGCAATCTCCCCAAGCGGGTCTTCTTTTCCGTTACACCGCCGCCAACCTCTGCCCCGTCCCACCCCCTTCCGCAGCACGCCCCCGCACAACCAGGATGCTCCCCCAATAGACACTATTTTAACATCGCTTTATTGCCCTACCGGCTACGTTTTATATTGAGATTGGATGCGAGTTCGTCCTGGGGGGATAGGACGACATATTTCCTACACTAGAAATTGAAAAAGGAAATCGAAAAATACCGGAATTTATAACAACATTACTTATACCTCTTCATTTACTAAGCACTAAATTTTAAAGAACTTGCTTCCCCCTATTAAATATATTCACTTCTTATACAATTTATCCCAAAGATTTGTTCGAATTCCATTAGTATTTTCAATCAATTTTAAATCAAATTTCTAAATTGAACTTAGAAACTATCATTTATCTACTTATAAAGTCATCCATATACAAATCTATAGAACTAATAGTATTTGGGGAAAAAGATCTCGGTCGATAGCCCGTTATTTACTTGCTTTTACTTTTAATTACATGAATTATTTAACACATCGTTAATTATCAAAGTTTATAATATAATTTCTTAATTATAATTAATTACGTTCGTACTTGTACTTTGAAATTTGAAACGTTGCAATTATAAAAGAAACCTTGAAATGAAGCAATTGTAAGCAGAAGGCACGAATTTTTCTATTCACAAGATTTATGTGCGTTGCCGTTAGATCATAAGCATATAAACTTATATTTTATTCAAATCGTTATCGCAAATTTAAGTGTGCCAATTTTCGCCGCAACATTAAACCGAAAAATAAAAGAAGCCAAGCCTTCGTCGATCTTCCGCTTCTTCTTTTTTGTTCAAACCCCAAATCTCCACTAACATTTACATACATTCACATACATATATATTTGCTGCAATCCGACAGTTTGCTAATTTCGCAGAAAATTTACAATAGGGCAAGAGTCAGATTTAGTTCGCCATTATCATACATTTAAAATCGCGCCAAGCCCCATTGAATACGCAACGTTTCGCAGCCAGTTTTATATTTTCATATCATAGCTTCGCGCTTTGCTCAACCGCACACACGATCGAATCATTTTATACCATTTGCCACAATCGTTCATCCTAATCAGTCCAGACGAAATAGAGATGATGGGGGGACAAAAAATGAAAGAGATGGGGAAAGAATGAGTAGGTAATTTGATCAAATTTTACTGTCGCATTAACGTCAGGCCCAGGGGGGTGCGTCGAGCAAAAACATGAATGTTTGTATTACGAAAATTGGTCCACACTTTAAATTGTTTTTTTTTTGTTCGTTGTCGGAGGACAAAGTTGAACGTAAAAAGAGAAACGCTGAAGAACCTCAGGGGGTAGCGGGATAGACATATTGACACCTTATACGGATTGATGGAGGACCAAACGATGTCTCCCGCAGTACACTGCAACCCTCATTCAATTACATGCACTTCTTGCTACGACTTTTTCCTGCCTTTGAATTTTTAAAGAGCGACAGCGCCTTGTATCTCCTCTCCTCCTAGATTTATAGCACACCCACGTCACGCTGATGTCTTACAAAATGTCTCGAAGATTACAACGTCTCTGCTAGATTTCTTTTACCTATCACTACTAATTCTTGACCATCTAAAAGTATTGATAACAAAGACTACATCTACATCTGAATCGTCCATTGCCTGAAAATTCATAGATAATAATTTCAAATATTGTGCAGAAAATCTACTGTAATTTATATTGTAAATACAATAGATTTCGTTTATTATTGATACAAGTATAAATCTTATGATGGTTTGACAAAATTGGTAAATTTTATCATCTTCTTGATGAAATTAAATTAATGTATTTCTTCTATATGTCAACACATATTTCAAATATAATAGTAAAAGTTAGTTGAATTTACGAAAGTTTGTTTATTGTAAGCGAAATGGATGATGAGAATAGCATTCGTATAATCCATACACACTGGCTGCATTGAGCTGTTCTGGATATCAGCTAAATATTGCGACAAAGCTATTGTATTGTCTCGGAACGCTTCTTTTCAAATAGCGCTCAACTGTATACTTTAGTACACAAAACGAGATCGATAGCTTCAGCGGGAGCCGAACAAATAGAAAGCTCCTTTCAAAGCAACAATAAATATAATCTGCATAATCTTTAATTTCCTGAACAGCGAGTGTCTTCTCGCCGGAATGCGAACAAATACGCCTATTTAAACTATCACACAACTCCACGCAACGCGGATTATTCGAACAGATACAGAACTTTGTTTCAACGCTGCCTGCTTTACTTTTTAATTAAAATATGGATACCGTGTTGTGCCTGATGCAAATCACATAAACTTGTTCGTCCCATTTTTGGTTTGTTTGTTTGCTGCAATTCTGGAAAAGATGACGAAATGGAACGCGACGCAAAATTGATGAATGTATTTGATTAATTGCTTCGATTGTTCTAGTTTAATGACGGGTAAAATCATTTGACGTTTAATGTGCATCGGAGCAGAAATCAAATTCCAATTAATTCCTTTGGTGAATAACCATGTCTTGGATCTTGGTGCATGAAGCAAAGCGTCTTGCATTTTGGGTCTCTGCTCTGTCTGGTGTGAGTGGCGTCTGGTGCAACCGCGGGGCATTTGTTTAGTTCAGCTGGAGAGCCTGGGGTCGGTCACACAGGAATTAGATTTCGGTGAGGAGACGGGCACCAGATTATGGGGGGCGGGAATAAAAATTAGCCGCCGGTGCGGTCAAACTAAATCGCAATTAAAGTTGCTGAAACTTTAATGCGGCCAGCTGAAAACAATCCGGTGTACAAATACCAACTTCGCGAATATTTGTGTTCAAGTTTCAACATTACCTGGAGCCTCATTCGGCTATGTTTATACTGGCCCGAAACTACTTGTGCACGGGAACCCACCCTCGCATCACGTGTGCCCATGACTTCCGGCTAATCCATTTCCTCCTCTCCTCACCACGCTGCAACCGAACAATCCCAACTCCCCCCGATGATTATTATGAGTTAAAGCTGAAAAGTGCTTCCACGTTATTTGCGTCCCCGTGTGCGGATTACACGGCTTGCATTGTTAATACTCATTATCTGCGAATACTGTTAGAATTATTGCCGGACTTGCCGCTGCACGTAATTGGCCTCCAATCAATTCGGTGCAACTGCTTTATACAACAGCGGCTGCATCTGCATGCGATGCTGACAAAGAAAACTGATCTTAATTTCATTACAGCCCATTCCCAGCATCGATCCATTATGACATCAAATTCACTTTACTCATTACCCAGCAAATTCCATCAATTACTCCACTATTACACTAAATTTACATTCACTTTTAAACCCACATTATGCTATTTTTATAGTATTACATACATTAACTAGATAATTCATTAATTTATAACTATTATATACATTAAAAGTTATTTACAATATGAATTGTAACTTCATAATCATAATCTATATGAGTTAAGAAATTATATTATATAATCAAATATCATTTCGTGTGAATAATTTAATATTAACAATATTGATAGTTTAATAACATTTCATGAAATTATTAAGTAACTAAAAGTTTAGGCTGAATTATTTATATATTATTTTCTAATTGAAATAAATGAAACATTACGAATTATTGATTCTGTTTCCACAATTATTAGTTATTAAAAATATTTATATAAAAATACATTACATTTACAAAATGAAATTAAAAAGAATTCGTGTTTACATTGAACAACAAATAAATGTAGTACATATATTTTCAATCGTATCCCGAAAATTCTGGTGGGAAAAAAAGCAACAAAACTGCACACTATACAAATAGTAATTTGCATTGGTGAAATAAAACTTTCAGCATTTTGTTTATAATAAAAAATCGATTCAATTTACATTTTTCGTAATATGTTTTGCGTTCATTTTGCAACCGAATTCCATCCGGCATGATATTGCTCGCTCATTTTTCCATATTTACAGAACCCAATTTCACAAGAGGTAAATATTTCCCCATGCGGAACAAGCGGCAACGGAAAAAAACCCACTCATTCCCGTCCACACATATACAATATAATATACGTATGGACCAAAAAAAAAGGATCAAACGTTCCTCCGTAGCATATTACGTTCGATGAGGTTTTTTTTGTATTAATAATATAATAGGTTGTATTGCGATTCAATCTACAATATGTAGTTACAAATCTTTTGCTTTTACTTGAATATCTTGAATAGGGAATATTTACGTTGAATACGATTCATTATTGATTGTTTAACGATGTATTAAGGAATAATTGAAATCTTAAGATTAAGTGTTTTACATTAGAATTCAATAATAATACATGTTTATATTTCCAGATATAATGATTTTAGTGTTGTTAATTCTTTTACCTTCTTTGGCTTATAGTCAACAAATATTTAGTGGAAGATGCTCAGAATTCACTAACACATCTATACAAAATTTCGATATTAATAAGGTAAACTTTATTGAATTAGAAAATTGAAATAAAATAAATTATTTTAGTAAATCAACAAAATAAAACTTTTCTCTAAGATTATGCACAAATTTGGAACGATAATATGAATATGTTGTATTATTCTTTTAGTATTCTGGCAAATGGTTTGAGATTTACAGATACAATAACTTTCTCCAATTGAATGCTGATTGCACAGTCATAACTGTATCGAAAATTGACGAGAATACATTCAATGCGGACATGAGTCTCAAATTGATAACCCCTATCACGATGCCTTCGAAAGTCCATTTCATTGATCCCGTTAAGCGTGAAGCAAAATTCAAAGCCAAAGTGCCGTACATACCTGAACTTGAATATTGGATCGTAGATACCGATTACGAAAACTACACGATCGAGTGGTCGTGTACAGAAATTTTAAACATAAATTTCCGTAAGTAGAAGAGTTCTACACAATTAGAAATATAGACTTTCTTTCTAGAAACTGTGTGGGTGTTCTCGAGGACACCGCAGATTGATGAAAAGATCGAGCGAAAAATTAAAACGATCTTGAAACAGAACAACTTTGGGAAAAAGGGGATGAGGATCAGTGGAAATGATCCAGAAAATTGCAAATTCGTTTACAACGACTGTTGAAATAATACAACATGTTTTTTTTTGTGAAGAAGATAGTGGTATATGTAGTATATTTTTAATATATTGTTGTAAATGTGTTTACAATGATCGTTTAGGAAATGTAAGGGTCTATAGATTTTAATAGGGGAGCAGAAAATTAGCAAGATTTTAAAACAAAACAACCTTGGTAAAAGGGATATGATAAAAAGTGGAAACGATCTAGAAAATTGTTTATAATAAAAACTGAGATTTTTTTGTAAATAAATATGTGAAACACTTATGATTAGTAGTAAATTAGTGAAGGTATATTATAAAGTTGTAAGTAGTCATAAAGTTTATATATTTTGATAAGTGTAAGCAAATTTTATAATCAGTAATAAAGGCACATAAAAAGTAGATTTAGAATATTGTTTCAAGGATAAATATTTGGCAATTAACTTGAATTAACGCAATCCAATTACCAATTTGGCAAGTTACTAGGCAAGTATATTAAAATAAGCAAGTAAATTTCAAAGTTAAAACAATGATGCTACAAATTTATTCATTAATAAGTGCGTCTTAATGATTAAAAGAATCATGAATCCACATACAAGTTTGTAATAATGTGAATTTAACAACGTCGTTTTCTTTGTGTAAATAAAAACAACCTCAAAATCCCTGAATAGCGTCAAATAACAACAAAAAAATCCTCACAAATCAGATTCATAATTGATCATTTTAATATAATACAAACATTAATGCATATTTATATTGTTTTCAGTTGTAATGATTTTAATTTTACTCATACTTTTGCCTGCCTTGGCACACAGTCAACAAATATTTGCTGGAAGATGCTCAGAATTTACCAACACTTCCGTACCAAATTTCGATGTTGATAAGGTAAATTCTAATTAAAAGTAGAAGAAATAAAACAGACTATTATTGTATGATTAAAACATCAAGTAAAAAGTTTGAAAGAAATACAAATTCTGCCTGATTTTTTTTTAGTATTCTGGGAGATGGTTTGAGATCTACAGATACAACAACATGATTCAAATGAACGCAGACTGCACCGTTGCAGATATAACAAAAGTAGACAATGAAAAATTCGATGTGATCATGAAACTTAAATTGTTAACACCGATGACGGTGCACACGAAAGCTCGATTCATTGATCCCATAAAACGCGACGCAAAATTCTTAGACAAAATGCCGTTCATCCCTGAATTTGGATATTGGGTCGTAGATACCGATTACGAAACTTACTCAATCGAGTGGTCGTGTATAGAATATCTCAACATAAATATGCGTAAGTAGTGGCATAAAATGTGTTGATGAATTGTTGTACCAAATGGAATGTACTTTCTTTTTAGAAATGATGTGGGTGCTGGCTAGGACCCCGAAGATAGATGAAAAGATCGAGCGAAAAATTAAAACGATCTTGAAACAGAACAACTTTGGGAAAAGGGGGATGAGGATCAGTGGAAATGATCCAGAAAATTGCAAATGCGTTTACAACGATTGCTGAAATAATAAACCATTTTTTGTGTGTAGTCTGTCACGTAGACTTATAATTAGTACTGAGTAAAGAAATGTTATAGAAATATTTTTCTTAAATGTGTTTACTATGATCGTTTAGGAACTGTATATTTTTATAAATAGATATGTATAAAACTTATAATTACATAGAACAAAATATATATTTTTGTATTTCTGCTTACAATTTATCATTAAGGAAATATTTTTTATATGTGTAAAACTTATAATTAATAATAAAATGCAAATATAAAGTAATATATGGTTACTAACGAATATTAATGCAATAGAAAATGAATTTCCCAGTCATCAAATTTTATACTTGATAAGTTACTTGGCACGTATAGTAAATAACGCTACAGGTACTATAAAATGAACTATAAGTTGTTAACAAGTATGTAAGTTAAAATAGTACAGCTGCTACAATTATTAGCTAAAACAACTTCAATAGTTTTGTATATCAAATTCATAAAAATTTCTCAATTTCCAAATGTTTCAGATAATAATATGCTTTAAATTATAAGACGTATTCCAAAATAAGTGAAAATAATTCAAAAGTTTACTGTTTAAAGAATGTTTAGCATGGAAAGGAGTAGATAAACGTTTTGAAGCAAATAGCTATATTTATGATGTTTGTATTAATAAATTCTAGTGAAATTTATGATTTTACACTATTCAACATTTCTTATGTAAACAGACATAAGTTGTAAAGAGTTTTCGAACCCAGCTATCACTGATAAATTAGGGTCAAGACATTTTCCTGAAGTTCAAAAAACACTATGATTGGAAAGCTCAGTATTTTATACTATCAAACGAGGTCTTTCCGGCTTAGTAACAGAAAAAAATACTGAAAATCAAGAATTTTAGATTAATAAATCTTGTTTTTTGTATATTATTTATAACAAAACATATTTCCTGATTTTGTTTTTCAGATATAATGATCTTAATTTTGTTTATTGCGCTGCCTGTGATGGCATACAGTCAACAAATATTTAGTGGAAGCTGCTCAGATTACGTCAACACAACTGTGCCAAATTTTGATATCAGTAAGGTAAACTATAAAGAAACGTAAGAAGTTTTATATGAAATTTGATTACTATTATAATAAATTGATTGGTATCTCAATAACTAAATGTATTTGTAATACTATCTTTACAGTATTCTGGGAGATGGTTCGAGATTTACAGGTACAATAATTTAATCGAAATGAACGCCGATTGCACACTCATCGACATATCGAAAGTAGACAACGATACATTCAATCTGGACATGAAGCTTAAACTAATATCTCCGATGGAAATGCACATAGACGTTTATTCGGTTGATCCAACGAAGAACGATGCAAAATTCAAAGCCAAATTGCCGCAAATGCCTGAACTTAACTACTGGATCTTGGATACCGATTACGAAACTTACACAATCGAGTGGTCGTGCACGGATTATTTGAACATAAATTTGCGTAAGTGCAGATGTTTTGCAGAGAGCGCAAACTTTATTAATATAACGAAATGTTAATTGTTTAGAGATGCTGTGGGTGCTTGCGAGAACGCCGAAAATAGATGAAAAGATTGATCGTAAAGTCAGGAAGATTATGAAAGAGAAACACCTCGGTAAAAGGGGTATGAGGCAGAATGGAAATGATCTAGAGAATTGTAAATGCGTTTACAACGACTGTTAAGATAATGTAAAAATAATATGTATGATACTAGTTAATGAAAAGGGCTGAAAGACTGCGGTCAGTAGCCCTTTGTAACAGATGTAGCTGTTGTATTATATAATTATATTTTGTCAGTCTGTATCTGTTACAATAAATATTATTATTGGTTAATAAAGGCATATAAAAAGTAAAAATCGTTACTATTTTTGTTTTCCTTTTGATTCGGATGAAAAACTACAAGAGGTATGTCAGAATTAAATGAGCAGAAACGCCGTAGATGATTTCGGAGCCCCTAATTACTGTACTTACCAAACTTAACACTATATACTAACTATATACTAACTTTAGAATAATAAACAAAACTTGTCAAATTAAAATCTAATATACATAAACCAAAAAAAAGAAGACTTTATGCTCTTAAGATTATTGTTAAAATCTTTATAATAATTCATGTTTTCTTCTTTTTTTCAGATATGTTCTTAATTTTGTTTATTACTCTGCCAATTTTGGCCCACAGTCAACAAATATTTAGTGGAAGCTGCTCAGAATTTACTAATACATCTATGCAACTTTTCAATCTTAGCAAGGTAAACTCTTCAGCTAATATTATTAAAAATATATTATGGCTCTATTATTTTATTGCTAAATGATTGAGCAAATGCTTATACTAATGATTCGTTTTTGCAGTATACAGGAAGATGGTTCGAGATTTACAGATACAATAATTTAATCGAACTGAACTCTGACTGCACACTCATAGATGTATTGAAAGTGGGCAATAATACACTTACCGCGGATATGAAATACAAATTAATGGTCCCGCTGAAAATGCATATAGAATCCTATTTGATTGATCCCACTAAGAACGACGCAAAATTCAAAGTAAAGTTTCCTCATATGCCTTTATTTAACTACTGGGTCGTAGATACAGATTACGAAACTTACACAATCGAGTGGTCATGCACCGATTTCTTGAACATAAATTTACGTAAGTACAGGTGTTTTACATAAAGTGAAAACGTATTAACATACTTTGTTTAGAAATGCTGTGGGTGCTTGCGAGAACACCGAAAGTAGATGCAAAGTTTGAACGTAAAGTGAAGAGGATTATGAAAGAAAACAACATTGGTAAAAGGGGTTTGAGAAAGAATGGAAACGATCCGGATAATTGTAAACGTATTTACAACGATTTTTAAGATAATATATGCATTATGTACGTAGTTAACTCTTTATGTAGAAATATATTTACTATTAACATTGAAATTTATTATATTGAACCAAGGCGACTCATAACCCTATGGTTATGGATTCGCCGATCTACATTCTAAACGTCCAGGGTTCCAATCCCAGATACAACACATGATTTGTGGTTTGTCTGAAGGCTTTTGTCAGTGCTTCTGGATTTCTAAAAAGGCAGTCTTTAAGGGATTAGTTGGGAATGGGCAACGGTTCCAAATAACAACTATTGGTCCAATTTGTGGCCAATAGATATGTTTAAATAACTAATTAACATTTACGACCATTTAATGTTATTGTCGATGAAATAAAAGGAAAGGAGATGGGGAAACAAAACCAGAAAAAGCTAATAAATCTATGCAATTCCAGAAAATGAATATGAAACTTTGTCGTAAGCTCTCGGAATGGCGAGCCAAAAGTTTGTTATCGCATCGTGCAGGACGAGGGCGGCCGTCGTCCAAAATAAATAAATACTTTCCTAGGCATTTTTTCCTCGTACGAATCTCTTTCCCGTCTCCCTCTTTCTCGCTGCGTGTCCCTTCAGTCGCGTTTCAGTTGTAAATCCAGTTTTATGGTTGGCCCAATGAATAATCGAATCGAGAGACGGAATTTATGCGTCCGCAAATTGAACTTTCGCAGTCGCAGATAACGCGGAATAACAAATTTAAAAATAGCTGGGGAATCCTATTAGATTTTATCGCGGAATTTTCCGCAAACAAACTGCGAATGTTCCGGCCGAGCGCGGCCAACCGGATCGCTCGGTTTATGTAACCCACGCCACAATGTATTTAAAGATCTGATAAATAAAACTCATCAAATAGATTCAAATCAACATTAAAAGTCCGCGCCGTTCGCCAGATCTGAAATGAAATCAGAGCGCCGCCGTCCATGGGATGAGGATAAAGAGTGGGAGGGAGGGAGAGAGAGAGAGAGAGAAATGGGAATAGAGATGAGGGACGTGGAACTGAAGAGACCAGAGACACATTCAGGTCCACCCTCCAACTACCCCCACACAGACACACTACAGAGATGGGAGACCGTCCAAACAATATGTCCGCCCTTATCAGCTGTTGTTAACAACTTTTCTGGTCTGTAATCGACGAACTTGCTATCGGCAATCCAATCCGAGACGTCCGCTGCACTTGTCAACATTTCTACTCTCCGGTTTTTTTTTTTCCACGTCCTTAACGGAACTCCTCCAGGATCAGATCCTCCTTTTATCTCAATTCCCACCCCGTTTCACCAACTTTAAACGCAAAAATTTCCGAACTTATTTTATTGTATTTATGCTTTATGTCACAAAACAAAAAGAAGTTTTAGACTTACCACACATAAATAACATAGTTCTATCAGCCTCTTCATCACTCGAGAGATTTCAACATAGTTTTTAATGTACTTTATGAAATGTTAAATGCAGGTTTAAAATCAGACTTCTGGACAGAATGACACAATTGATTACAAATCAGATATTTAAATAAACACAATTTTTTGAAAAATTGAGGCTTATTCTGATATAAACTAATATAATAAAACATAAATTAGATTCCTTCATTGCAAATTTTGAATTCGATTCTTGATTATTTAAACATATTTATTATCCAAAGTTGAATGCAAACAGCTTCAAATTGATATTTATTAGTTTTATATCAGATTTTAATAATATTTTTATAAATATTTCAAGAAATGAAATGTTCATAAACAAATATATTTTGAATAAACAAACGAATTTTTTCATCTAAATCGTCCGTAAAGTAATTAGTGATAATATAATATTTTGGTGTATAGTGCAAAAAATTATAGAAAAGCTTGCTTTCTTAAAATATTAGTATATTAATATTATCTTAGGGTCAAAGGTAACTTCTTTTATTAAGCTGAAAAGTGTATGAAACACTCAATCATATAACAATAACTGAGTAAATTTATCATCATATTTTCCATCTTTTTATGCTGTTAAATGGATTTGCAATATAGTCCATCTTATGTCGTTTTATATAATAAAGTATACTTTTAAATATTTGTAACTTCTAATATTAAAATGACAACAATTATTTAAAAAATATAGGTTTATGTACACCACTTCTTTCAAAAGCTAAAGATACTAATTGATAGTAAATTTAAGGAAACAACAATCGTTTCTAAATACTTCTTTTTAATTCTATTTTATTTACATAATCAATGTATTGTACACAAAGTCCTATGTTCTTTGCAGTTTATATTTTTCTTCTTGTTGTTGCAATAAATGTTAAAATAAAATTCGATAAAATAATGGATGAATTCATGAATATATTAAATGCATTTTTCATTATTACATCATATTACAATGTGTACTACACAAAAAACAACACAAAACATTTTATTGCTGACCGAAAGCGTACGAAAAAAAAACTATCCAAATGTAACGCTATTGTTGCATTTATTGTTGTAGTTTTTATTTCGTACCGGACTGTGTGGATTAAATTGCAGATCTGAAATTTCAATGTTTAAACTCGGAGCGGAAAAAATGTATCGAAATAAACATAAAAATGGGGATTCTTTCGGGCCAATAATCCGATTTAACAGTAGTGGCGCAGCAAAAATATTCTGAATTTATTTATATACCTGTAACATTTTTTTTTGCAGTTGCTGCTGCTGTTGTTGTTGTTGTTGATAGGAGCAAACTTCCATTTACATTTATATCGGATTATTCGCTATTATCTGACGGTGCGATAAATTTTACACGGCAACGCATCCCCGGATAATGCGATATTCATTTCCCATCGGCAGTGTGCGCTGCCGAAATCAAAATGAAAATGCATAACTAAGCAAACAAAATGTTTAATCTATTATGCAATCGCGGCCCGCAATTTCGACTTACACCCGAACAGTCAACTAACAAAACATCGCCTGTGCACACACCAACAACCATATACACCTACTAGTCTACTGGCATCCTCTCTCTCAAAATTATGGGAACGTTGTCCGTGGAAATTGGTATTTACCATTCTGCTTGTGAGATTATGTGTTTTCATGTTGAAATTAGCTTTTTCCTAACATATTTTACATATTAATATAACAGTAATGTTATTGCAACTGGTGCAGACAAATAAATTAACAATATGTATATTTATATAATATTCTTATATAATAATAACTTAAATACCTGGGTGTGCATTTAGATAGAAGGCAAATCCAACAACCTGAAATTAAGTTCAGAAAGCTATACGGGCTATTACGTGAAGACGCACCAATTTCAATAGAAAACAAGGTATTGACACATAAAGTAATTTTAAAGCCAGTTATGGAATACAACTTTGGGGAAGCACTATCAATACTGTTATTGTACAAAGATTCCAATCGAAAAGCCTAAGAAGAATCATAGGAGCTCCATGGTACATTACAAACAGGAGAATTCACGAGGATCTTCAAATAGAAGCCATTATGAAATATAGTGGCAGATACCAAAAACATCCAAATGACTTACCTATCAATATTCTTGATAATAGCTTAACAACTAACTGACTGAAGCGATGTAACTTACTGAATCTACCAATTAGATTCAACATCTAATTAGCAATTAAGTGAAAATCTTTATCCAATATTAATTTGTCAAACTTTAAACCATTTAGTGAATGTTTTGTTATAAATTAGACTAGTTTTAATTCGTTTTTTGATTACTATTGTCAGTGTAGGTATATTTACTGAATAAAACTTTAGTTTAGACAAATGGATGGGTATCTCGTAACTAGTATTGAGGACAAATCTGTTTCTTTCTTTGCACTCACTTTTCCCCATTCACACATTGAGTATACATGATTCAGCTATTCGATTCTCTTGAGTATTCTTGGGACTTTTGTTTTTTTTTTTCTCGCAGAGCTTGATACGATGTATTATGTAGGTGGTTGCTAGGGTGACTGATTTCGGAGATAGATCGAAGTACTACGCACCGTTCAGTAATTTCAAAGTCCTGAAAAATATGCGAATTGGAATGAACAGTTAAAAATTATTTTCATATTGACTTACTTTTGTTCAACTCATCTGATTTAATGATAATTGAACTAATTATGTGCGTAATGTTACTTTCAAATTTGCGTTGTTCGAATGAATTGCAGGATCGATTGATCAAGTGTAATTAAGTATGCAATTATAATAATAGAAGTTATTAAAATGTACTTAAGGGAGGGTTAGCACGCTATGTGAGTAGTGCGAGGAACGCGCGCGCCCTTCGAGGCAAGTTCCGAAATAATTGATGTCTTAATGAATTTTAGTGAAACAGTGGCGAATCCACCGCTGCCATCCACCCCATCCACCCCTCCTGCAGCCTCGGGCGACTCCTCCGCTGCTGCCTCCTCCGCTTCCACTCCGCATTATATATAGATTAATATGGCAAGGGTCCATAAATCAGGGCTGAACACGTCTTCTTTATTAGGTGGCCAAATAATGGCCGTTGACGTTCCAGCATTTCCTGCATTATCAAAGAGTAATATGTGCCCTTATAAATCTAAATTCGCACTGTGAATAAACCTTTGCTAGACCCCCCTTTCGCATTCATACGCCCAAATTAATAATTTCCGGTGCTCGAATTGCGGACTCGCACAGATAAAGGACATTTCAGATACTCCGCTTCATATGTAGCACTTATGTTTACACACACATTTCCTTAACTCCACAATGGCAATACACTTGGGTTCAACTAAATAACGTTACCATTAATCAACCACATTTCATATAATGCTCAATACTCGTGCATTTAAATCAGAACATTAATAACAAACTTCTTCATAATTATATTGCTTCAATAAAAAGTATAATGTTATAACATTTTTCGAAACTGTATTAATTTTGATGAAACTTTAACATTTCTTGATGTTTAAATTTATAATATCTAACACAATTAATTGAAACAACAGTTTCTGGAAGTGGCTGCATGGAAAATAAAACCCATTGAGAGTCAAGCCTGGAGAGGCACCACAATAAACTGTAACTGAGATCTTCTGAGAAACTGGACTATCTCTTTCAGACCATTGAATTGGTCCCTACTTGCAGTTCGGGTCGCATTGATGAACGCACGTTTCATCCACAGTGACAATTTGTTCGATCAATTCATTGGGATTTCACCTCTATTGAAGAAAAGGTTACAATAGTCTACACAAAATTGCTTCACGCCAAATCTCAATACATTTCTTTAATTCATATAAGTTTCAGATTAATTTCTCGTTCAGACAAATATAATTCTTGTTCTGTTTTACTTATAATTTAACATTTAAAATATAGTAGCATCCAGTTTGTTGCTTAAGACACAAAGCAATAAACAAAACAAAGTCACTTTAACAAATACTAAATTTAGAACTTTTTTAGATTTTGGTAGACTATCTTATAATGAAAATAAGCGCTAAGCAAGTTATAAATGTATATATAAATTATATTTATTAATAATGAATAAAATTATTTAGCTTTATATGTTTTATTAAACGTTTGTTTGTTAACAAGAAAGGCAATACATTTTAAGTACTTTGGTCAAGTTATACACTATAAATGTATCATATTCCCCTTAAACACCATTATTCATAACAATCTGCATATAATATCTGGAGGGTATCTTGAAAGTCAAATACCAATTTAAGTTAGCTAAACTATTACAAACCACAATTTTCAGAATAACAACACTTACTTCTCAAGTAAATAAATTAAAGCATAACATTCTTTAAGTAATTCATTAATTGCTGCAAAAGGCTATTGACCATTGGTTTTTCTGTTATATTATAATTGTATGTTCAATATATTTGCTTTTATGTGACGTACAATAAATATTATATATTTTTGAGTAAACTAAAGTTTTTATCTGCTTTAAATAAATTTAACATTTATCACGATTCGTGTTACAGTATACTTTTTTTTAAGTCAACAATAGAAATAGTACAATGAGTACACATATACATTTCGGTGTACATAATTGGCATTGCGCTGAGACGAAACTTTATTAGCTACTCGAAATATAATCGAGAAGTGGGACAATTTTAATTGGAGTTCCCCAGCTGCTTCAAATACTTCTGCACACTATTCTTTTTCTTTTTTTTTGTTGATACAACAAAACAAAAGTCCCGTAATATCGTCGTATTGTTTCCAGTATGTACAACGAGCAGACCATTCAACAGAATTACATTGAAATGCACTCAAATTCCTCGGCAAAGTGATATATTGCTTCTTCCTGTTTCATTTCAATTCAGCAGATACTCGTGCTACTGAAACGAAAATAAAACTTGTTTGTTTTAAGCAATTGGTGATAACAATGTAATGATTTTACTTTTTATTATAATTTGGCTAGTAATCGTTGAAAGTGTCTTTTTGGAAACATAAAAATCGTTTCTTGAAGATTTACTAGTTAATTATGTATAAATTGCTATACTAATACTTCCTTTACAAAGAGTGAATGTATAGCTTTAATAAAAGGAATAATGTAAAGAAATTGCTTTTTCAAAGCTCCAAAAAACGTTGTTTGATTTAATGTTATGAATGCTAGCAATAGACTTACTTTTTGGAAATATGCATTACAGTTGTGTGGATGACTGTTTTTGTCTGAAATTTCGACTCGATGAAGCTCATGTAATCGTAATGGATTAATTAGAAACGATGATCAAATGAATTGGTATTAGTTTATGCAAAGATTCTTGCATATATTCTTATAATGCAGATTTCGGATGGTAATTTGTTTTTGAATATTTATGAGATAAAATGAGGGAGATGTAGTTTGTGGAAGCGTGTCAGCGACGATGATTAGCTCTGAAAAATTCATGGATTTTCTCATCTCAATGTCGAAGTTTCGGGGCGGGGGTGGGGCTGCGGGGTACGGCTTATGAAAACGCTGAAATTAAATCGGCGTTTCGGCGGCTCACGGCTCACAATGCCTTTGTATTAAATATATAAATGAGTTAGACAGAGAGAGGGCTTTGAAAACAATTTTATAGTTGTCCATAAAATAAACAGGCCATTGTAGATTTCAGAGTAAATAGCAGCGGCATTAACTGTGGCCGAGCCCGCCGTGTTGTCACTTGTTTTATGTTTGCACCCGCGAGGCGGTGGTGCGAGGGGATGAAAGGGGATGAACGGTGGGAGACGGTTGGCAATCCGCCGCCTCCATCACCGTTGGCCAGGGATTAGCCGCGGATATGGCATCATATAAAAAAGGCTTACAGCTTACACTCGGAACTGGCCCTCGCCCCGTTCCGCAGCTCGCTTCAATTAGCGCTCGCAAGAACTTTCAACCATTAACTGTTTTCATGCGGAACTCTAAACGCCTCGAATTCACCGAAAAAGAGGACGCAGGACTTTGGGAAATGCTAATCAAACCCGTTTTTGTTTCGAGCTTCTATCAGCCACCCTTTTATCGCCGACCACCTCCTCTTTTTACCCTCTCCACCCCATCCGTCCGCTTTTGCCTAAACCACTTACTGATTTAATTATTTCAGGGGACTAATCTATGGGGTGTTTAGTTAATATTTAGTTGTGCCACCGAAAGGATTACGATTTATAGTGGTCATATACAGAAGGACCCTAGCATCTTCAATGGAATCATTAACATTAACATACCGACATTTCACCAACAGCGAAATCGACAAAAACAGTATCATCATACATCATTTAAGAATCCAAAAGTACTTGAAAATTATATACGATTAAATTAGAATAAAAGTCTTAAATACAAACAAATAATTCATTTATGTATTATTTTACTTATTGTTATAATAACTTAATTAATATTAACTAAAGTTATCATGATTTAGGCTCCATTTTTCGATAAAAGCTACTGAATTCTTTAGATTATATTGTTATGTATAACCATTATTGTTATGTTATTCCTTATTGTTGTATTTATTATTGTAAGTACGTTCTCCTTAACGACGTACATTTCCGTTTAGGAAGATTCCATCCCCTAATCACTAGAAAGCGAGCCCTTTAGTCTTCAGTCTTTGGTTAGCCTTAGCTAGGGCAACAACTAGCAACTTAAGAGAAGAATGTAACTCTTAGTTAATAAAACACGAGATCAACACTTATTTGGTTGACTTATCCATAAAAACATTCAACTGTACAATAAAACTACTTAGAATATTCGTATTTGATATTCATAAACCCCTAAAACACTCGACAATGACGTAACTACGAGATAATCCACGGTATCCAGAGATTTTTTAATCCCGGGACACGACAATATACAGTAAATAAATGTAACATATCTCCAATGAAAGCATGTTTTTTTATAAAATTTAACTTTATTCTTTGTAATTTTATTATCTTACGTTATAATCAACATAATTAATATGAATTTAAACTAATTAACAGAATTGCATAACATAATATATGTAAAATATTTAAATTTGAAATAATAAAATTGCAATATAGTTCTTATACAAACAAATATAAACTTAATACAATAATAATAAAGAAAGAAATATAAAATATAATGCTGTAACTAGAAATCACAGCTCTTTCTACCCTGAAATTGAAATTAACAATACAAACTATAATAATGTAAATAAAATATTTTATATTTTTCTAAAAATGTACAGTTGAAAAATGAAATGTTGAATGGTATTACAATATTTGAAAAGTTAAATAACGAGCTGAAAATAAATCTCTGAACGTCACATATGTATCTATTTTGTTTATTTTTCCATTGCGGATTCTTTTTCGCAGAGTAAATACACACATATATGTTGTGTTTTTTTTTTTGTTGCAAGGTTTTGTAAGCATCCCCGGCCGTGTCAGCATTTCATCTGTCAGCGGGCTGCACACGATGCAGACTTTACGTAACAACGCGTAAAAATAATATACAATAATGAAGCTCTTGCTATTAATACATGAAACCTGCCAGTCCTCGTCGACGTCCTCGTACATTCAAAGAGGGAGTTTTTCCTTTCCTTTATTTCAGTTCTTTTTTTTTCGCTATTTGCTCGAGCCCTGAAAGTAATATCCATTCTGAATTGCAGCGGGACTGGAACAAACCACTCATGATAATTATATTTTAATGTTCTGCAGGATTTGCGGAGAAAAATGATAGTCGTCTGATATAAATGTAAGGGATTTGCGGAGGGGGAGAAAAAAAGGAGGAGGGTGGAGGATGCGGTCAAAGGTCCTGGACGTAAAGAATCCGCAAGGAGAAAAGAGAGGATGCATGGTAAGGGTGAAACGAGAGGAGAGGAGAAGAAAAAAGTACGGAAAGTAAAAAATCGCTGGGCTTGCGTCAAGACTTATATCTGGACACATGTAAACTGGACCACCGCAAAAAGAAAATTGTGTGTCCGCGCTGTGAATATCAATAACCCGGAGGAGACGTAATATATTTGGATTTAATGATAGATGTATTTCGGTGCCCCAGAACTAAATAAATGTATGCCCTTCGAGAAACAAATCTCAGTGTGCCGTGCATACGAAGACGACGTTCATTTTAATTAAACACCCTTTGATTTATTTGTATTCGCACACATCTATAATGAATATCAGTCTCGAAAACGGTATTACAAGCACATATTACTAAACGCAAATTGGGATTGGATATTCAGAACGCATTTAACTGTTAATTATTCTTCGAAAATTCGATTATCATCTCAGTATTGCAACAATAACTACGTTGTAAAATCTATTTATTTTAATTATACATCGATTATACTGCATAATAATCGTACAATTCCTCATTACACCAGTAATATATTAAATAAAATGGATTACAATGAAACAAAATATAACAGCAATATTATTTATTTGCATATTTTCTATATTATAATTTATAAACTTTTATCCGATTTCAAACTAGGCAACATATTTTAGAAATGTAACCAGATTTAGTAGTTTCAAATTTAGTTAAACAGTGGTACCTCGACATACTAGTTTAATTCGTATGTCAAATTGCTCGTATCTCAAAGCAATTAGTCTGAGCTAGGAGAAAATGTTGGTGTTGTGTGCTGCGATTCCTCGTATCTCAAATCTTGCTCTCATCTCAACGCAAAATATAGCTCGTTTGGTGGCTCGTATCTCAAAACACTCGTATATCAAGGTACCACTGTATATACAAGTATGTAATGTGGATTTACCATAGTATATGAATATCTTCAAATGTAATTATCTAGATTTTTTCACGAATTTCAATAAAAAAAAAAACCTACAGCAAAAATAGGGTCATATAAATAACTATACAGTACAATCCGGACTAACTGAAGCCACGATGAACTTGGTAAAGAACTTGGAGTATTCAGAAGATGTGTTTTGAAAACGTGTTTCGTAAATAAAGAAAAAAACAAAAGCTAGGTTTTGAATATTTGAAAAAAATGTTAATAGAATTCTTTCATAAATTCGATATGTAAATAGGTAAATGAATTGTAAATTTTAATTGAAAATATATTTTTAATATTATCAGATTGTTCACGAAATGTGAATTTTTGTAAATACAGGAATGCAACAAACAATATTTATTATAATAATTAATTTTATGTTTGAAAGTGTACGAGTTTAATTTATATAACTATGAATATTGAAAAATATTTATGAAATATCGATGACCCAATTGCAGATTGGAAGCAGATCAATCGATAGCATATTTATTTGAATATACGAACATAAAGAAAGGTTTTAATGCAATTTCAAAGGGATAAAGATGGCATTTTCCAGTGCATAAATGAGATTTCCGTGTAACGAAAGAGAATCTGTGGGTGGAAGAGGGATGGTGGAGGAGTGGTATGAGGAGAGTGACGGAGAAAACAAATCGATCTTCGGTGCGCGATTTCCTTTTTCCCCCGTTTTGTTCATCTGCTGTTCGAGATTTTGTTACACAAAAATGCTTCGGCGTCAAAGGAGTCCGCGTATAAAAGTCCCTTTTGTTTATATGCAGCTCCGGCTCAAAAATGGAGACATCCAATATGCCTCCACGGCGTATTCGTAACTACGGAAAATGTATTTCGTTCGTCTTGCTTTTAACTCGAGAGATCGGGTTTCGTGGACACGGCATGATGCTTTACTTAAAGTATGGATTTCTTCGCGATATTCCGGAGATTAATTGCGCTTTGTTGGGGGAGGGGTGGATGAAGCGGTGGGAATCTGCATGTCCTGCAGGTCCTGCATTAATCCTGTCCCTTCGTGATATTCCATAAATGTCCGCAGGTTACCGCAGCAGTGTCAGCCGGCTGACCAATGCTTTGGGGCCTCGGCCAGCTCTCCAAACACAAGCTTGTCCTCCTTTGTTCGACCACACTTCATAAGTTAAACACTTTTGCTGAAACATTCCCTTTGTCGGTCTTCCTACGACCACCTCCCAAAATAGACCACCCCGCACACAAACACACATCTCCTCCACACACGTACCCACAAAGAGCTCCCCTAAATCTTTTCGGACAATGGCACAAAAATTCATCAAATGCCCTTTCGGATTAATTATATAAGCTTTGTACAATTTACATCGTCGCTCCCGAATTTCATTTGCGCCGTCCGTGCTAATCAACAACGCGGCAAATGCAAATTGTTCGCGCACAAAACAAAAAAACAACAAAAAAAAATGTTACACAAAATTAATTTATAAAGGAAATATAATACAGTTCTAACGAGTGTGTTTCACAAAAGTTCCTCTCCTTTTTTTTTGTTGCATAAAAAAATATATAATAATACATCTACATTTTAAAATGTGGAATTAAATTAATGCACGCGAAACAAAAGTGTTCCAACGTATTATATTTTTTGCACCTTTTTAACCTGACATAGAATGTACCATTCCATTTATTTATTTTAATATTTTATTGCTCAAAAGGATTAGCTAAATGTTATATAAAATAGCTAATAATATTTCTAACTTTACTCTCATATTTACATATACACCCATAGCTCGCTATACGACCGCTCTTTATACGGCATTTCGCTATAACGGCCCTCTTCAATTAAGGCACGTTTTCGATTTACGACCTAAAATGTTTTGCTAAGGAATTTTAATTATCAACATGTTTGGAAAAAAATATGGCTAGAATGTATAAAGTGTACTGATGCAGAAGTTAATTTCCTTCCTGAAATTAGGCAAAACATTTTGGATCTAGCACATGATCTCGGTTTTGAAGGTTTGAACGAACATGATGTGCTTGATCTATTTGAAGCTAACCTTTCATATGAGGAACTCATACAGTTGCAAGCAGAACCGGCATTTGATGATGAGACAGAGCCTGTTGTATCCAAACAGCTAACATCAAAAAATTTGTCGAAAGCTTTTTCCTATTTCGAACAAGGAATAAACATCCTCCTTGAAAACGATCCTGACGTCGAACGTAGCGCTAAGGTTTCTCGAGGACTTAACTCAGCCATTGGCTGTTACAAATCACTGAAGAACGAAACAGACTAGAAGGCAAGACAAACAAAGTTGGACCATTTTTTAAGCCAAGTCCATCCTTACAAGCGAAAAATGATGAGGACAATGTTCAGCAGGTTACCATTTCTTCATGGTCTTCATTTAACAAAATATGTATGTATACATACACATATTGTATGTAACATGAAGTTGTTTCATTTTAGATTATTGTTGGTTTTTGGAGTCTGTTATTATTTTATGTACAAATGTATCTACTTGTTATGTATGTATTTTTGATTTAAATGAAATAAAACGATGAAATGCATTTTGAATGATAAACTATGTTATATATTTAACAAATTTGGAACCGATCCCATTACTCAAGTAATTGCAATTGTAAATATAAATGATTAAGAACTATATCTTATTATAATATAGTTAAAATACTTATGGATTACGTGAAAGTCGATTATAAATATTCGATGTGCAACCTAGATAATGGCTCATTAAACATCGTTTTCACGTTTGCATAAACGACCATTAGTTAACCAATGCGTTAAATACGTTTATGCAACCGGGCATAAATGTACCAATGAATAATTAATGAATGCCATACCATATGGAGATTATCAAAAACTATCTTGCTTGTTCAACGTTGCAGTTCGTTTCGGAATGCAAATAGAGGAGACTTTTTTAATCACCGCATTAAAGAATGTACTATATTTACATTACAAAGCAAACGACCGAATAAATGGCGAGAATGTGTGGCGTTGAAATAGAGAAAAAAAAGAAGAGAAAGGGCGTACGTGTATTTGTCCATTCATCACAAAGCTGGAATGAACTTCGGAGCGGAATCGGTATGTAGGAACGTACGCGTGGGCGTGCATGTGTGAGGTCATGTGTACATGTGTGAGGGTGCCAATATTAACTGTGCCTGTGTGTGCTGATAAGAACCTGAATTATTAAACGCGAAAAGTTCCAGAATGGGCCTAACCTAATTGCGTTTGCGCTGCACAGCAATTTACGCTTGTTGGTTAATTGATACGAGAAGAGATTGCACTCGAGGTAAGCACCAACCAGATCATAGGCATGCTTCCAGATAGAAAATATCTGAGCCGCTAAGGAGCTGCAATAATTCACACTTCCGCAGTGCATACCGTAATTCACGAGACAAACTTTCCACCATAAATTCGACATTTAGCCTCTCTTAAGGAAATTGAGTTTTTATCATCTTTGATCTGGTGTAGTAGTATATTCCACGGATCACGGGTGGGGGGAGGTTGAAGGGGTTCGAATCGGGGTTGGACGTTGAGGTTCGGGCTGGTTGGGGTTTCCATAAATGCAACAATAACTTACGCTGCTGCATCGAAACTTCCTAATTTCTTCCCGAAAAGTTTAACTGCAAGCGAACGATATCTGTTTTGCCGCTGGCAAATTTATTTATACCATTTTAAACTGCGAACACGTTGAAACCGACCGAGGATATTTATTATCTCTTAAATTAGATTTTTTCCCTTTACTTTCGCTCTACCCACGAAGTTACAACACAATTCTTTTGATCATTTCGCTGCTAAAACGTTAAAGACAAATTTACATACAAAAATAGTTTCTTAACAGATATTTCAAGATTAAATAACCTTTGTCATTTTTACAAAATAGTAAATTAGATAGTTTTTTTACACAATTTTCCTTTTTTTGTGAGAAAGAACTAATAAGTTACTTTTTCATTAATATATTAAATACTTAATTTCATAATTACTATTTTCATAGCAAATATTCTTAATTTATATTTAACGTTATTTGTCAATTCTTTAAAATCTTTAGAATAAAAAAAAAGTTTTAATATTTCAATAAATACAAGAAAATTCTCATATTTATTGCATCAAAAAATCAATATATCATCACTTAACTTATAACTATTTGAAAAATCGTGTCATCCAATCATGGAACATTTGAACTCTGCTGATTGTATACCTGCAAATACTAACAAATTAAAGATAATGTTTGCATTGCTTATTAATTAATATTTAGTTAATATATAGTTGTAATAGACCTATTGCCAATACATTTCATAATAAGAGAAATACATCAAAACTTTTTAAATTATACTGGTTATCAAAAACTTGCAAGTGAATAAACTAGTGAATCTAAACTTAACTTGTTATCTAAACTATCCTAAATTCACTTATCTAAACCACCTAGTTTGGTGGTGGGTTCCGTCCTTCTAGTTTGCATCTTTGTTGACCAGTTCCTCTCTTATTAGCTCTTCGGGGAATATGCTTATCGTGAGGAGGTCTTGGAGTCATCTGGCTTCTTGGCTGAGCGCCTTCCACATCTTCGTAACAAATCATGTAACAAATAATTACAATGAAAGTGACCATAAGTAGTTTCTTAAACAAATACTAAATTGATTAGTGTATTTGTATGAGATTACACTTTGTAGGAGGTGGAGTTCTTTTTTGTATGTAACTATTTGTAATTGTGCACTTATTTTGTTTGAAGAGACTTGGAAAAGTCCGGGAAGAAAGGAGCAGTAAAACGTAATGGTAGAGAGTAGTAATGGTATTGAATTTGCTAACCCTATTTAATTTGAAGATTATTTGAGAGAGTTTCTGAGTGTCGGGAGGGCAAAAATGTTACACCGAGATTTTATAACCTACTCCGCCCATAACGTGTATGCGGCATCCTGAGATGAGGCCATTTGCCTGGCTTTTTACGTCCGCTTTTAGTAAGGTCGTGAAAGTAAAAAGGTTCGCTGTGTGTGTGTGTGTGTGTATGTCTACTATACACAGGAAAGCCGAGTGTGAGCCGCCGTTTTGTATGGGGGGCGAATCCATTGAGTGGCAAACCCGTTAATTAACGAATACTTCTGCACTTCCGGTGCAGCAGTTCAGGATGCGGTGCGGATGCATGCATACCGATACATGGTGTGTGTGTGCGTACATGTGTATATTTGCACATGTACGCGTGTGGCTGCGGAATGCCTAGGATGCGGCCCTCTGATACCTTTACGACTGCCGTAAATAACGCACGATGTTGCAGATTGCGATTATCCATCATTCCGGGGATTAATAACGGCCACGCTTCGCACACGATAACCGGAGCCCACACTAATCCACATAACGAATGTTTCGAATGCGTCCGTGATTGCACCATAAAACTATCACCACTATATCACCATATCCGAAAATGGCCGAGCAATTACAATACTTTATTCACTTCTAAACCGATTATATCATAAAATGCAATAAGCAAATCGCCCACCCAAAGCTCTCAAACCAATCGAATTAAGTAACCTTCTACAATTCAATTTCAATATCGATTACCTATAGGGATGAACAAAGTAAGAGACAACAAGATGTAGTCAAAAGTATTTATCAATAAAATTTTACATTTGATTCTTACTATTTTGCAACAAAAAATATATCTTGGAATTAATTGAATTAATTGGTATATAATATTATCCAAGGCATTTCATAAGTTGTGAAAACTACTATTTAATCATACAAATAGTAAATAGTAAATTAATAATAATATTTATAAACAGTTACGTGAGTAACTCTTAGTAAAAGCGAACAAATATTTGTAATAACCCGGCGCATCCACCAAATAATTGAAAAATCTCGTTTAGTTTAAATACAAGGAAATACATTCATTTACTTATATTAAGTCAGTTCAAATAAAGAGAATTTTTATAAGAATATAAATTGTAAGTACTCAATAAAAGGAAAGAAAATCTAGTGTTATTGAGAAACGTGGAGTACGTGGATTAAATTAAATTCTATTGCAGCAACAATAATTGTAGTAATTTGAGACTTCTCATTATAAAGGATAGGCATTTAATTGAAACATATAAGTGGATTTATTCAGTTTAGGCTACGTGCTCAATAGTTATTCCGCTGTTTGGTAATTAGATTTCAGCTAGGAACTAGAATATCCCGATAATTCGAAGTCTTATTTCTTTTTGTTCTCTCTTTCGAGGGGAAAAAGGAAATGTACGATACCGTACAAACAGGACGAGGCAGAGGATCCGGATATTCTAAGAACCGCGATTGATCACTTCAGCTAACGTTTCAAGCTGACCTCGTGTGTGTATTGAGGATGGGGATGTGTGGGTGTTAAGTGGAAGGAAACGAAAGAGGCCGTTAGTTGTGATTGACCAATCAACCAGACCTCTAATTCCGGAACGTGCGGAGATAGCAGAAAGGTGCGAGTGTGCAATTTAGTCAGCAATCTGTAGTCATATATATTTTGGCCGGTCCGAATCTCCTTCGAGCTGTGGTGGAGGAAGAGGAAGAGGAAGAGGAGGATGTGCAGGATGAAGCCGGAGCCGAAACCCCGGATATTTACAGCCGACGGTCGCGCCACTGACGTGACGTATTCATACTCATTACTCGACGTTTCACCACCGTCTATCGCGCGCTCCTCTATGTTATATAACGCCCTTAGGAAGGGTTACGCCGAATTTACTGCCTGCAACTTTGCACGATTGCGCTTTTTGTGGATCGACCCTGTTCCGCTCCCGCGGGAACACGGCCGACAAGAAATCCCGCATCGCGGTTCCTTCCTCTCTCTTTTTCTTCCATCCGATTTTCAGAAGCCAATTTCAAACTATGATATACGTATCATATATCGTTTAAATCCCATCAATTTTAACCATGAAATAACGACAATAAACCAACTTCCATGCAGCTTCTGTAATATGTTTATTGCAGCGTCGATGAACTTTATAATAGGATGGAAAACAGCCTTGTCAGAATTACTTCAGGCCTTTTAAATCGATCCACATTTTCCACAACATAAACTAAACTAAGTTTAAATAAACATTTCGAAGAAAGAATGCTTTCCTTATTTATTACTTTTTGGAAAAAGCCATTTCACCATCACCAACATCAAGATTTTATTATGAAAATCCCAAAGTTTCTAATGCACAATCTAATTTTTGCTTTATCAATAATTTATTAGTATTTTCACTCCACAAACTGACGTATCTTCTTTCCTGTATATCCTTAAACATCAAATTTTAACATAAATCAAATCATTATATTTCTCTTTTATTATTTCAATTAACAGATACACATTAATTATATGTAAAAGTAGACACAACTAATTATATTTTATTAAAATTTGCAATTAACTTGATGCAAATTTCCCAAATGAAAAAAAATCATTTAATTAATTGAAAACGGTTCGGATGAACGTTCCGGAATTCAATTTACATTTAACCGTTGACTTATGGTAATTTTTCATAATTGAAAACAAATATTATAATTGAATTGAAAATGATATGAATGCTGATTGTATCGGCAATTCCGTGCAGATTGTTTCCGAAATGGATCGTTCTTCACCGTGTTGATGTTCAGTATCACGTGTTACATATTTGTTGGATAGGGCTTTGATTTGATCTAATCAAAAGCTGACGAATGAGTTTCGAATACGAATTCGTGTTGATAATTGCGCCAATAATCGCATTTATTCTGGCGACACTCTGTCACGCATACATAACAGTTACAGCACGCTGATTTCGCATGATACATATAATTTCGTGTACAATTTTAAGCAAAATATGTTGCCACGTTTCATTATCAATTGAGTATTGATTACTAGATTAAGGATATCGCTGCAACGTAGATTTGATATAGAAAAGTTTATTAGCAGAATAAGAATTAACTTAATTTGTAATGAAGATTTTGTAATTAGTAGGTTTCTACAATGACAATGATGATGTTATTGGAAACTTATTGATTATAAGGGAAAATGCTGAGCAATTAAAACAAAAAAATAAGAAGAAATTGAATATTAACAAGAATAATATAGATATTTTCATAACATTTTCACTTATAGAGAATGAATGAAATTGCGTCAATTTTGGATTTAGGAGGATTTATAATTGTTAAGTAATCTGCGCTAAATCGAATTGATTGTTATATATAACTCAACTTTATATTCGTATTTGAAAATGTGTGTTGTTTGCTCGAAAAAATATTGGTATTTTTTTCACTGAAATCAAAGTTTCTATGTAAATATGTGTAGATGAATGCGTTTTAATCAAGCTTTGACCGTATTTAAATAATTAGGTAACTTTCTATTTGGGTTTGATTGGATAAGTAGTCGTGTTGGGTAAATTGCCTTTGAGCTCTATTGTGATGTATTCCTAGTTCGCTATTCATTTATCAACAACTATCACTGGGATCTGGTGGTCCCGGTATCACTTTGGACTAGTTATATATTGATTTATGTTTATCACGTATCTTGTACTCCACACGGACGACCAACAGTTCTCTTCTGACACGGCCACTATCTGTCGCTTGATGTAGCATGCAAATACACAATAACAACGAAATATTTTACTCATGGAATTTGATCCATCAATTCAGTAAGTGCATATATTCGAGCCATTCTACTCAAATATTTGTACAGTTACTAAAAAAATATAAACATTTTTACACTTGATAAACTGTTTGTTTCGTCTCGTAAATTTGTGTATATTATCGTTAATTATGTGATCTTATAGAAAATGTTTTCATTTTCTAGGAATGTTGGCATTTATTAGTAAATTTTAAATAAATTATATTAATTTGAAACTTTGTTGAAACTAATGCTTGTATTATTTGGAAAATGTTGTCTTTTACTTTACTAAAAATTAGGTAAATGTGTACATTTGATACGTTTTATGCTATTACTATAAAATTTATGAAATCCGGAAACTAATGCTCATATTATTTGGAAAATTTTGCCTTTTACTTTACTAAAAATTAGGTAAATGTGTACAATTGATACGTTTTATGCTACTACTATAAAATTTATGAAATCCGGAAACTAATGCTCCTATTATTTGAAAAATTTTGCCTTTTACTTTACAAAAATTAGGTAAATGTGTACAATTGATACGTTTTATGCTATTACTATAAAATTTATGAAATTTGATCAAATATTTGATTAGTTTGGAGCAAAATAATGTAAATGAAGTTAATTTAATTTAACCCAATTGGTTTTAGGTCATAAAGGATAAATTGTTACCCTAATTCATCACGATTCCGCGCGTTTGGCTTATGTCTAGTGTGATGAACCTCTTCCACGTCATGTGGCGTGACGCAACAAGCCAGGGGTAAATGGATTCTCAACTCATTCCAGCATATCCACCTAATGCGGCATCACGTTGTTTGGTGTGACGCCGTTCGTCCTCATGCCTATCCAATGCATTATATCGTTGTTTCGCAAATAACGCAGCAGCAGTAAAATTGCAAAGTATTATATAGATATATATATATATATAAGTACATGGACGTAATCCTTCCTAATTTAAGGTTGATGCATTGCATAGAGAAAGAGGATTGCGGATGGGCACCGTGCGCAGGGTATTAAAGGTTGATTGGGGATGAAGCATCATCAGGATTTTCATCCATTCGGTCTGCATTGCTCTAAGGACGATGAGAACTTGCCGCAGGCCGATGTGGATTGGGTCGGTTGATTGATCTAGAGTAGTTACAGCCCTGCTTTACAGAAACCTTTCCCAACAATTAATCCGACGAATCTAATTTTCTGGTCAGATCATTTCCTGTTCTTCAATTCAATTAAAATCAATTAAACTTACATCCCATCAAAAATATACAAATAAAACATATAATTAACAACATTACAAGTGAATATCTTTATTATGTTGGACAGAACTGGAGCCTTTATCGAACCATGCGATGTGGAAAAGTTTCGTTGGTCTAAATATATATATATTTTCTCCATTCACCCTTCCATCCTTCTTTCCTGATGTTTCCGGGTGTTGCAACGAGTCTGCATATCTAATGCATTATTCGTTTTGACATTCCAGCGCTTGATGTAATCGATACAGAGTCATTGTTAATAAGTGTCGCAAGTTGACGAAGCATGCAGACTACGGTGCATTGTGTGGAACTGCTCAACTGTGTCACTGATAATGTGCGGCCTACAATGGAGGCAGCTTCCCCATGATATGCACACACACACACACACACAACATACACTCCAGCCCAGCCAAACTTCTATCCTGCAAAAGCCCGCAGGATTTACCGTAATAATAATCTATGGAATCATTAATTTTAAGATCCTTTCACTAATACTCTCGCATCGCAATCCCTTTCATCTGTTAGATTAACGTTCCATAGGAAATCAATACCGAGTACACGTTTGTTGTGCTCATTCAACAACGTAAATATTTGTTCTAATGCAAACATCATTCACAAATTGGCATAAACGCACATTTAAAGCGCATAATGTATTAATCATCACATTTTAATACAACTACAATTGTAAATACAGATTATAAACTATTCGAAAAGTAATGTTTAAAACATTAATACACAACTTTCGCACGAATAAGAATTGCACTATAAATATAAGAATTATTACTTCAAATTACTGCAAAAGTGTATTAACTAGCTTTACAAGAAGCTTTTTTATGATCAATACTTCAATAATTGTATTTAATAATTATCAATCAATAATATTAGCTAGGCAGAAAGGAATATAGTTCTTTGCATCAAATTATATTTTCTTTGTATATCCATAATTTTCAGTTTATATTTTTCTTGCAGCTATCTATAAATTAACACAAAAAAATCAATATCCAGTGTACCTTTATTGTGCTCATTCACGACTAATATTTACTAGTTGTTATGCAAACATAATTTTATACAAATGGTATGTTGGTGCAATTACGCTTGAATTTTAAATGCAGTTTTATTATTATTGTTCAACGTTAATAGCTAATATTTGTAAATAATTATTTCAATTGGGTGCCAATAAGTGGAGTTATTCAGCGTTTTAAATTACTTTAACAAACTTCAAATGATATATTTTATGAAATTATTGTAAAACTGATTCAAAAAGATTGAGCTAAATATAAGATTTTAAATGTGGATAGAAATTCAACTTATTCAGTAATTGCTTTGTTATGAAATAAAGACGTTTGATTTGATTTGAATGATGAAATTCTTCAGAATCAACAGATTGATGGAATTTTATTGAATCAAGAGATGGAATTTGGTTTAATTAATAAATCCCATGTAATTGGTGGAATTTTATTTAATCAAGAGATTTTATGCGAGTCACTTTATCGAAGAAGCACTTATCCGGTTATGGCCGTGCTCATTAAGCGTTGTAATGATCCGTGAAATTAATAATTTCGAGATGTTTTAGAGTTCTCGTTAGCCGGTGGAAAATAATTTTAATAAGAGATCGAGTATCAATAGTGCTTGAGCTCGAGGCTGTTGACTAACTGAAGAGCTGTAACGTTGTGCCTGAAGGGCGCAAAGGCGCCTTTGTTTTACGACGCAGACCACTCACGGCCCTCTTTGATTGCACTCTCGTTGACTCATAACCGTCCTGGGAATGATTACCGAGATTTTATTGCAAGCTCCAACATGCACACACTCCTCTTGTTATATATTATTTGCTAAGTAAAACCCGAAAAATGCATTTTTTTTCATTCTCGTTATTGTTCGCAAGTCCTTTTCAGGATATCTGAAATCCTCTTTGCGTTCATATTTTCGAATTTCATTTTTCCAATGTCGAGATTTGTATCTGCGGTCTCACCTTAATCCGACAACGACGTGCACTGCTTCTTCTCGTCGCTATATTTTAAGCTGTTTTCCACTGTTTTATCTCTTTCGCAACAATTTTCATTTTTAATGAGATTCTGATTCATTTTCAATTACTTTACAGCGTTAAGTGATTCTTTATTTTGCTGCGTAATGCTTATCAATTATACAAGACGCAAAATGTAATCTTAATTAATTTTCTTTTAAAAGTAATTTCATTGTGTATAAATAAGTTACTAATCTGATGGCTCTGCTGGTTATTAATAAGTACAAGAAGTGACAGGTTTTAATATTATGGCGAATTTCATGCTAATTGAAGGATTATTTCGCAGGATATTTAATAACAGATGAGAAAATATAACATTTATAATAATAATAACGAGTATAATATTTTGTTGTTGGAAAGTGGGAAGAAATATTTTCTATCTTCGAGGGGCGAAGCCATAAAAAACAGGAAATCCCGAAGGTATAGTCTCTAATGCAACACCCGGTATATAAGGGGGTGAAACAATCTTGTTAATAGCAGAGAGTCCTGCAGGAATATATCGGAGAACTTAAATCGGTACTTTTTTATTGTGACATTTTATAGGGACCGGAATTGCTATTATACAGAGATATTTCCGGAGGGCACGGTTATATCTCCAG
>JAFMTC010000136.1:413969-427989 GCA_018845635.1 Nicrophorus orbicollis
CAATGAAATCGATCCGCATTTTCGGGGGGGACGAGCGTTATCCAAAGTTTCGGAGGAGTGGAGCGTATGGAAAGGGTTGAGAAACACAGTTTACCAACGGGCTAACCGATTTACGCCATTTCAAGTCACCAGCACCGGCATACAGATGTACGTACACTTTTGCACACACATACGGAGATTGCATTATGCACTTCTTCTTTGTCCCAGAAACTTGGTAGCTGTTTGCCAGACTACGCTAACATTATTGTAATCTGGGATATAATTCAAAGCGATTTCAGAATTGTGTAGGGATAATCATTTGTGCTGAAAGCATTTGATAAATGCGAGCGAAGAAATACACTCGAATCATAAATCACTTGCATTTCGAAAATAATTACGACCATCAACGCTATTCCTTCGGGCATTCAATAAAACCCATATCTTTGTCTCAAGTAATTGCTCAAATAATTGAGCATTTCACTCTACAGACGGTCTTACAATATTCAAATTATTAATCCATTATTACAAAAGTTTTCATAAACAAAATTGAATTTTATTTGGTATTGTTAACAAATTCAATCAGTTGTATAAAGAATCAAGTAGTTCCTTATTAATAATTTCTATTTTGCATGTCTTTTTCTATGTATTATGAAAATTTAAAATATATTTTGTGATTCGGTAGAAATATAATGTATTTTATGAAATTATAATGAGTGCTGTGAAGATAGTATCATTGTGGAAATAAACGTTGTGCAAAGGAGAATAATGTTTGTGTGATCGTTTGAAACATTTTAATAGAGAAAAGTACTCTCATTTCTGTTTGCAAAACGGAGGATAATGATTTGCGCCGGAGGCGTTTGATAAATGCAGAAGGAGAAGGAGAAGAAACTGTTCCGGCGTAACAAAGTGTGAAGATGCATTTAGGAATAATAAGCGTATAAAGTGAGGATTTGCCGTCTAGCGAGAGACATCCGCATAAAAGGAGGGATGGGATGGGAGAGGAAGAGAGAGGAGAAGGCCCGTGTATATGATATACCTACAGGATGTGCAGGAAATAAAGCGAATGTTATATAACAAACGCGATAGATTGAGGATTTTGTGTTGTTGCTTTCTCGCCGACGTTCGGTAAGCGGCTTATCGCACGCGGCGCAGCTGAGTGCAGTGAACGGATCCTCTGGTTGCCGTTGCCAGGACGAAAATCCGACATCGACAAGGATTATTAGCTCCCCTGGCCTTGTTCAGTAATCTCAGAACAATGATCTTCGCTCACCCTCCATCTGTCCATTTGTTTTCGCTAATTAGCACTGAATACTCCTCCGAACTCAGAAGCCACCCACAATCTAGCTCCCGAAACTCCATTCATTCCCACATCACCTCGTTCCCCTAAGCACACAATACCAGTCGGAGTATGAGGAACGAAATCTTATACGTGATTGGTTCAGCTAATTGCTTTCAAGACTATTTTAAAAGCTATTCGCGCTTTGTCTCCTTAACAGTCTCCTCACCTCACGCTTCTCGCACTCCAAAGCACACACAATCATATTATTATCTTTCAAGATCTCACGAACGTACATCATCTTCATTGTCACACACGAAACACACTATTAATTAACACTTACATCGCCCCAAACAATCTGCACAAACTTTGAACCCATTGATTACAACATCATCAATATTTAGATTAATCAAATATTTACCAATTTAATAATTAAAAAAATTAACAATTATTATCTTAATCAGACTTCCAAAAAATAAGAATTTACTATAATAACTAATTAATGACAAAAACTATGTAATTTATATAAAACAATTCTAGCTTTAATTAATTTATTATTTCATCATTTCTTATTTATTTTTTTTTGTCAACAAAGAAGAAAACCAAGTTTAGTTTAACACGACAAACTTTGAAACTCGAAGTTCATCCGTTATTTAATCATTTTTATTGGCCTTTTGTTTTTATACTCGAAACAAGTTTTCTTTTGATGGATCTCGTCCGCAATTGTTGTACCACCTAACGTGTACAAGTGGAACAACGTTCGACACATCTGCCACATCCTTCTAATAACATTAAGGAAGAAGTGCTCGAAAGAAGCATCCCAGGAGGATATTGATCACCTCATTCAAGGCATGCCCCGACATGTAAATGCGAGAATTTAAGCCTGAGGGGATATTATTGATTTTATCTTTTAATTTAAAATTTTTATTCATTTTATTTCAACGCTCAAATCGATTTGAATTTTCTTTAACTCAAAAAAGAAAATGTCCTTTCAAATAAAGTCAATTGTTTGAGGTTCTGATATATAGTTAAAGAAGCAAAATATTATTGATTTGTTAAACTTGGAAGTTAAGTTTTCGATGTTTTAAATGTTTTTGTGCATTACTTACTGTTTTGGTTATTAAATTAGTGTTTGAGGTTAGTATATATATATTGAATGCTTGGAAGGAAGGAAGGCAGTATAATGCAGATTTTATGTGCTCCGTATGTGGCGAATGCATTATTAAATGTAATTTTCAATTGCTAATTCACGAAGCAATAATTAGTTTCGCATACTAAAATCGGTGTGCTTAGCGGCGCAAGATCAATTTATCTGCTCAAGTAAATAAGTTATGAAAACGCGGCAACATCAAACAAACTCATTTGCCTACCGTTGCGCAAAAACAACGAACATCATTTGTTGCTCGATCATAATTTATGATCGTAAACTGATACTGCTGCAACTAATCAATTCCGATTACGTTTACTGCAATGATTCTGCAGTGAATTGAGATATTTGGCAGACATTAGATTAACAGGTAATTAGGTGTGTCGCATTGCCTTCAGGTGTGGATATTGGCTCCGGAGTTTGCAGAGCAGTTAATTACAATGCAACGTCGGCGAATGGGATTGATTAAGAACGTGCTATTGATCTTTTTTCGCTTAATTTGTTGCCGAAAGGAAGACAGGAATTACATTACACGGCCTGTGGGATTCCCCTCATCGGTTTGAGGCATTTAGAGAATTTTAATATTGCTTCTTCCTATTCAGCCATGCTGAATTTATTACAACTGTGCCGTGCCCTCACTTTTCTCTCCCTTTCTTTCTTCGTCCCACGGTGATTCAGGATGCGATACAAAAGATCGGTTTGCTTTTAATTATCTTTAGAGAGGCAAGGATGTTTTTCTTTTCGAGGGGAATTTTTAAAAAGAGGAGCTAATTGCAGGATTAACATTTATTTTTATTTCGTTTTTCGCTGGTGTTGTTTCTTCTTGTCTCTTTTTCGTACATATATCTTTTCCGGAGCTCTCAGACCAGGCCAATTAATAAAAGCGAACACTTTTTTCCTGCCCATTACTGCCCTTTGAAATTCAATGCATTCGGCACCGAAGTAATTTCCTGAATAATAAAATATCGTTCGGAATCAATAAGCATGACACGTTTCAGTAATTACAGCAAACACAGACACACGCTCGTGCACGCACACTGATGTGCATATGCGGGCTCTGATCGGGCTCTCTCCCTTTTGCCGCCCTCTCGCAACTACACCACATCATCAGCGTAGAAAATGAAATAGTAGTGTTGACCAGGGCTATAATCTAACTCGACCCACCCCACGTCACCGGGGCTATAATTACAAAGGGGACGACACGAATGGATGTAATACGATAAGGCCCCTTTGGTCTCTTGGCCAGGTGTTGCTGATAAGGCCATTTTCAGATATTAAGTTTACTTTAACGTATCACATTACGACAACGAGTACCTTTCATCTTCTCCAAAAGTCAACATGGCAAGTATTATCAATAATAAACTAGACCTTGTAAATGCGTAATTTGAACACATTATATCAATCAGTGGTTTCCAAACTCCGTTTTCAGAATAACATATTCACATATTTTTCAATGGAAACAAAAATATTTCTGAAAATTTTATTCTCAATGAAACAACAATTACAACTGTTACAAATGCCTCTTAACCACAGTCTTTCCGCTCAATAATTAGAAATGAAATCTTAATAACTTATTCTCAATTATAACTACGTATACTACAGATAATTAGACTAAGCTTGGATATATTATCGTGTCCCGGAATGCAATTTCTCTGGACACAGTGGATTACTTTGTTGATTTGTCGATGTGTAGTCCCACTGAGGTCTTATAGTAAATTGCTAGACTGTAGTTGGTGCATAAATAGTTATGTATTTAATACAAAGATGTTTGAGTACTTAATTTAGTTCCCAGTTGCTAACAAGTATAAGTTGCCTTTTACAAGAGGAACTCAAGGTTTGCGTTATAAGTGAGAAGGCGGACCGATTACAAAAGAATATTCTTGAATGAATTGATAAGTGTGAAAGTATACATTTAATGGAAAATCTCTTCTTGGAATGTGGGGTACATGTTAATCCTGACATGAAACTATTCGCAAAGTTCACAACAAAAGTAGTCACGAACGGATGTGTCTCGACTAAACACAATTAATAAGATTATGGATAACTTAATAAATGTTCAAATTAATTAAACAATCAATATTGTGTTTGTTGATCACAACAATACCTCATTTTTATAAATAATAGTAACATTTATTGCAAAAATAATTACAAAAGAAACTTGATTCAACGACAAACAAAGGACTATTTATGATACACATAACATTCTATATTAGATGTGTTTGCAAATAAACCATTTATCATTTGACATACGGAATCTAAGAAGGAATCATATAGTATTAATCACAAATATTCACATGTATTGCTATGAATGAAACAAAATTAATGTTTACACAAATAAACCGATGTTTGTGTTCGGAATCTGTAAACTTCGGTCGCAATCAAAAGAGCATTAATTAAATTATTTCGCTCGAAACCGATTTAATTAATGCCTTTTTGAATTGACTTTTGACTATTGGGACGCCAGTGGTTATAAGTAGGCTGTAGTGGCTGGTAGTCGGCAGTGGTAAACTGAAGTGGTTATTATTTAGATTAAGCGAACCGAATATGCGTGCCTCGCGGAATAATTAGTGCGTTCGCCAATATTCTAATTAGCGACGGTTCGAAACCGAAACGGTGCAATGGCAAAACCACCCTCACCCAAACCCTGCTGCAACCACCATTCCAAACAAGCTTTATTTGTGTAAAAGTGGAATTATTTTTACCCCCCATATTCAACCGGATCCAGTTTTCTATTTGCTCACATAGTGTTTATTACGGTCCAACATCGATAGATTTTAATTAAAAACTAAAATGCGCCCTGAGATCTGATTAAAGTTATTATTTTATATAGGCCTTAGGGAAATAAAAGTTGCGAAATGCGGTCCTCCACTTTATTATTACGCCGCCTATTGTGTTATAAACCTACCGGACAGCACATAATAGAAATTCCGAAGAACGTGCAGCCGGATAGAAATCTGCAGAATAAAGTAATCTCCGTCCAGCAGAAATATTGTATATTACATTTGCTACTAGTTTCACATACATAACAACACATATTTATAACCAAAATCTAGTTAAAAACAAATTTGCTTTCGTATTTTTCCTTGCTGTTGTCAAGGGCTCCAATCTGAATAAATATGAAGCTTTCAGTAATTAATATGCAAACAAAAATGGGACGGCAGGAATTTTCCATATTTTCCAGTACATCCCTCCAATCTCCATAAGTCATTAACTGGAATCTCTCGTGTGGTCGAGCGAAGAACGCATCTAAATAATCTTTTCACTAATTACGCAAGTCATCTGGCCGTGGTCTGGCCGTGAAATGAAATTTGAATAAAACCTTCATAAATTCGTTTAATTTATGTTGCACAGTTTCGGTTCGGGAAATTTGTTTGCGGATTAACCAGAACTTTGGAAATCCCGAAGATGCGGAGAGCATTACATTCCTCCGCTCGCTCGTATTGTATTTGCCGGATCTACTCCGCATACATTCGCTGCGGTTATTTTGAATAGACACAAAGAAAGGTTTTAATTAATTTTCACATTTAACGCATTCATCTCGAGCGCATTCTAGCTAAAGCCGTTAATATAAATACGTAAAGCCATATTGCAATTCGGAATTATTGTGATAATCTTGCGCACAATCAATTTTCATCCAGTCCACGGGTATAATTCAGTTCGATTCTACTGAGGATTATCACTATGTATTGTATCATATAATGTGGATAAACTTTTGTTTAAATCTAGTTGTTATATAGTACATTTGGAGTCATTTATTGATGAAATATTTCAAATTACATGTAATTTAAATACGTTTTTTAGTAATTTTCAGTATTTTCAGTCATTATACTAATTTCTCACTTCGAATTTCATTTCAAGAAATTGAGGACATTGATTCGATTCTTGATAATAAGACAAATTGAAGTTTATGTAATGAGAATTAACTCGAAAATATTGCATAATAATAAGTAAACATTAGGTAAAGCACCTTGCAACAAATATGCCTTTATGTCATCTAACTGATTCAAACCAATACAATATACTTAATCCTAACACCTGTAGTTCATAACGAAATGAAAATATTATTACTTTTCGAACAAATAATGTGTCTAATTATAAAGTATTTGTATTATTCCGTTAAAATATAGGTAAGAAACAAAATATGATAGGTTTTTCAAGATCCTAACAAGTTATCAGTGCAATTAATATTGTTTGAATAGTGCAAATAGTACACAACTTTTCCAAACGTGATTTCGTGTTTTAAGACTACGATTTTTGGGGAAGTATTTTTTTCCAAAGCTAGATGATTCTAGTGATCTATGAAAAAATAAACATTTTTTTCAGAATTGCGTAAACAAATGCCATTGTTTCTACTTTACAAAATGGATTTTGAAAAAGTTTATTAAGCTAAGATAATTTTAGGGTTACTTGATCAAACTTAGATTATTTATAAATGGAATTGAATAATTTGGTGTATTTAACAGTCGAAATGGAGACATGCTATTAACAATAATGGGGCCCCCTCCATTTTATGCCTACATTATATCATAGAGCCCAGTGGAAAACGGTGATATTCGCGAATCGATATTATTGCACAGTCTGCTCGGACCGGCTGCAATAAAATCGCGATTTTAACGGCCATAAAAAGCGGCCACACACACACACCACCACCCACCCGAAAACCGTCATGTATAAACTGTACATTTTCTTCTCCTTCTTCTATTTGCCCGTCAAACATTTTCGCCGACTCTTTGCACAGACCCTATTTCAGATTTCCCAGCCAAAACCAATAATTGAATCGCTCCTTATGCAAATGACGAACATTTTTCAATCTCTATGCTGCGGGTTGTCTGTATACGTGTGTGTGTGTGTGTGTGTGTGTGTGTGTGCGCTCCAGAACAGCTTCGAATGAATTACATTCAAATTCCGTTCCATTTTCACCACTCACTTCAATCCCAATATCAACTTTAATGTTACCGCGATAATTGCATTCTAATGTGTTTTTAAATATTTTCCTATGTGTGACATTAAAACACAATTAATCGCCTACACCTACCTAATGACTTCTGTTTCGGGTGTTGAAATGTTATAATTTCATTAATCCACAATCAATTCCGCATTAATACGTATACTCGATTCATTAATTACGTGATTATAGCAAATATAATCTTTCTGAAGTGACATTATGACATTGTGAGAAGTGACATTATCTGTCAAAGCAAAGTTGATGTTTTAATTATAAAATGTCTTTAGTAGCCATAAATTCGACCAAAGTCGATAATTTATTCCTCCTTTTGTTAATCATATGTGTTGAATACATGAGAAATAGATGTATCAACTGTTGTTGTGTCCCGGGATGGAATTATGAACACCGTGGAATAATGTCTGGTGTTGTTGTTGTGGAGGAGTAGTTAGTAGTTTGAATTAAGTAAATTCAATTGGTTTTAAGATAACTTTATTATTCAACAGTAGGAGAGTCTTCCCAAGACTATGTTAATCGTTTGAGGTTCTTCCAAGACTAAGTTATTCGTTGAGGATTCTTCTAAGACTAAGTTATTCGTTGGATATCCACGGGTATAATTCAGTTCGATTCTACTGAGGATTATCATTATGTATTGTATCATATTATGTGGATAAACTATTGTTTAAATCTAGTTGTTATATAGTACATTTGGAGTCATTTATTGATGACTATCATCAGGTTCTTCTAAGACTAAGTTATTCGTTGAGGATTCTTCTAAGACTAAGTTATTCGTTGGATATTCTACTGGGACTAATTCTAAATACATATTTTACTTACGAAGTTAGTTATTATTAATCATGAGGTGGGAGTTGTGATTGGGAGTAGGGCTTTCTTTATATTTGATGATCCTTCGGAATTCCGTAATATATTCTTCTTAAATTAAGATTATTTAATTAATTGTGGAATCGGAACATGAGCAAACTGTATTAATTAATGGTATAGTTAAAATCACTATTCACGTTCACTACCAGTAAATGTAATTAAGATATGCTTATTATAAGATGAAATCTTAATCCTTTAATTAATAACGAAGTTAACCATCTGTTGTCGCCGAGGATATTTTGATAATTCCACAGTTTCGTAATATCTAATTCGAGTGCGTATCTGCTCGATAAATACGTTTGTGCCAATCTCGTCTAATTTTCGCAGCCCCCTTTAATACCCGACCAGTGTTCGTCGCTGATTTTCTCACCCTTCGCTCCCCGAAATTCTATTCCCCGTACAATCGGCATTTTAAAGAGCTTAGAGGTATTTTCTTTAATCATTTTTGTTCTCTTTCGCCCGCACACAATATTCCTTCCCCACTTTATAGATTGGGGGGGTAAAAATAACAGGATTTCGGGTCTGGCGTAATGAAACTCTCCGGCCGTTATTTATTTATTTAATCTGAATCGATTTTCGTCGGCCGGATATAATTGGTACGGCATTTAAGGCAATAACTCTTCCGGTCATATTGCGTCGACGTTTCATATTTTTATTTCTACGTCGCGCAGAAGAAGCGATACATCATCGGCGAATTGCTAAAATGGTTCTTATAGTCTTAGGCTATATGTCAGGAGTTTTCCTCTGCTGCGGACAGAATTACACATGGACATATGTAATGCGACGTTTGCGCCGTATTTTACTATCATTGTTTGCCCTTTTTCTCTCTCTCTCTCTCTCTCCAGTACTTTCCTTCATCGTTTCGCAAAATATAATTCCATATTGGTTCCATCCCGCTCCAGTTATATCTTCTTGCCACGCCGGCCAGGATTTAGGTGAATCGGTTGACGGTATGTTTATGAAGCTGCATCTGCAGTAATTCCCGACCAATGTGGAATTATTGCACTTGCCGCCCCCCAGACGCAGTAAGTATATCGAAATTTACGGCGCCCGGGAATTCCCCCCGATTGCATCAGCATCAGCAGCAGCATCGATATGCCTCACATCCGTGTATTAGACAATTTTTACGATAAACCGGATAAAGCGGTTTAATTACAATTCCTCATCGATGCTCGTCGTAACAATTTCCGAACATTCCCCCGCCGCATGCACTGCAGTGCCACTATAAAACCAAATATATTTCCAATTAAATTACCTTAGTTTTGCTGAAACAATTTTAATTAGTGTTCAGGTGTGTGCACTATTTTAAGGCCCCTCGCTGCAAACACGAATCGGGTTCTAGGTGTTGCGGCTAATTAGGTCATATTCATTAATATGCTTCAATATTTTGCTGACGTTCTTTTTATTCGAAATACGAAACTTTATTAATTAAAATATGTTGCTGCGACCTTATTTTATTATGTTTCCTTTTCAAACTCAATCATTCTAATGTATATAGATTAATTAAACGTGGAACTTTGTTCATTGTACATTTCATTAAAATTGCCGTATCCTAATGTGAGTGGCAATTAATAATAAATGGAAGAAAATCAATAAAATGAACATTAGTTAATTAAATTATTTTCATCAGTGAATTTCATATAATTGAACTCAAATAAATGCATAATCTAAAACTGTACTATTTTTTAAGCAAATAATAATTTAATTTCCAAATTCAATTATTATAATGTATGTAATATTTAATTACTATTTTTATAGTTATATCTTATTTCTAATAAACAAATAACAAAATAATATATCTCTAAATTAAACAGTTTTCAAATATCTTAATTACAAAACAAGATTTATTTCTGCTTACTTGATTTAATTATGTTGATTGAATAAAATGCATAGAACTTTGTTTATTGTTTTAAATATTGAACTATTAACACTACTTGATGTAATTTATTAATTCGATTTGTGACTGAATACATCCAAAATTAAATACTTACGTTTCACTATTTGTTACATTCGTTTACAGTTACAGTTTTTATGTAATCATTACTTAACTAAAATATCAAAATAAGAAGGTATAAATGTAAATATAAATTTCTGATTTGTTTTTATTCTTTCAGTTAAATTCATGGAAAGAGTACAGTAAAACAAATACATTGAAACGAAAATCGAAGAAAGACATGAAACAATGCTGCTCAAGGCTAAATTAATTACGAAACAAGACGAAAACAAGTGCTAAACAAAATAAAAAAACAAATGCGAAACGAGACATTCAATTACGAAAATAATTCAATTACAATTATATTACTTATATTAGATAAAATACAAATAATTCAGTTTTTTTTGCGTACATTTTTATATACTTATATTTTTTATACTTCTTCAAGTGATACGATTCACGTTTGAAATGTAAACCCTTTGGTTCATTGAGTGTATGTAGCGTTTACAAAAATTCTATGATCTCATTCATTCTTTTATTTTCGTTCTTAATGAAGTTCTCAATTTAGAATTGAGTCATTGCTGTTAAAGAACAGTTAATGCACTAATTGGGTCAATTACAACTTTACCCCCGAAGAGGAAGCAATTGTTTCTCGCGGAGTTACAGTTACTTGGTAACAAGCAATCAGATAATTCGTTAAATAAATACGAAACACATGTGAAATATTTTATATTGCAGCTGGCATATTTAATCTGATCCATAAATAATGTACGATTGTATCACTTGATTCAAACGGCGCCTCGACTATTCACGTTTTCGTAAGTGCCATGTTTATACACACTTTCCCGTTCATATTTTACACATTACATAAAAGTAAGATATATTTGCTTATTATTCTGAACGAGTTATCAACCGAACAAGAACATTATAAACCGTTATCATCATTTAACGTATATTTTATATATAAATTAATGAGCGCACTTCAGACACTTTTATCTTGGATAATAATTTAGAAAGTAGTCATAATGACAATCAAACAATATTTACATTCAAATTAACATAACTATTGTATTTAATGTTATTATCATATAAAATGGATCTTTCTATAATAATAACAATATAAAAATTGTAATATTGTAGATAATTTGTAGACTAAAGTGCTAAGGACTGAAGTATTTCTGCCAAATTTTTATAAATTTCTGTATGTTTTTTGTATGTACTCATTTTACTTAAAGTAAATCGATAAAGGAAGTCTTCAATGCGAGTTTAGAAGCAGCAAAGTAACATAATATTGGAGATCTTAAGCCTTTTTGGCAATTATCAGCTGGAAAGTTTAAGGCAAAGGCAAAATTGGATTGCACTCTACTAGTGGATAGATAATTGAATTAAAGTTGTTAAGTGGACCCAAATTAGGGAACGCTGCGTTCGTAATATTATTTTATATGCTAATAACAAAGAGATTATATGTTGAAAACTTTTAAACATATATTTTGAATATAATTTACAACTAAATTGATGAAAAATATTAATACATTATTATCAATACTGAATGTTAATAGAAGATAATGGTGTGTTCATTCAGTTAAACCATTTATTTGACAAAGTTGTGTAAGTGCGATATCGGTCTTTGTTCGAACTATTTTTTTACCTTGCAACTGCAGGATAAATGCGAGGACACGACAAGGGAGGAGTTCACGAGTCCTTTATACAACCCTGTTTTGTAATTCAGGTCTAATTGTTCAATAAATCTTTTCTAGTGTAAAATCTAATGAATTCAAAGTAAATTGGGTGGCGTATGTGGACTTTGTTCTCTGTTATCTTTAGAATCATATGATTAATAATATCTGTATTAAAAAAAAGATACACGGATGTTTTATTAAATAATATTCCAATTAAAGCTAAATGAACAAGATTTCTAATAAGCTATCATTCATCTTTGTAGCTAGTACGGTTTTTCTGTAATTCATTGTCAAAGTTGAAAACATATTTTTTAAGCCTCTAAAATCGAGGGTCTTTACAAATCACTGATTTTCTCGATAACTGGAAATGCTAGATATATGAATCATCACTCTAATTAAAGCTAAATGAACAAGCTTTCCAATGAGTTATCATTCATCTTTGTATCTATAACGGTTTTTCTGTAATTCACTGTCAAAGTTGAAAAAATATTGTTTAAGCCTCGAAAATCGGGTGTCTTTACAAATCATTAATTTTCTCAATAACTAGAAATGCTAGAAATATGAGTGAATACTCTAATTAAAGCTAAATGTTCAAGCTTTCTAATGAGCTATCAATCATCTTTCTAGATAGTAGAGTTTTCCTGCAATTCACTGTCAAATTTGAAAACATATTTTTTAAGCCTCGAAAACCAGGTGTCTTTACAAATCAGTGATTTTCTCGATAACCCGAAATGCTAGAAATATGAATGACCACTCTAAAGCTAAATGTTCAAGTTTTCTAATGAGCTACAAATCATCTTTCTAGAAGTAGGATTCTCCTGCAATTCACTGTCAAATTTGAAGAAATATGTTTTAAGCCTCGAAAATCGGGTGTCTTTACAAATTAGTGAATTTCTCGATAACTAGAAACGCTAGAAATATGAATGAGTACTCTAATTAAAGCTGAATGTTCAAGCTTTCTAATGAGCTATCAATCATCTTTCTAGATAGTAGGGTTTTCCTGTAATTCACTGTCAAATTTGAAAACATATTTTTTAGGCCTCGAAAATCAAGTGTCTTTACAAATTAGTGAATTTCTCGATAACTAGAAACGCTAGAAATATGAATGAGCACTCTAATTAAAGCTGAATGTTCAAGCTTTCAACTGAGCATTCATCTTTGTAGCTAATACCGTTTTCCAGCAATTCACTGTCAAATTTGAAGAAATATTTTGTAAGCCAGAAAACCGGGTGTCTTTACAAATCATTGATTATCTCGATAAACCGAAATGCTAGAAATATGAATGACCACTCTAAAGCTAAATGTTCAAGTTTTCTAATGAGCTATCAACCATTTTTGTAGCTAATACCGTTTTCCTGCAATTCACTGTCAAAGTTGAAAAAATATTTTTTAAGCCTAGAAAATCAGGTGTCTTTAGAAAACATTGAATTTCTCGATAACCGGAAACGCTAGAAATATGAGTGAGTACTCTAATTAAAGCTAAATGAACAAGCTCTCTAATGAGCTCTCATGCATCTTTGTAGCTAGTACCGTTTTCTTGCAATTCACTGTCAAAGTTGAAAAAATATTTTTTAAGCCTCGAAAAACGAGTGTCTTTACAATACATTGAATTTCTCGATAACTGGTAATGCTAGAAATATGAGTGAACACTCCAATTAAAGCTAAATGAACAAGCTTTCCAATGAGCTATCACTCATCTTTGTAGGCAATACGGTTCACGTGCAATTCACTGTCAAATTTGAAAAAATATTTTTGAAGCCTCGAAAATCGAGTGTCTTTACAAAACATTGAATTTCTCGATAACTAGAAACGCTAGAAATATGAATGAGTACTCTAATTAAAGCAGAATGTTCAAGCTTTCTAATGAGCTATAATTCATCTTTGTAGCTAATACCGTTTTCCTGCAATTCACTGTCAAAATTGAAAAAATATTTTTTAAGCCACGACCTCTCATTGCGTTTTGACTTTTGACCTGACCTCTGACCCTTGACCTCTGACCTCGAGAAATTCACTAATTTGTAAAGACACCCGATTTTTCACCTCGCATTGCGTTTTGCGGGGTGTGGGATCTTACCTCGCGTTGCGTTTGGTGGAATGTTGCTTCGCATTGCGTTTTCCGAGGTGGAATGTTGCCTCGCGTTGCGTTTTTGATGTGGAATTCGACCTCGCATTGCGTTTTCCC
>JAFMTC010000136.1:431656-441911 GCA_018845635.1 Nicrophorus orbicollis
AATGTGAGGTCCAATCCCACATAGAAAAATCGGTGTCTTTACAAATCAGTGAATTTCTCGATAACTAGAAATGCTAGAAATATGATTGTACACTCTAATTAAATCTAAATGTTCAAGCTTTCTAATGAGCTATAATGCATCTTTGTAGCTAGTGCCGTTTTGCTGCAATTCACTGTCAAAGCTGAAAGAATATTTTTTTTGCCTCGAAAATCGAGTGTCTTTACAAATTAGTGAATTTCTCGATAATTAGAAACGCTAGAAATATGATTGAGCACTCTAATTAAAGCTGAATATTCAGGCTTTCTAATGAGATATCATTCATCTTTGTAGCTTGTGCCGTTTTGCTGCAATTCGCTGTCAAAGTTGAAAGAATATGTTTTATCCTCGAAAATCGGGTGTCTGTACAAATTAGTGCATTTCTCGATAACTAAAAATCCTAGAATTATGAGTGGATACTCTGATTAAAGCTGAATGTTCAAGCTTTCTAATGAGCTATCATACATCTTTATAACTATTGCCGTTGTGCTGCAATTCGCTGTCAAAATTGAAAGAATATTTTTTAACCTCGAAAATCGGGTGTCCTTACAAATTAGTTCATTTCTCGATAACTAAAAATGCTACAATTATGAGTGGATACTCTAATTAAAGCTGAATGTTCAAGCTTTCTAATGAGCTATCATTCATCTTTGTAGCTAGTGCCGTTTTGCTGCAATTCACTGTCAAATTTGAAAAAATATTATTTAAGCCTCAAAAATCGAGTGTCTATACAAATCATTGATTTTCTCGATAACTGGAAATGCTAGATATATGAATGAGTACTTTAATTAAAGCTAAATGAACAAGCTTTCTAATGAGCTATCACTCATCTCTGTAGATAGTACGGTTTTTCTGTAATTCACTGTCAAATTTGAAGTCTGTTGAATTTCGCTGCATTTGTTATATATTTGTTCATATAAGGTATAACAATTATGTTATAAGTAGGCTTATAATTGGGAATAGGACTCGTAATGTCATATTTATGATAAAATCCAATTTCACTTAAAATTAAGAATATTGGAATTAACTTTTATAAGACTTAATTCATATTTACACTCAACAATTTATTGTTTCCATTAAATAATATGCAGTACCGAATTGAAAAGTTTCGGTGTTTATACATAAAAAATGTTACGAGTTTCATTGTATTAGTTAATTATGATGAATTTTACTAAAAGCGTATAATTAAATGGAAATCGGTATGCATTGTTATTTCGAGTATTGTTATTATTTTTGTATAAATTTGAATCAAGTGGGATTACTGCAGCATTTTCAAATGCAATATGTAGGTCACATGAACGTTCATATGCGGTTATAATCTATTAGATTATCATGAATTCGACGTAAATTGTTTAATATTAAAAATAAAAAAAGAGAACTACACGTCGCAGCGTCGACTGCAATTGAAATATTTCGGTAGTTAATGTGAAAATTTAGTGTGAAATTGATTGGTTGCGAAGCGGATTTGTATCTGATTTGTGTGTGGGTGGGCATCAAAAAAAAAATGGCCGTCGAACGAATCGCCTCTATTTTGTTACTACAGTTGTTATATTATTGTTATGCAATTGCGGGTAGCGGCAAGGCTTGGTTTTTGCTATCAGTTCATAATGGTATTAAAAAGTGCCGATTTCGATGCGATTCGAGAGTTTTCAATATGAAAACAAACGTACAATATTTATCCATTGGCAATATTATTGTCATGTGCCTAGTTTGCGTTCATATATTTTTATGGTTGTTTGCGATAGCGCTGCGCCCTTGTTGCTAGGACAACCGAACCATTGGAAAATTGGTGTAAATATGTTGACCGGCGGTCATTTATTAGGTCCATCGTCGATTTCCATTGGAAAATTAATATACGTCTTTTTTTTTGCTTGGCTATCTTCACCGATAAATATTCAGCGAAGCGGTTAATTAGCAATTGATTTTAATTGTTCAAATATATTCATGAACGTACATATTATTCATGGATGCAGAGTGTTCAACTTTGCAACCCTAATTGTGCACATATGCTGTGCGCCTCATTATACGAACATCGCCGGATCACCAATCTTCGGTAGCAGCAAAAATCGGGAAGCCATGATCATCCCTCGGAAACCGAGAAACCTCTTCAGAGTCAAGAAGATATTGATAAGGCCGTGAATCTGAGATATCCGTGCGCATGTAACTGATACGCTCGATGTAATTGAATGCCATTTGATGTAGTGTGCGGGGTAGTGCCGTTTAGGCCGGAGCGCAATAATTCATGTGCATATCATTAGATCCCCGAAATGATAAGTGCGGATCCAATTTCTTGCGCTTTAATCTCTCTCATTGTTCCGGAGGAGAGATTCGCTTCCAGCCAACTCGAAACCGCCCGTCCCTCCCGGTTCGTACTCGGTTTAACCCCTTTCGCTAAATTTCGCAGCCTGCAACGTCCTATAATCCCTTTATGTTTATTATGTTTTTGTTTATTTACTAGCAACACAATAACTAGTTCTCGGGGGTGCGCTTAGCGGGTGTATCTAATTTAACATATAGACTTCCAGAGGCCTTAACAATCTTAACTTGACAAACTTTAAGATTGTTTGAGCCCTCCACTTTACTTCAAGCAATTCATTTTTTTTACTTCTAGTATACAAAAATATAATATCAGCTACATACAATATAGAGTAACCGGATTTATTAACATCACAAACTATTCAAATCCGGACTAAGCGATACGCACAAAATTGACTTTAGACAGGAAAAAAGATCAAAATATTAAAATTTTTGTCGAAAAGACTGTCTACCGCCTTTGAAACAGTTAATTATTGAAAGCTCTTAATCTGCTTAATCATAAAATATTGATTGGAACAATTTAAATATAACTAATAATAATATTATAACATTTCTATAAAAAGCTTTATAAGTATGTTTTTCTGATATATAAAGTAATCATCCTTTATTACTTATTTTTTTCATCAAAGTACATACAGCGCTTCCAATGACAACGACCACAGTAATTGGTTACGTATAGAAAAACATGAAAGTTTTTCATGGACCTAAATATAAATTGCTTCTTGAGACAGATATAGATTTTAATTTGTGTTTTCATGAAAAATCTCTTACTTTTTTTTTATGAAAATTGTAAAAATAAATATACAAAATCGTATTGACAGATGTAGCACTTGTTTTCTTTTCTGATTTTGTTATTATCTTATTGTATTATCTTTTTGTATTTGTATCTAACACAATAAACATTATAATATATTATCGTTCTTCTCGGAATATAAATTGTCCCAAAGAGCTAAAACTAATGTTTCTCTGATTTAAATTGAATGAAATAAATAAGTTAAAAGTTAATTTGATTTTTGTAATTAAAAACCTTCAAGTTTCACAGTAATTCTTAATAAATTACATCTGACACAACTATAGTGCATAAGTTATGAAATGTGAACATATAACAATAATAAATTTATACTTTTCAATGTCTACGAAAGATTTTAAATAACCATGAAACAAATACATGAAGAATAGTAGACTTTCTGAACTTGAATAAGTAACAATGAATTATTAAAAATAACAATGCATCCATCAGATATTGATGTATTATTATATAATAGATGTTTTTGAGGTTTACTTAAGGATTGAGTATGTTTAATTGCTAATAGCCAAGTACCTCGTATGTTTTCCACATTCTCCTAACCATGTCCCATTTGCCAGGGCGATGATTTATATACTGAACTGAAAGAAATAACATGTTTGCTCAATAAATGATTACCTTTTCGTCCATAATGTAATTTCGGACGGCGCAAAGTAAAAAAATCCATTAAGTAAGTGAGTTTGTTTTTTGTGTCTGTGCGCTTTCCTCATCCTTTTTTCGCCCTTTCCACCCCCACATTTCGCTGCTTAGCTACATAAGAGATATATCATTCTTCGTAAATACATGTTTCTTCTGTTATTACAATAACCAAATAAAAGGGCAACGTTGCACATCCTGTCTGCAGATGGCGGCACGCGTCTGGCGCGGAAGGAAAATCAATCCTCGTCTGCATCACGACAAGAATTTTTATTTACAAATCAATTAAAGCCATAACCGGGCATTCATTGTAAATCGATTTTCCGCTTTTAATTCTCGAAACGCGGAATGTAATTTGCGCCGTCATAAATCACGTATTGCAATTTGATAATAAATAAATGGCGAGAGGGGAGAGAAACGGAGAGAGAGAGAAAAAAAAAACACACGGGGGAGGACGAATGTAAAAATATGCACGTGCACATGTGTGTGTATTCGTATATGCCGAGGGGTGGAATGTAGCTATGAGCATGGTAGAAAGTGCACGCGTTATTAAAACCGTATTACAAATGGCCAGATGTCATTCCTTGGGTCGGAATAAATAATAACCGCAATATCTCATTTCTGTTTTGGCTTCAATAATAACAACCCCATTTGTACACAAACTATATTCACAACCTACCTCGTGTTTCTAATTTTACTTTATTATGCAGGTATGTATACCAGATAAAATAACATTATTGAGAAGTTTCATGTAATTTCAGGATCAAATCTGAAAAAATCGTAAAAAGCAAACAAATTGCATAAATGTCAGTTCTTGAGAAATAGCTCAAAACGACTGCAGCAATAATTAATATTAACATCCCCATTTGTGCTTCAACGATATTCAGAAGTGAATGACTAAATGTTTCAAAGGTTTATAGAAATTTATAAATATTGAACAAATTACAAATTCGAAAAAATATCATTTTATGTAAGAAAAAAAATGTTAATATTACACTTATTACTGTACTATTTACTGTAGTAGTGAACAAAGAAATAAAACATGTATATAATTATAAGAAAAAAGAAAGAAAACATAATTACTGCAACCGCTGCAAAGGGCTATAGATCAATGGACTTTCTGTTCCTTAATACATATTATATATTGCGTATTAATTGAACATTAAACAGAAATTTGTTATTTTTGTTTATAACCTTTATTTGCAATTATTTTCAATAATATTGATAATTAAATATATGAATTGCAATCTGCATATGAATGTAATTTCTATATTTAGGAATTGTATTTGCTGTATAAAAACTAATATTACGCAAGCTGTTCGAAATGTGGCTCCAGGTTTTCAATATTAGGGAACGAAAATGCTAACATCGTGAAATCGTGTGTACGAGCAGAATTTCAAAACTTGCATTGCAGTGCTTTTATTTCCTTCAGAATAAATATGTATTCATACTAACAACGATATACAAAAAGTTACATAATAAAATTAGAAGTAATTTTTCATAATAAATGATTCATAGATAATACGCATTTTTGTATTGAATTTTCACTTATTTAAAGGAATAAATAGTTAATATTTTGTTAAATTTTCATCGACTATCTATAGGATTTTGGAAAAGTTTTTTTTTTAATTATTAAACATGAACATATGAGGTTAATGATGTGCAGTTTGTATGTGATACGGATATTATAATGAATGGAAGAGGTGTTGGGTATATTCAAGTGAATAAATAATTGTACGAGGAGTGTTAATAAGAGGGCAGCTGGGAGGGTGTTTTGGAGGTGGCGGCGTATATGATAAATGTGGAAGTATTCCCAAAACGGGGATGTTTCGAAAGTGCGCCCAGGCACTAGTACTGTACGAAAAGTGAGACAGGAAGAGAGTGAGAGGAAACTGCGAGTACATGCGGGCAAAGTGCGAGTGAGAAAGGAATCGAGAGGAGAGAGGGATAGAAAGTGTAGGAACAAACAGTAGAAGGTATGAAAATAAGTAATTTACTAGCGTGCACACATGTATATACGGTGTGTACACTCACGGTTTTGTTTAAAAGGGAGACAGAGCGAGCGCGCGAGTTAATTAAGTTCGTCATGTTAGCCCTGCTCTACGGGGATGTTTCCGAGTCCCAACCCCCGGCCGCACATCACCCCTCTCCCCCCGTTTCAAAATGTATATTGTGTCGTTATAATATACCCCCGTAATATTTTATGTAGCCGAGGGTTCTGTTGCGGGCTCCAACTAACATATTGAGTCCAATTCCGTCGCCAGACTAACTTCCTCTCGATCACCCCTCCTCCCGCGCCTACTACACGCGAATTAAATATTGATAGATTTTCCCTTAAACGAATGGATTTGCCTCTCCCCTCCGCTACGTGCACTCACTTATTTCGTTACCAATAAAATAAAGCCGACGTTGAGTCAACACTACATCTATTTACACGCAATTTCATTGCCGTAATTCTGCCGAACTACCCCAAAGATTATATTAATTCCCTTTTCATTTGTCACTCACGTATCCCACCAAGTATGAGTAATCATATTCAACGTATGTATCAATTTTAGTTTGTACTTTACGACCCTCTGTGTGTGTACATTCGAATCCTCCATGATTACATTTTACGTACAACAATATTACATTTTTATGTCATACTTTTTTAATAAATGCAAATAATTAATGGTAAAACGAAACAATTAGTTTGATTACTTTGCAATCGAAATGAATGCAATCGAAAAAATCATTTATTTAGCTTTATAGTTTTTTTTTAATTGTTATTGCTTTATCAAACATACATTGACAAATAAATCAATACAAATATGAATAAGTTAACATTAATAAAAATATATAAGTGCAATCAATAAAAAAACATTACCACATTGAATATACATTTATTATTAACGCAATAAATTTTACTTACCTTATAATAATAATCAATTGACATATTCACATATTTATGTATATTCCTTATAATTCTATACTAATTCCCTACTTTAAATATAAATACTTTATAAATAATTTGCTCAGTAAAGTTATCTATTACCAAACTTCGCCTTACGCACTTTTTCGTCAAATGATCAAGAAACAAAGTACTGGTAACTAAAATTTGGATATGTTGTATAACATTGTAATTAGATAATTCGCGTTCCTGTGATTCTGATGACAATTCAATAAAGTTGCATCCGCACGATGTGTGCCACATGAGACATCAAAGTGTGTCAGAACAACTATTATAAACTCATGGAAACTGCTGATTCAATTTCAGTGTCATCGAATAACCAATAGTTAGCACTCTTAACAGGCATTTATGTCGCATGTCAAGTAACTTTAGATTGAATAGAGTTGTTAACAGCGAGTTAATCTCGTAGAATTGTAAGAATTTGCCAATTGTCATGAAAAAGAACTTATTATTGAATAATTAACTTCAAATGTAACAAGAATAGTTACAAAAAGTATGTAATTATATTGATTGATTTGATTGTAATATAAACTATTAGTTGAGGTCAACCAATTATTGTTGTATATTAAAAGAAATGAATATTTGAGAAAATTTGCAAGGATTGTTTGAAATTGGTGATCACGAATGGAGATTGTTGAAAGGAGCACAGCCATTTGATTATCGATCTCCGCAGGATTTATTTAGAGCCAAACTAAGCGGATTGCAACTTTATTAAAGGAACAGCAATTTAGCTCTCCCTCGCATGTTGCGTCGTACTCTTCTTCCATATACGTGCACACACGGACACATTCTCCCACACATATTATAACATCGGAATCCAGCAAGTTTAACATGTAATTTAATCTGGGCTGAATTGTTTATGAGATTGTTGCGGCTCTGGAGGATGTTGCCATTAACCTCGGCATAAGAGACGGATTTACATTAGCCGGTTCTGGGCTCATCTCCTCTATGTGCGCGCACGTATGTGTGTATTCGAATGGGTTTGTGTGTGTGTGTGTGTGTACCAATTTATACCAGCCAATTGATGGGGGCCACTCGTCGGTCCCCCGCATTGTCTTCCCATAATACCGCAATTAGATACAATTGAACAAGTAACGAGACAGATATTAGACTAATTACGGCGAGGGCCAAATTCTGTTAGCGCATCGCTCAGTAACAAAGCAACAACGGAGGCCGTTGTTCGGGTCTTTACATTTAATTCCAGCCTGAAGAAAGAGAGAGAGAGAGGGGGAGAAAGTAACAATCCAACAATAATAGAAGGTGTTCAATCCATTGATGTAAACGTGTTCGTTCGAATTTAAGATAATTGCTAAACGTGTAATCATTATTCAAACAGTTAACTAAAACATTGTAAATCTTTTGTTGAGTCTATGTAGAATTAAACTCGATTACAAAATTAAATTACTTACAGAAAGTGAAACATTTATATAGATTTATCATTAAATCATAAACATAATCATAATTGAAATCTTACGCAATTTCACAAAACTAGTAAATTTGGAATGAAAATAACGGAATGGTCATTTTTATTGTATTTAGTTTATTTATTTGTAATTGTTGTTTATTTAATCATATTTATCTTAATAAACTGTAAACATATAGCTCAGTTGAAAATGATTTAATTGGTATTCAAAGCTTCTAAGAAAATATCAGAAAGAGAATTAATAAATTGAAAAACGAACGTGTACTTTCTTCGAAAACAATGTTTGTAAAACTCCCGACAATCCGACAACTCTTCTCGTTCGCTCCGACGCGAAAATTGTAACTGATTGTTTGTGTGTGTGTGGGGGGAGGAAAACAATTTCGCGCTGGTTTCTGCCGTTGACTTTCATTTTTAATCGTAACTCAAAAATCGCAAGACAACAAGAAAAATTTATAGCCCATAAATTTCTCTGGCCGAATGATATATGCCTCGGCTCGTCATGCGATTCCTCATATTTTGGAGATACCGCAACTAACGGAAGTTGAAAGGGAGTTTTCGAAGAGAACGCTTCATCCACTCCCAAGACTGGAAAAGGATCTATCGATGGGTTTAATTGCAACCCCGAGGTTTCCATGCAGTTCTTAGCACCGCTCTCCGCAACTTGTTAAGTGTGATGCGATTTAAATCATTCACTCCCCGTCGACGGGAATACATAATATGCTCAATGGAGATGCAAAACGCATTTCCGTTTCCGGTGCGTAGCGAATGAACGGTGGAAGTTGAAGGCGACAGGGGGTGGGGGCGGAGGTGGGGCGGATCTGCGAATCATTTGCATACCGTATTTAACATAATTTACATTGCTAATTGCTTTTATTCGAACCGCACTATTCTAGTGAAGAGACGAGAGAAAAAAGTAACGTTGGGGCCTTAAATTGCTGTAGCATAATATATAAGATCACATTAAAGGCTTCAGTTTTATTTATTATTTAAAATAAATTAATTTTGGAGAGTGGACGTTCAGACAGCTGGAAATAACGAATTATTAATTGTTGCCTTATACTTTATGCATAAATTTAATGAAATATTAATTATTCTGCATAGTCTAAACATAAATTTCTCAATATTTTTATTATAATATCAATAATATTATATTTTTTTTGTTATTTCTTCAACAAATTATGGACCATACGTTGGGTCAATGGTCTATATTTCATAATTGATAATTTGCACTAATAGTTTATTACTTGAAATATAAGGACACATTACACACATATACATTATAATTCATATTTATTAAAATAAAAGTCTTGTTTTCCTTATTTTTCCATGCCTAATTATTAACAATTCTTATGCTATCCACAGATTGCGTGACTTAAAACATAAATGTCAGGCATGCCAACAACTACAGACTACGCAATAGTGTTTCAACGTTATTTATCTTGTAGTCCGATGACAGTAACATTTAACTAGCAACTGTAATTGTAGACTATGATATTAGTACTAACTTAAATATGTTTATTTATGGCCTCTTCGTGTGTAGCGATCTTATAGCACTACACTATCAAAATTTTGAAAAATATATCAAGTGGTTTACAAAACAACTGAAATTAATGTGTGATGATTAAAGTGCGTCATGGAGTGTTAATGCCATGAGATGAAAATAACTTTGAAAAACACTGTAATTTATATTATTAGTAGTTTACAGTGCATTAAAATATGTGGTCTAATTTATATGAAAAATGTTTGTGATATTGTTTGGAATGTCGTATGATATATTTTGAAAAATATTTCAATTGTTTTTTAATAAAACTGATCGTAATTTAAGTATGTCATGGAATTTTAAAATGAAAATAACTTTTATTGGTAGTTTTCAGCATATTAAAGAGAGAGATTTCGATTGTTGTTCTACTGGTAATATAGAGGTGAACGATAAATCAGAGAATTTGGGTGTAAATTTTGCGAGTGGGATTTCAATAAACGATATTTTGTAATTTATAAAGCAATTGCGGTATGCTTATGTCGGATGATAATTAGCCGTGAATAATGTAGACACGATCGTCCCTTAACGAGTTCTTGAGCCGTCCGATGC
>JAFMTC010000136.1:442290-466370 GCA_018845635.1 Nicrophorus orbicollis
CCTCCTACGTTTTCCCCCTTTTTTTGCACGTCTGTTTGTTTCTTCGTGACTTAATGTGTGCACGCTTCGCACGGCTGGTGTAAATGATCCGACATATTTCACCACCTCCGTCGGATTATCGCCAGCTTCCAAAGGGGATTCGTCAAGCAACAAGTCACCTTCTCTTCGGACACCACCGGGGGATGCGTTGCTGACCCAGCATGGATTACATCAGCCTCTTGTGCTGTCTCGTCGCCTTCCTCCTCTACTACAACACACTCAATGCAGGCTTCGTCTACGATGACCGGTGAGATGAAGATTCCTCCCTCGAACACCCTCACCAAAAGCAAAATCCGGTTTCCAGAACCGTCCCCATCCAACTCCACTATATTACAACACGATAACGCTGCCAGATTTATTGCACCCTCATCCAACCCCCAATCCTTTCCCTCGCTTCCTCTTCCATACATACTCCAACCATCCCATTCTCCAACCGCATCGATTCCGCCAACCATCGATCCTTAATGAAAAATGATATGAGCCCAAAACCATTAACTCGAAATATTATACCCAAATTCGTTTATCAAATTCCACCTTAAACATAACATATGAAACTTGAAAAAAATCTATCACTTAATCCAAACATTAAAAAATACATCCCTTATTTTTTAACAATATATCCCAATTCTTATTTAAACAAATTTATTGTTCAAAAAAACAAGTTTCATTAAATTCTCTGTCAAGAGCGTCTGAGATGATAAGAAAGCAATGTAAATCCCTTTGTTTTCGATTCCAAATATAAGATCGAAATCTATCCAACCTAATAGAAGACACACCATTCCAAGCATTTAGCCTAATCTTTACATTCCTCTCTCTCTCTCCCTCTTTCTCTCTCCATTTCCACGATAAGCTTATCTCTATTGCCTTGAATGCCGCGCTTACTTAGATCGATAGAGAATGCAACTCGCTTTACATTTCGAGAATTATTCGCCATCACTTCTGCAATTAGTATAATTTTACAATCAGCATTTCAATAATAGGAAAATATTAAAATCTGCAATTCAAATTCGTGTTCTATTTAAAACAAACCAAAAAAATCCTTACATTTTATTTGAAAAAGAACACGTTTGTATAACCACGATAAAAAAGTAATAAATTGCAAAAAAACTTATATTTATAGAAGATGTTGTAATAGAAACGATTCATCTTAAAAAACATAATTAAAGAAATACGTTCATACAGGTAATATAGAGGTGAACGATAAATCACAGAATTTGGGTGTAAATTTTGCGACTGGGAAATATTCAAGAGAAATTATCTAGTTTCTAGTTACAAAAATCGTTAATTATTAAAATTATTCGTTGTTCATACTTTATTTAATTATAATACATACTTTGCTCTTGATAATTTTTAAGAAAATATATTTTGTATATCAAAATTGAAACAATTATATACAATGTATGTAATTTAGGTAATGAACGAAATTATTAATATTATTGCTTAAGTCTATTTTATATTTTTTTATATAAAAAAATTGCATTATATTGTCATATTCTTTGAATTATTAATTATTTTGTGCATGAAATATTTGGTTGATGATAATGAAACTTATACTCATAAAAAAATATGATATAAATGCCATACAATAATTAGTAAATTTTTCGTAATAATTCCAAGTCATCAATATTTCATATTATTTTATAGAATCTAATGTTAAGTACTTTAAGATAATTTCTAGTATAAAATTAGAATAAATTAATAAAAAATCTCAATTTTAGGCAATAATACCACTACTTTATTAAATTTTGTTTAAGTTTTGTGTAATTATGGATAAATTATATCTAATATTTTGTATGTATTACTTATTATTATTATCTGTAGCTGTTTTCTATATTATGCTATTGATGAATTGATGTAGCTCTAAATGGTTATATAATGAAAATGAAGTGGGGAATGGTGCTTCGTTCTCCGAGAATGGTATATTTGAGTTCACTGAGATGAAAAAAATGAGGATAGTATTCAGATTATCATCTGCTCTTGAATACATTAGATTCCGAGCTTGGCTTCTGTTTGCATTAGGGAGCAATCCTGGTCATGTCGTCACTTTGTTGTTTTATACATCTGCAAACAAAAGTATCTCTTTTTTTTTGAATGAATGAAAAACACGTACAATTTTATTCGCATTTAATAAACAATTATAATAAAAAAATAAGTTCATATTTAAAAGGAAATTGTACATTTATATTAATTACCTTAATTATGTACATTAAAATGGAATATTTCCAATAATTAAATTAAATTTTCTAACACTATTTTGATATAAAAATTAATAACTTGATTGTGAAAATTATTAGTATGAACAGAGATTAATTCGTATTGATATTTGAATAGTACTTTTTGGAAATATGTTGGCAGTTGTGAATCAAAACTGAAGTAAGGTGCCTTAACGAGTATGCGTATGTGTATATCCAAAGAGAACGTCGAGATGTTGACTCAAAGAGGACGTTTCGGTGCGCAAATGAAAAGGATTGCGTGTGCTGTTGTCAAGGGTGTACGTAGGTATGACCTGAATGTCGCTATCGCTCTTCTTCACCCCACAGGACCGGGTCGAGCCATGTGCCATTGGAATAGAATATCTTCAGTAATAATCAGAAGCAGTAATAATGAAATTAGTAAATGATTAATCATTGCATTCTTGTATCTTTATATTTATATTGCTACCCTACTATTTATTATATGACATTTTGATCTTGCTTAAAAGATGTCAACTGTCATTGACTGACATATTCTATTCTTAATCTTAATTTCATATATTAAACTGAACTTTTTTTCATTAAATTAACAATGAATTTAAAAATTAATTATGCTAGGTGAGAAAAATGCTAAATTATATAACGAAATCATGACTTTCGGAAGAGATAGAGTTTAAATGCTTTACGGAATACGCAAGACTTGTTATTCTATGATTGACTTGCAAATGAGCTCCAGTAAACTAAAGCTCGAGGAATTATAACACAACAGGTACATATGGATTATCACCAGAGTTTAACTTATCTTCAGTTTATAAAGACTAATAAATATCATTTTAGACGTTTTATTACATTATAAATATATTTTCAATAATACTGTTTCTTTGTTTGTTTTATATATTTGTTAAATTGTTAAATTTGTTTTTTTATTAATTAATTAGATTGATATTGAAATATTGATTAATACTGATAAATTTATATAATACAATAATGGTTAGATTAATTTCGTATTTGGAAAGTAAATTGTCAAATACAGTGAATTTTCAAAAGAAATCTTGAGGATTGCAGCATTACATATAGTTGACAACCACAAGTACTTTGGGAGTTGCAAGTATATGTGAAATAAAACTATTATTCGTTTGATATACTTATTTTAAACGTGGTATTTCAATATTACGTGACAATTATGTATAATGTAGTTTTTACACAGATACAAGTCTCAGAATATTTATAGACAATAATTGACAAATTTTCTACGAAAATCTTGAAAGCAAAACTACAATACTTTTTATATTACTTAATCAGAATTATTCGAAATTGGACTACAAAAATATATAAATAATCCACACAAATAGTAAATTATTAAAAATCTATTATTATATGTAATTAATTTAGCTCAATTAAAATGCAATCAAGATTGTAGTGAATCCGGACTGATCGAAACGGCGGAATTGTAACTACTATCTTCAAATACAATTACTTTTGCAATTAAGTATAATAATTGCCATCAGTCTTCTGCACTTCCTTGGTTAATTGGCTTCTGAAGATGATATGAATTTAAATACTGAGGTCACAGGAGGATGGTGTTCGAGACGGCCCTGGCGTTAGCGTTCACCCTTATATTCAGAGTGTGTTCAAGTGGGGCAATATCTGAGCGTGTATACACAGAGGCCGCCGTTGTCGGTCGCAAACGATGCCAGCAGAATTTAATTGAACTGGGCCGTTTGTGAATCATAACACGTAATGGTGCGTCGCACCCCCTCATCCACTACGAGCCACCCCGCTCCTTCACCCTTTGCCACCCCCCCAACCCCAGCCCCAACGGTTCGCGTTTGTTTGTTTGTTTGTGTGCCCCGTGTAATCGCCGTTCTAAGTGTCGCGAGATTTCCAACCGTAAGGCGAACTGTTTATTGCCCAGCTACAATTGAAAATCCACCCCCTTTTTCCATTCCCGTGCTCAAGCCGAGCGAGACGGCAAAAATTGTCCTCGCAAAACTGGATCCATATAACACATATTCCCATGCAAATTTTGTTCTTCCAACCCCTCCACCCCTGCCTCGTTGAGCGGATGCTGTTTCAGACAATTGCCGAGCTCCGGCACTCCTACACCCTCTGATACACCCGCACCGCCAATAAATTTACTTTTAATATTTACAAAATCAAATTCAATGTTTTCCAAGCATACAAATAATCCATTTAACGGTCACATCGTATGTCCATTAAAAACGCATTTATATCAAATATTAAATATTGATGCAATCGCAGTTGTACAATGGAGAGGTGAATGCATTAACACAATAACATCGCAAACAATATTATACCGCGTTTTAAATTTAATTCACGGTATGGAAATTCGGTGAAAGGCATTTAATTCTATTAAAAACACACATTATATCATCATATTATTGTGTTAAATGTTGCAGATTGCTGCAGATTAAGAATGAAAAAAAAATACAGTACAGTATATTAAATACGTTTCTAAAGTCTATAAATGTATGTTGTAAGTAATTGAATCGCATTACAATATATGCATAGGGTATGTAACAATTGCAATAATTAAAAATTTAAAAAAACTAAATAATTTTCTTGAAACCTCTTTTATAATAGGTTGTTGTTGAAGTTACACAGTTTCGAGTAATGATTGTGATCTTCTGCATTTATGGTGTTATAAAAATGAGTTTGATTATTATAGGTAGTAAAGGTGAAGCAAAACGAATGGGTATTACATATTGCTAGTCCGTAGAAATGCACTGGATGTTTTATTATGGGAATATAAATCATTTCGTGAGAAGGAAACGGAAATACGATCTGCTCTGTCTCTTAGTAAACAACCTCCACAGTAATTTGCATAGACGTTTATGGGGTCGGCTTAATGCGGCAAAATGTATTGGGTTTGACGAGAAATCACTACTCCACGTGGCTCACTTTAATCACAACCGCTAAAGCTCGCAGCCTAAACACGAAATACGTACAAATACAACAATAATTAGCAATAAATAATAATCCGCAAAGAAATTCGATAAATAATCGCATCGAACTGTGCACCGTGTGGATTTATTATTCAAAGGACGGCATTATGAAAGTTATTAATAGGTAATCCGACATGAAAGGTCATTGTTCTTCTGATATTTACAGAGTTTAATTCTCGAATTAAGCCACATAACGAGCTTTCGCTTTCCGAAAAGGTCAAAGCGAAAAAGCAATTACAACAACATTACCTCCGGCTAATTAATAATTTTTGCGCCATCAATTTAATTTTTTTTTTTTTGGTACGTTCACTCGAATCGCTTCAGTCGGAAAGCACAATTCGCAATTACATTGTTCCCAGTTTAATGTATGTAATTAATAAACGAAAACAAATAATTAAATAAAACGTGTTTATTTAAACTGTTATTTATTCGGTTTTGGCACCGTGTTTTGCAACAAATAGCTTTTTGTTTTACATTACCTTTTTTGTGCTATTCCCTAATTTTTTATTATGTATTTAAATAAGCAAATAAATTAAATCAAATGAAGCATCGCACTTAGCTGTAATGTTTACATATTATATGAATATAATTGAAATTTTAACTAAATTATTGCTATAGGTTTGTTATCAAAATAATTTAATAAATTAAATAATTAACACTCAAGATAATTATTTTCACTATATTCTATGTTAATCAATCCATCAAAAAATAATAATCTATCTAAGTTAGAAATCTAAAAAGAGTGTGTTTTCTTATACGTGTTTGTAAAAGTTGCATGCTGCTGATTATTACTGATTAAGAGCTGTAGTTTATAATTTGCTGTTTCCTAATATTTTACAATTGATACAAAATATTTTGCTTTTCATTTCACCAAAACCAATTGAAATCAATTAGTTATTTTCTAATTTAATTTAATTTAAAAAGTTTTATTGCTGCGATTGCATTTTGTTTTTGTAAGGAGATGTATAGATTGAGGTCTTTTTTTATTGCAATTAAATGACGTTTATTTATTTACTTTTTTTTATGCCATTTGTTTTATCGCTGTCACAGCGGTGGAATGCGAATGAAAAATGGTGCATCAATCAAACGCATTTCTGTCATTTAAAATGTATTGGTTTTATTGGGCGATTTGGTTCGGAGATAGCATGTTCGTGCTGCGAGAGGGCTGCGTTTAAATAGTTGATGTGTAATTGGAATAGAATGGTGATTAATAAATGAATAATGAATGTGTGTTTCAGGCGTGCGATCCTGAGTAATCCCGACCTGCTGCCGACGACGCCGTGGCATCGATTGCTGCAGGACGATTTCTGGGGGACACCTCTGAGCGATTCCGGTTCCCACGGCTCCTATCGTCCCCTCTGCGTGCTCTCCTTCCGGTTGAACTACCTCCTCGGGGGCTTCCAGCCGTGGGGCTATCACCTGGTCAACGTTCTTCTCCACTGCCTGGCGACAGTCCTGCTGGTGCGCGTCTCCAGGCACATCCTTCCAAGGAGCAGATCTTCGGTGGGCTCCGCTGTCACGGGGCTCGTCTTCGCCACGCACCCGATCCACACGGAAGCCGTGGCCGGGGTGGTAGGCAGGGCGGACCTGGCAGCCTGCAATCTCTACCTGCTCTCTTTCCTCGCCTACATATCGCACATAAGGTGCAGAGACAGCCCCTGCTGCAGCAAATTAAACGCCGCCGCCGCCGAGGGTGGATTAAAGCAGTTCCGCGGTTTGAAGTACCACCGCTTCGTGGTGAATCTGCAGAACAATGTGACAAACTGTAACTGGCCGAAAAGGTTGGGAAGGGAAGTAACTCACAGCGAGGCTGCGGTCAGTTCGGTCAAGAGGAGTGCGGATCCGGAGGACAGCCCCTGCTGCTGGAGAAATAACACCAAACGATGGCTCACTTTATCCGTATCAATCCTGCTATCAATCGCATCGATGCTGAGCAAGGAAACCGGGATCACGGTCTTGGGAATCTGCCTACTCTTCGATTTTCTCCAATCGCCGACCATTAACAAAGTAAGTCAACTCTAATTGAATCTATAGAATCAATAATGCGCCAAGATAAAAACAGAAAGAAACTTATGATAAAGTAATTTCCGTAGTGCTCCCGCACTAAAACACAGACACGCACACACACACACAGAGAGAGTCTCAAGTTTAAGTAGAAACTTTTTAAATCTCTGCCCGAATTGATTGGCTTCGCGAATCGAACTTGGAGTACTTTCAGTTCTCAAATCGATTTCAAGTCCTAAGTGCAATATTCTTTTTATGCACTTAACACTATGCACAATAATAACAATCACATACTTAGTTTACTAAATCTATATACAATTACCAAATTATAATTCATCCAAGAAATATTACTCACTTTAGACTTTAAAAAAGTAATGTATTCTCAACAAAATTCTTTAAAATATCAATTAAAGAAATAATAATAATTAAATCATGTAGCCTAATGTCCTCTTAATATTAATAACAAATTATTTACGTAAAAGTAACAGATTTATTATGTTACATTTCCACGTACATCCATTTCTTTTCTAAGTGTTGAATAAAATAATTGCATTCAAGTCATTAACTTAAATTATATTCATTTTTGAATATAACTAAAGTATTTATTGAGTTGTTATTGGTTATAAATGCACAAGTTGACTATTACAGTAAAGATTGAAATAGTTCTCAATCGATTCAATAAAAAACATAATCACATTTGTCACGCATTTGTTTTTTGCAATTTTTCACGTATAGAACTCGACTCTTTATGTATGTTTTATCGTGTAACTAAACGTATACTATACACATGATATTATAAATTAGGGGTGCATCATATAGAAAACTATCGAATTTGTATTGGTTTATTTGATGTAAATATATGGAGAATTATAGAGTTGATTTAGCATTGTTTGAAATTGATTCTCTATGTTAGAAAAATGAGATGCTGTTCAAATTTAACTGAAATTCGTATATGTTAAAAGGAAACGTCTTTCGATTCTGAGTTCCATTACCTACAAGAGTTCAACTATCAGTCAGTTAGCCAGTTTAGCGTAAAAATAGATTCCTTTTCTCAAATAAAACAGATGCACTCTAAACTATATAAACAACTCTAAGCCATATATTTATGCTGTACATTCAAAATCAATGAGAAGAACAGGAAAACATACTTTAATAATATATACTAAGTTCCAGTGAGTTTGTTTCATCATTTCAATAAAATTCCACATTTATGATCAAATCGTTTTCATATTTATGAACTTTTAGCACTTTTATTGAAAGTATTCCGGATTATGTACAATAAGAATGAAATCAAATATGATCTAAATAATATTTTTAGATAAAATTATTGTAATTAGTTTTGATAAAATGAATACGAAAGTGGTGTGAACGATTGAAATTGAATAGTGTTAAACTTAAACAATTAACCGTAATGCAAATTTTGCAGATTGAAATTGCATTTGCTGAAACTAGACACTGAATTAAAAGTATCTAATTTCTTAAGTGTATAAGTATAAGAGCCCGACAGAAATGTCGCATCAAGTTGAAAGTTTCAAGCGATAATTACTAGTATATTAGAGTAATTTTAATTCGAGCATAAACTTTATTTCATTACGTTAAATAATTTGACTGATGCAGTTCAGTTTTAATATTAATACATGCTCGTAATAACATTGATACAAATTAACATGAATAACTATAATTAATTTTAAAATATTCAAATTTAAATTATTTTATATTCAAATTATTTACGTCATGTTAAAACATATTCATTTCCATGAAGTATAAAATAATTAATAACATACATGATTATTATATTGTAATAAAATAATAAAAATTGGTTGATCAATAAAGAAGTTTAAATAAATATTAAAAAATCTATAAAATAGCCTTGTTTATATACGTATATTAGTGTTACATAAGAAAACAGTAGACTTGGTGTTGAATTTAGTATATGCGATATTATTATTACATCCATATATACTTTCGCACTTAACGTATGAAGTTACATCATATCATCTCTCACAATATATCTATTCTCCATAAATTCTAATACGATGTTAAATGCAATTGTCTTTGTTAGAATTAGACAAATATTTTATGTGGAAAGTTGATGGAAATCCAATTATAATATTGAAATTATGAAGGGAATAATGTTGTTTGAAGTGGCAAGTGTAAAAGTGTAGGTAGGTGGTGGATGCAAGCAAGCACACGGTTTCTGAAGTTTAAAAACTTTTCAAATCTCTAACCCGGGGATTGATCGTCGGCGAGCTGTGCGGATCGAAGTTGAAGTACTTTCGGAATTGATTTCAGCCGCTAATCGCAATAACCAGTTAATATCCCAACTTCGGCATTCCACCCATTCGGTATTAAATTTTTAACCATTTCACTCACGGACAACTCATTGATCTTTGTGAGGGGTCTGGGGGTGGAGGGTGGTAGGTCTGGGTGTCGTCGCCGGGCGTTTGTTGGAGAACCAGTTGAGAAGAGAAGAGGGTGAGAGATAGTTTGCATCGTCGTCGTCGGAGGCGGTGGCAGCGGGGGCGGCAATAAACCGCCGAACCGGCTGCTCACCGCCTCCGCATCTACAGTCAAACCAGCCGCCATCCTCCATCCACCTCCGACACCCCCTCGGATTCCCTGAGCGGCGCACTACCTCCCCTCCCCCCTTCACGTTAAACCACCCCCTGAAACCGTACGTGTTAATGTGTCACGTTCAGCTGTCGCTATCTTGTCGCCCTTTCGTCCGCCCAGCCAAGATTGGAAAAGTTCGCGAGCAAATATATTGCGGCCGGTTACGTGGGATAATGAATTATGTCCGAACGCTCCTTCTCCCTCTCCCTTCTTCTTCTTCTCAATACTCCGTTCTCGATATAAGGAAACATTCTTCAACTGATCTCATCCCCCTTTTCGAATGCCAATTTTTATTACCATCACATGGAACTCTGGACAAAGCAAAGTTTAAATGGAACCCGAACGACCGCACATTATATTTTTCGATAAAATTCCACAACTTCGACCATTTAATCCGACATCCATTAATAATAAAATTAATCAAAACCTGTATTTCAGACACAGTTTTACAATAAGAAATTTCTTCTCTTTTTTTTTCATAATAAATAATAATAACGTAATAAAAATGTCTATTCACAAATCACATTTGATAAAATAATCAACACGCAGTTATTTTATTGTTGTTTTCGTTTGATATTTGTGGAAATATTGCAATAAAGCAATTATTGTAACACTCATATTAACATCACTGCCGCATTTGACTATTCCACCCATTAATACATAATATTTTTTATTTGCACATTTTAGCTTTTAAAGTAAATAAAATGAAGATTTAAATTAGACCAATTTTTAACTAATAATTATCCAATTCGAATGCAAATTAAGATTTTCTTTGAATTTAATGAGTATGTATAGGCGCCATTGATTTGTGAAAAGAAAATGGAACATGTTATTGTGTGACACTTTCATGTCATTGACATGCGTATCGTTGTAACACAAAGAAGTTATTGGAATGAAATATGATTTTTCGTAGATAAATGAAAATGTAATTATGTTTGTGTATGGAAAGTATTTCCTTTGCCTTTGTTATTATTGTTTTGTTGTATTTATTATATGGAGAAGGCGAATGTGTGTATGGCGTGACGGGTATCAGCGGAATCTGGTGTTTCGGAGGAAACTGAGACCGAAGTTATTTATGCCGCACCATCGGATTAGAAGGATCCGAGCCTTTCGAGTCGTAGTAGTCGTCCCCCCTAAGGACATTCATTCTGTGCCGCATATTGAGTCGCAGTCGCATTCATTCCACAGTTTGTAAAATCTTTGGGGCAAATATACGAGGTCATTTTCGGCGGCCACCGTTTGCCACCCCCGTCCGGATGGTCGGAGTCGACGGCTGTGGGGTCGTTCGGGGGAGAGGGACGTTCTTGAGCGCGCGGAGGCTGAAATCAATTCGAAACTCAGACCGTTCAAATTGCTTTTTCTTAGTTTATTTCGGTCGTTCAATACGTCTTCCTTCCCTCGGATAGTGGAAGACAGTTGCCGATATTTTTGCTGGTCGTGTTGACTCTGGATGTGTGTGTAATTTGTCGGGATCACTGACACTCGTCTTCTTCTTTCCCCCTTTAGCACTCGTCCCTCCCTCCGTATATCGAACGTAAACACACATTTTCGCCAGTGAATTCCTACAAAGAAGTCACCAAATTGAGTTCCACCCCTAGAGCTAAACCCAATTAGCGAGATGGAGAAGTTGACCGATAAAATAAAAAAGTAAAGAAGGAACGAAAGAACGAAAGAAGTCGTGGGGGGTGAAGAGGAACGAACCGAGGGGTCCGAAACTGCTACAAGTTTTTAATTAATTAATAATTAACTCCTGAACATTACCAAGTCATTTTTACTTAAACTCAGGCTGCGAACTTTTGATTAAAATTTTATAAACGCGCTTAAAATTCAATTCACCATTAAGTCTTTCGGCTTTTGTTTCATTCATCCGTCCATCCGGAAAAGGAAAATATTATCGTTCGCAGTGTACGTGCATTCGTGAAAATGCTGCTGCAGCCGGAAAATGTGCTTTAATATTTACACAGTTCGAATCCTTTCGCAGCAAGGACGGTCCAATATTTATCGAGACAAATTTTGTCATAAATGATTCTATCTTTACATTATACTTTGTATTGTTATAAACTATTTCCCCTCCAATATTTTTCGTTTGCTTTGTCAAGTCAGCTCTTTTAAATTGTGCAAATTTTATATCTAATAAGATACAACTATGTAATTCCATAAACGAAGAACTTTAGTTAAAAGTAATATAAGTAATAATTTTTTGTTTGCATATTGTAAAAACTTTAAATAAATGAATTTAGGAACATAAAGGTTTTTAATTTGCTCATACAATAGTATGATTATGTAAACTCAAACATAGTATTATATTTAATTGTAGACATCATCTATCAACAGGAAATCATTAAAATTGCCCTCAAAATCGTATTTAGCTATTAGCGTTGAAATATATAATTATATATCGAACAATACGCACTGTCGGATTAGCGTTGTAATGGATGATAATAATACGTATTGACTAATTATACAATGGAAAGCAAATAACTGTCCATTATTACGAATCCTTATTATTAAAAGTATGAATTGAAATTTAAACCAAAAGGTTTCAATGGATTTGAACATTATTATTGCGTACAAATATATTTATGGCGATTTGAAAATGCGAATGTTCTATGTTGTTTTCAAGCTGCGGGATGTTCCTAAAATTACATTTTGAATTTATTATGTCATAATTTTGAAATGATATAGTAAGTAACTGTCATGAATATAGCGTAGCTACTTATGTGGTGTGTTACACACTCTCCAGAGGGCAATTAACTTGAGAACTGTTGATTAGGTAATTATGCTGCAGCACGGTTACATTTGAAGACTACTTAGATAATAGAATTGCCGGATGCCGCATCGCCAACAATACAGAAAACACTTAAATTAACAAATTTTACTGTAAATGCGTTAGATTATTTCATTTGAGCATAGAATGATGCAATACTTGCATGCAAATCCTCATCATCTTCCCGTGCAGAAAGAGAATTTCTCCTTTCGTTTTATTAGAATGAATTCTGTCATAAATTACAATGGGACCGAGAATTAAAACGCGTAGGGTTGAAGCGATTTATTGCGTTTTCTACCACCCCTCGTTTCTTCGGACCAATTTGTTTCAATATATATTTTTCGCATTCCTTCTTTGAAGGGCGTGCGGAGCCCCCAAAACCTGGTAGTTCACCCCCCGTCGACTTTTATTACTAATTCCAAATGAATAGTTCGCATGTGCGCGCCTCTATTGCAATTGTCTTCATCTTATCATCCCCGGGGGTCCGATTCCCAACTAGTTTGTAATTACAGTGATGCTGTAATGGGGAAATATTTACTGAAAATTGCTTGCTACATAATTAAACGGCTCCCCCTAATTATACGGCGCATAACGTAATTTGTTCATATTATTATTGCAGTTGGATATGCTCGAAATGCATGCATGCAATAATTGAGCCGAACTGATATATGTTTGTCCTGCAATGCAGGACATTCACTGGATGATGATGACCAAATGAATGAAAAAAAAAAGTGATGAAGAAGAATCATGCAGCATTAAAATTCGCAGCTTTAATCAGCTAATTAAAATGTACAGTATTTTGAATACACCGATATATTAATTAATTAAATTACGCAACGTATCCTGCGACGCATCATTATTTATAATCATTTAGAGTTGTTTGTTGAACATGACCATTTTTTGTAGTTTGTTTTTGTTTCGTTTTGCTGCTTCAACTAGCAAAGATTTATACCCTTTATATTTCATTGGGATGCCCGGGCTCAGCGCATTATACGTCATTTTTCATTCTCTCTGCTTCTATTAGCAAATTGAGTCATTAAATTTGCATCGATTCGTTTCATCTCCTCCTAAAGTTTGCGCAAGGAAGATTAAATAAATACGCATTTTGCAACTTGCGCCACTTGAGATATTGTAGCGGGTGATCAATTAAATATAGAGAAGGAAACGCGGAGTTTTAAGTTAGTCGATAGTATTTTGTGAATTACGGAAGATTTATTTTAAGTTTGTCTCGATGTATGGAAAATTGCTTACGAAAGTTCTGCCAAGTAAATTATTGATTCATTCATAACACTTTATTACTAGTACACTTATTGCTTTATTATTTAATGAGAATATAAATGAAGTTGGTATATATTATTCGTGTAATATAGGTAATGAGTGACGGTGGAAAGAAAAAAATAATTGCTATATGGTTAGCTATAATAAATAAGTGATTAGAGTCAATAAACTGGCTACTATTAGTAATCAACGATGACTAATGCTAGTTCTGTGGGAATTCCCACTAAGGAAGATATAGGGTGATTACCATTAAGGAATATAATATGCTATAACAGTTTGGATATGATCTAGTGCAGCGTTTTGTGTTAATAGCATTTATCTGATCACAAGAAATGCGTAAATCTCGTTTATAGATTGGATTTGTAGTTGGTCTTTTTTTTTCTGCGTTGATGTTAATGGGTCGTTTCACCCTCGAGCTTATATTTTCTGTGCGGAACAAAAGCTTTGATGTATGCTTCGACCCCCGACTTCATCTCCATTCGTTTTTCGGTTTAATATTGTGCGATTTAAATGCGGCAATAACTCACGGGCATCTGATACCGTCAGAAATCGAATTTCCTCCGTTCTTTAACTAATGAATTATTGTAATTTGATGCAGGCATAAATATGAAGTGTCCGCGTGGGTTTTAGGTAGTGCCGAGGGTTGAAGGGAGTCTCTATTTACATGTTTATCAGACCGGTTGGCGGCGGCACAGGAGAGGCCCATAGCCGTGTTGGAGCTACCAGCGATTTATTGGTGCTATTCGTGTAATGTAATGGCGCGAAGAACCGGAGACGGATACGGGCCTAACTTGTGTCGACTACCGTCCAAAAGATTGATAACCCAAATCTCGACTTTGCCAAGTATAATTAAGACGAAAGTTTATTAAACCGAATTGCAATATCAGCGTGTTCTCAACCATTTACTTTAAATTCGAGCAGCAATATTTGCTATTTCTCGTAACATGCATCATAAAATATTCTTTAAGATCACACTTTTATTACCGAATTTGTGGTATCTTCAGATAGTTTTCTCATATTTACAACATTTTAATCTAAAATACCGAACATCTTCTTTTAGTTGTGAATTCAGGAAAGTTCATAAAAGATATCGTGAAAAAAGCTTAACATTGAAAACATGTTTTACGGAAAGACAAACCATATGCAATAACCAACATGTTCTGTTTTGTTTTTATATTTTATTAGTGCTCCGGTTATAGTTTAAACGAGAACTCAAATATGCTGAAATTTCAAATTTCGCCAAGAAATATGAGGATAAATTCTACATGATTTATATTTTATTCACTTCTTGCTTTATTTTTTTTTGAAATAATTCAAATTTGCACAACTTCGGATCTGTTACTTTCTCAGCAAGGAGCGAGTTTCAAGTTTCTTATTTAAACTTTGCGAATTGGCGCAAGTCGAGATTTAAGCAAATGGTAATTAAACGGAAACTGATCTCGTTAGGGTGCGACGGCAGATTTGCATAGTAATTATGTAACGCATTTTAATATAAAACGGTAGACGTTTTGTTTATTTTCTGCGGAGATGATATATTTTTACCATTTTATTATGTAAATCTAAAGAATTAAATGGTACAAATATTATAAACTTGATGTATTTTATACTACTTGAATATAAATATGATTTGGTTTTGTTTGTTTATCTTGTATTTAATTCTCGTTGATGGTGTTGCAATGTGAATGCAATGGTGTGAGTTTGATGTTGATGAGATTTGCTGGATGTAATATGAAATGTTTTGTTGCAGAGACAATGGAAGAGTGGATTTGTATTGATCGGAGCGATGGTGGTGATGTTGATGGCACGATTGCAAGGACCGACACCGCAGTTCGCAACTGCAGACAATCCGACGGCAAAGGATAATAATTTGTTGACACGCTTTCTGACATTCACGTATCTGCCAGTGTTGAATGTGTGGTTGATGCTGTGTCCGGTCAGTTTGAGTTTCGATTGGGGGATGGACGCGGTGCCGCGAATTTCGGGCTTCGGTGACATCCGCAATGGCTGCACGGTTGCCTTCTATGGATCCATGCTCCTCGTGATTAGATATTGTGTGAATGGTTTATGGAAGCGTGGACATTATCGTGAGCTTCTATCTGGTAAACAAAAGGGCGCGCGCGACAATACGACTGCGTTTTCGAGTGACGACAAAGGGCGCCTTTGTCCGTGCACGGTGTGCCATCAGAGCCTTTCGGAATTGCACTCCGCCTCGTGCCGTTCGAATAATAACAACAATAGTCTTCACTCGACGTGCATTTGTTGGCGACTTCCGGTGCGGTCGGCACAGAGGAGTCCCGTCGGGAGTACGCGCGAAGTCCGCACCTTCTCCGCCATCCTCATGGCCATAGCCTTCCTGGCTCTTCCATTCCTCCCGGCCACCAACGTTCTCTTCTACGTCGGCTTCGTCGTCGCCGAGAGGGTCCTCTATCTGCCCAGTGCCGGTCTGTGTTTGCTTATTGGACTCGGAGCTGCCCAGATATGGTCCAAGAAAAGCTGGAGATTGCCCGCAACGATCTGCCTCTTCGTCACCCTCCTCGCTTTCAGCGTGAGGACCACCGTTCGCAACCTGGACTGGACTAGCGAGGAGGCCTTGTACCACTCGGCGGTGCCCATCAACCCTCCCAAAGGTAACTTACCAAAATAACATTTCGTCCAATTAATCTTATTGCGCCCGGATATCTTGCTGCATTTCAACATCGCGTGCTGCATTAATCTATTTAGTGCTTCGGGAAACGTCAGAATCTGTTTAACTTTGCAGCAACACGAGTCCGGGATGTTTAGCCGATGCACGAATCGCTTCAATAAAACCACCCTCTCCCTTCTAAGACTACCCATTTTCGATTCTCGAAGAAACTGTAATTACTTCTCTCCGCCCCACGCTTCGAGCATCGCACAAACGAACCGTAGTAGGGATTCGATTCAATAACATTTAGATAACTCAACTGCAATACTTCTACACAGAAATATTACACGCGAATTATACTCGAAAACTCCGTTTCATTACCGATCGCATGACATTGTGAAATAACAAACAAGTTACATAATTTCATTTATTTCATAAATCGATAGCATTCAGTGTTCTATATTGTTCAGTGACAGTTTATTTGTGGAATAGACAATTCCTTCAGAACATAAAGTATAATTGCACCACAATTTGTTAATTCAAAATATTTGTATAAATAATATAAAGTAGTTAATAGAAATTGCCGTTTAAGTGGTCAAGTACTATTTATTCAAAATCTTTGTCATTCGATAAGCTGCATAAGCAGATATTTTAATCAACATTTACTAACATGATCTTTATTTTATTTTTTTGTAAAATTATTTAGCCACACGAAATCAAAAATAAAAAAATACTTCATTAATTAATTAATTAAAATGTAATGTATTTGTTAGATTCTTCTTTTCGTATATGTTACTTACAATTTGATACTTGTAGATGAAATATAAATCATAGAACCTTGTAATGTAAAATATATATAAGAAATATAGTTTTCAAATATAGTAAACTTAGATATTTATATACAGTGGAATCTCGGTATATGTATATTAATCGATTCTTGAAGTTTGGTCTTGGAAAAAAATAACAAATAACTGTTACTGACTAATACAATTGTACTGTTTTAAATCAGTTGAAGAAGAATAAACAAAGTATAATGCTTACAAGACTGCGTTGTGCCTTTTATCTTCAGCCAATCATGAATGCATAATGTAATTGCGTGGGGCTTTCGGGAGATATGTAAGCCAGAGTGTATATACATGTATATCTATATATATATATTCGGGGTGTTTAAGGATCTGTCAACCAGTCGTGGATTATTCCTTTTCTTCCGATAAAGTTTCCATTCGATGAAAACAACTTTTTGCAAAGTTCAGAATAAATGCTTAGTTAGAAATGCGAGTTCGGTCTGGATAAGCAGCACGACGGATAATTGAGATTGCGGCGGGTTTTCGGTGTTAAACGAGGATTAAAGGAATTCCAGTTTTTCCGTTTGCAAGTTGCGTTTATAGGAGGAGGTTGTATCTGATGCAAGGAACAGATGAGATCCCGACTAAATTAAATTGAAAATTACACTTTCCCGACAAAAAAAAATAATTATTTAGGAGACGAGACGATGCCGGAATTGAATTTGAAGCGATCCAAGTATATACAGTGTTACAAATGTATATGTGTGTGTGTGTGTATGTCTATATATAAATTAAACAGTGCAGCTGAAACTATTTCAATTAAACGGTTTGTTTATAATGGCAGCGCCTGTGTGCAAAGGATGTAGTTCAGGGGTGGGCGGAAATAAGACCGTTGCAGCAAAAAGGAGGCGGCTGGTGCGGCGAGGGGGCTGAGGGGTGGAAGGCTGCGAGGGGGTGGGCTTTCCTTGGGCGGCGTGGCGTTCGGGTTTTGCGGGAATCGATGTTCTGGAGGAATTTAATAAAGCGAATATATTTTGTTTATCGAATTCTGTCTCTTTCAGCTTACGGAAACCTTGGTAGCGTACTCAGCAGTCAGGGCCGCGTGGCGGAAGCGGAATCCGCCTTCCGGAAGGCTCTCCACTACAGACCCAACATGGCGGACGTCCACTACAACCTGTAAGTAAATTACATTTCTCTCCTACTACCTCCACATATAAATCATACCTCGAATTATTACTGCATGTGCTATTCGTTTCGACGTACGCCAATTTATTATTGCGCCATTATAGAACCTTGTTTTTTTTTGGTGCGAGTTCACGGTCGAACAATCCGCATATATAAAATGCTTAATAGGCCGTAACAATCAAACGCATAGAGTCCGAAATTCGTATTTGTTGGAAATTTCCAAATATTCAATCAACAAGTTACAAAGAGTAACAATAGTTTTCATATTCTCCCTACACACTGTACATAATTAGAGACAAATATCAACTATACTCTATACTCAATAATAGTACTAACTTCTTCGATTTTAATTGACAAAAATTGTCACCTTAAAAATATGATACGATGACACCTATTTACGCCTGAAATCACAAACTTTTCCCTTTCACCAATTTAAAATTATGATAACAATACGTGAGTGGTTCTTATTTAGCAAAATACTAAATTGATTTCTAAATTTTCTTGTATTAATTGGTTATTATTTGATGTTAATTTTTATATGAGCCATATAGTTGTAACCGTTTTCTACAATAGTTTAATTAGTATTGTTGTTGTTTTATATTTTTGTGACTTTTTCAATCAATATAATAACAATATACATTATAACAATATTATAACAAAAACTTAATACATAATACAAATAGAATTAAAATAAATTAACTTTTACAAAGGGCTGCTGAATATTTTCTATTTTTTTTTTCAAAATTTATCAAAATCATATAAATTTGAAAATGTTGAGTTTTTCTTTACATCTTTGAAAATATCAAATGAAGTCATATCGGATTTGAAATTATTTTGAAGTCCATGAATATGCAGGGGTTAATTTCATTTTTGAATTGCAGATTCGATTGCCTTTCGATTTTAGAATAAATTTCCATGCGCTTTCGCGCTTCACCCGATGCGACGAGTAGCAAAACAAACAAAATTTCTAAGTTAATTCAATGCGTGCATGTGTGGAGATAGAAGGGTATCAAAGGGTTTGCTGTGTAAATAATATTTGAGCAATACTTTCGTCGCGTTTGCGGACCGCAGATTCCGTGCGGAATGAATAGCCACCAGCCAGCGCACATAATGGGATTATTTTAGACTTGTAGATTTGATTGCCCATCGTATCGGGAATTTCGCTTTGAATCCCACGTAATCTGTTATTTATAAGGTTAAAAGTTTTCGATGAATCTCATTACGACCACAAATCGGTCTGCTTTTACGCCCTGTCCCCTCTCGCTCTCCACCCCCCCCTGTTTCTGCCGCGCGCTCTCTCTTTTTTTTCAGTTTTGTATTCAGCAAATTCACTTAAATTTACATACGCAAACAGCTAAAGCGAATTATCTTTGCCAGCCAGTCCTAAACGATAACAGAACAAATTTTACTTCTATGTTTATTTTTATATGATGCAGATACCATTGCAAACAACTGTTTTAAATTACAAAAGGCTTATAACAAATCACTATTTGCCACCACCGAGTGGACCTAAATCATTTTCAACTTACATTCATCAAAGTATCATGAACAGTGGTACCTCGATATACGAGTGTTTTGAGATACGAGCAAGCGATATTTTGCTTTGAAATGAGAGTAAGATTTGAGATATGAGGAAAGAGATACGATTGCTTTGAGATACGAGTAAGGTAACGGGACGAATGAAACTCGTATGTCGTGGTTCCACGGTATATGATAAAATAAACAGTATAGGTAAACAAATATAAAATATGTAATCATGATTGAAAATAATAATTGACTGTCAGGTTAAGTTAAGGCCTATTGACTTTACGCTCCGATAAATGTATTTTCGAGTATTTTTCGTTTATATATGGAATGTCACTATAGTTAAGTATTTATATTCAAAGCGGAAATGTCAGTTGTGTTGTTTGCGACCCGGCGCATGCACCATATTTGTCAAGTGTTTGTAAAAGGGAGACTGAAAAACAAACTGCGTTCAATTAAATGCACAAATAATATGTACGCATGGAAGCACATGCAAATTAATATAATATCCGAGTGAATGGAAACGCAATTTCACGAAACACGGAATGGCTTCGTTCTACCTATATAAGCATATCTAATTAATTCGTTCGCCTGATACGCAGGAGACCTTGGAGAAAACATACTACGTAATGTCAATTATTAAGCGAGTAGAAAGACCTCAGTCGATAGTCCTTTAGTCCAAATTTGATGCTAATAAAGATGTTCATTGTTTATTTAAAAGTTGTTTTAGTAGTTTAAAGAAGTCGAATGAATATTATAACTATAACATAATAAAGCATTTGTGGAAATAACTACAAAAAATATAAACTTAATGCAATAGGCTCTGTTGAATTTATATTATTATCTTATATAAAAGAAGTAAAAGTGTTTGTTTGTTTATGAAATGTATGTAATACAATGCCTGTGAGGCTTCTGAATTTAACTAGCCAATTTAATATTGAAATAATTCAAAGCTTCAGAACCACGAAGCTAAATGGCTGATATAGAGATAAACTGGAATATTCTTGAACAAACTACCTATTAACCTACTTGAGACTAGTATACCAACACCAGGACATAAACGTTTCGGGCTATTAAACGTATAGAATCAAGCAACTTAATGTAATATTTAATTAAGCATTTAGGAGTATGTTTATTTAATTAATTACATAAGTTACGCTTAATTATATTATTAAAGTTTTAAAAGAATATGTTGACAATTAAAATGTGTTTGATTTCATACAAAACAAGTTAAGAGAAAGGAATGACTGCGATCAATAGCCCTTTTGATAACAGATGTTTAAGTTGTTGTTTTTTTGTATTTTTTGATTGTTGCTTTATAAATACAATTTTGTAAATTTTTCTGAATCTGTTGCAATTAATGTTATTATTATATTATTATTAAGTTAAGTATGCAAAGTATTATAAAATCATTGATGTTATTGAAAAATACATTTATCTTTGCATCGTTTTTAAATATTTTAAACTTGATGGTCATAAATTTTGTTAAGTTTTTTTTTTACTAAATGTTAATGAAATTCGATGGAATGATGAATAGTTTGATGGAGTTTAGTTGTTGGCATTTTTGGAAGTGTTGGCGTGATATCAATTGATCCTAAGCGGAGTGTATAATATAAGCATTTAGCAGTTCGAACTGGCGGCGGTTTACGGATTAAGGGTCGGGATTTTCGCCGAGTGAAAATTCGCTTTGCGGGCTGCCCGGGCCGGCAAATCGTAGTTTTGGAGTAGTTTATGGGGGCGGGTTGCATCGACCCAATCCTATTAAGGTCCCCTCAGCTCAGTTTGTTCTGTCCCATTAAGGGCTTTCCCATTGCAATTGAAATGTTTTCTTCGTCGTTTCCACCCAACCGTACAATTAATAAGACCAAATGAATTTACTTAAGCCCAGGACAATGCTATTACCAATAGAGAGAGAGAGAGAGAGCAAAAAATTAGGGCGAAACGCAATTTTGCCCGAAAAAATATGCTTAGGTCTTTGCAACGAAACGGTAGATGATGTCTCTAATATAACTATATATTGTTTTTGGTTCACATCTTCGTGATATTAAAGATCCAATCTAATAATTATTGCGATATTTTCTTTGATAAATGCTCGGGCGGTGGTGCGGATGTGGCAAATTTACCGCCCTCGGGGGGGTTTGAAGGAAGCCTCATATATAATCAATAGGAGATATCCGATGTCTGGCCGTAACAGCCGCAACTAAATCATTACTGTGCGAGGGTGTAATAGTTAAACGATATTGACTTCTGGATGCCAAGTGATTTGTAAGCCCTCAGATAATGGTCTTTCGGGTTTTACCCCCCATTTCTATAGCCGCACAATGCCTGAATAATTACTCCCGCAGGTGCACTAACACTTCCACCGCATTTCACTACGCAACCACCATAAATATCATTTTTCCCCCCAAACCTTCCCACCACTCCCTGGATTTTTCTTGGTAGTTTTTTTTTTCCTGCTTCCTTTTTTGTTTGCGTTCGAGGTGCATGTTGAAACCAAGGCCCCGGCGCGCGTTTCACCCTCTGATTTCTTCTAAACTTAATTTTGAAGACACCCTCCGAATAATTAATTTTAATCCCGACCAATTACAAATCTGCTCTTGGCTTAATGAAATTAGCGGCCGAAAATCTCGTCCAAATTGTAACGTTCATCTTTTTACAATTCAACGTTCCAGACGCAATTTATTAAAATTATAATTTAATCTCACATTTCAACAGCTACATCAATTTTAGTCGCAAAAGAAAAGAACAACTTTCTTTTTAATTCAATTATTGTTCAACAAAAGTAAAATGATTTAATTAAAAAAAATCGATTATTTTCTTATCAAAATATTGGATTTCTCACAAATAAGAATAAAGAACACATAAAACAAAGAATTTGTGTAACATTTGTACAACCAATTAAAGGTGGAGTTTCAAGTATAATGCACTTATAATTACAAATATAACGGATAAAACTAATATTTTGTATTTTCGTAACATTTCATTGAATTTGTTATAATAAATACAAACTTTATTACATATTTTGTGCAGTTAATATTTATTTTGTAGAGTATTTTGTAGAATTTTTGACTACTAATTTGTAGCTAAATATTGAATAAAATATTTGTAATAATTATGGGTGATAAAATGGAGTGCTATGTAATGTTTGATTAAAGCTAGTAACTATGGATCCTAATGAATTGAAGGTACACAGTTATTAATGCGATTGGATCGGTGAAATGCTAATGTGGGTGATTGGAATTGTTTAATGTTTGATGAAAATATAATGTTTGAATTATTGCTGCATTTCAGGGAATAATTTTGGGACACATATGTACACAAATTCCAACAATCAATGCTTGTGCATTGCAATTTAGTGAGAGCGTAGCGTGCACTCCCTGTCTCTTTTTTTTTGTAGCAAACTCAAATCAAATCAATCCAATCGGATCCCGTGCGCTTTGTTTGGTAATTAGATTGTTCTCGCCGAATCAAAGCTTATTATTTTAGTAAATCATTTTGTTAAACGTGTTTTGTTCCATTTCGAATTTGTGCCACTGAAGCCCACCAATTATTTTTGTGTTGTTGTATATATATGAACATACATTTTTGGTGTTTGTTTGCTTTTGATTTGGCGTCGGGATTTTAAGACGAGACGATATCTCCATTTATTGGAGACATTGGATATATACGGAATTGCCAGCCATTACGGTAATGGCAGTAATAAGTTAATGCGCTCGGCAAAGGCGGAAGGTAATGCGATATTCAGGCCCGTATAACCTAAGCTTATTACCTCCTGGAAGACAATAACAATTTATAAGAAAGGCCCTAATCAATTCCTCCGTCCCAGCAGGAACATATCTGAGATTTATGTATTTGAGAATCGCTTTTGGTTGTGGTTTGAGGGTTTCGCAATGGATGGATGTTTTATTATATGGCGAGTCGATGACTGATTGATTGAGAGTGATTTCATGTTTCGCCAGACGGCACGCGAATCGACGTGTTTGGGGGCGAAGGGGAGGGAGAGGTGTGGTGTAGGTGGAGGCTTGAAGGGTCGAACGGCTGTGGGAGGCCGGGGGGTGGTCGGTTAAGGGTGGCTCGGGGGGCCAGGCCGATTACTCGAGTGGC
>JAFMTC010000136.1:466460-490083 GCA_018845635.1 Nicrophorus orbicollis
TTCCGAAAAAAAAATGGACAGCAATTGACCGTTACACCAACCACCAAAAGTTAATATTTTCAATCAAATTACATTACTTCATTGATGTACTTGCATTACGTAAATCGAAATTTAATAAAAAATATCAATATTTTTAATAAGTAATGTCAAGACTTCATTTGATTTGCTTTCTTTATATTTTGCTTAGAAAGACGTAGGCTCTTTGGACCATTTTGTTTGCAATAAATAAATAATATTAGTAAAAACTAGACTAGAATACTAAATAACCTTTTTATAACAGGTGTTTTGTTTGTGTGTTATGTCACTGTAATAAATATTATTATAAATTTTCGGATCGAAATTTTCATTTTTACCATAATTTGTTTTATAAATATAAATTAGAAGTTAGGTAATGGTAAATTTTATATAAACTTAATTGAGTTATATGGGAACAGAATCAATAATGAAAAGTTGTTTGCTCATGCATAAAAGATTATATGAAAACAATGGAGGAAACTGTCCGTACCGAAAATAATACACACATTATTCTGTGTATAGAAAGTATGGGCCTTGGGGGTATAAAATACGAGTGTACAAACATGGCCATAAAATAAAGCGCCCGATTTTTACGAAATGTGCACGAGCGTCTGCGATTTCCGTTCGAAACAAGAAAAAAGAGCGTACTCTAATTGATTTCAGCTGTAGGACGTTAGAGGGAAAAGTTTTATGTGTTTAGTTTTGAGCAGGCCGAAGTTCCGTGTTGCCGCCGCCGCGAAGCAGGAATAAATTCCGCAGCAAATGTTAATTTGAAACGGTAATGTCCGGGGGATTCTAGGGGGAGAATAAAGTGGAACAAGGATGCGGGACATAAGGTTTGCCAAAAACATATTGGAATGATAAGCGCACCGATTCTTGGCAATGCATTCGGCCCGTTTAGCTGATTGGATCTTCTACCGAAAGGACCATTGCTTTCTAATTTATTGCAATCCTAATCCTCCACATAATCAAAAGGACAGAAGGGAGAAACGTATGTTGCTCCTTTCGGGTCATACTTCTGTTCCTTCCTTTCTCCTTCTCTTTCTTCTACCCTCTTCATTCCCCATTACATTCGATATTATATTTGTATTAAATAAACACCAATATTAGGTGAAGCAATTATATTGCAAAATATGATTCAATTATATACTGTAGTAATAATAATGTTGCCATTAAATTTTTATTAAGATATTCATTAGGGTTATGCAATCACCATATAATTAGTATCTATTGTCATCATTTCAGCACAGTAGATACTATTGATTGAAAATTCTAATTTTGATTTGCAATTACGTAGAAACGGTATTGAATTTAATTACGCGGAAAATGCTACCAGTCCGAAATGCTGTCGGTCCGAACGCGGCAATAATAGAAAAAGGGCTCCAGTTTTGGAGTTGCATATAACTGCCATCCCTCTGATCCCCGAGGGCACTGTTTGTTGTGTATCAAAGGACAAAAGCTATCGATGAGTGGCCCTCAGGTGACGTTGCAATTGATGCGTGCATATTCCCATTTGAGCAAATGCTGGCAGACATCAATTTTCAATTGGCCGGAAAATTAGTTACTTGCTCGAACGGTTTCAAACATCTACACCCTAGTTAATCCTATATAAATAATGTATGTGGATTTAGATATATATATATATATATGAATTGAAATAATTTGTTTCACAAGGGCGAACCAACACAGTACAACTCAGAACAAGTATAAACAGAACATATAGTGGTTGTTAATTATAATTTTATGATGATTATTCTTCGAAAAACATGTTTTAATCCTGTTTCTTCGTTGTTCATTTCTGTGTGCTCTGTATTTGCTTGTTCTGAGTATTCAATAATAATTTCGAACATAATATATTTATATGGTAATTGCAAGAAGTAATTATTCAATTATTAATGCCTACTTCAATGATTAATCAGGAATTATTGGATTAAAAATGTCTATTACAGATTATACTGGAGAATTATGTCTTTAGCAGAGTTAATTTATTACCTGCTGATGTAATATGATATATGCGTCCGCTCATGCTAATTAATTAACAGTGCAGTTTGGTAATTAGCTAAAGAGACTGTAACACAGTGCATATCGAATTTTCGCATGTTTGTGAAATATTACAGTGTGCGTCGTTTTACACATTTAAATACACTCTCAAATTATATTTTAATGACTAAGAAGTTATTGATTTCATTTCTTGTGCTGATTATAAATTGTGAGCGATATTAGTTTATTCTAATTTATATGCATGAATGTAAATGTATTTTATGTAACAATCTGGTATCATTTTTTGATTTATTTTTATGAAAAGTTTAGTAATTATTGAATACCATTAGTCATAGCGTTTTTTTGTTCTTCATTGTTGTATTCTTGTTTTGAAAATGATTAGGGTTGGGTTTTGTGCGAATCTGTCGGTAATGAATGTGCGATTAGTTTACAGAGAGTATTATGTTGGTAATGAGATGGCGGCATTATATTCAATTCATATTGTTGTAGAAGGGGATGCTTTCTGTATTTCGGCGAAATACAGGAAAGAGAGAGAGGGTGGCGGCGGTGTGCGGCGTACGGACGAGAGTCGGGCGATGTATTGTATAATCCGGGGTGCGATGTAATCCCTGCAGTCTCATCAGTTTCTCATCTCCTCTCCAACATTATCACTACCCAATCCTCGCCGCTAATTACCACCAACTTCTCTCCAACTCAACTTGGATCTAGTAGCTTCTGATCACTGTTTAGTGTTTGTTGTTCTGTTGTTTGTTTGAACTTCGCCTCCCTTTTGTCTTTCGCTCGGCGACTTTTAACTGGAATCAAATAAGACAAACTGCCTGCCCTGGAACAAATTTGAAAAAGAACAAAGTTTTTCGAGGCATAGAGAGAGAGTTCACGTGGTTCCGAAAGCACATTACCGTGACCGAAACTTATAATTAATTTTTTAAAGTTCATTTTAAATTACTGTTGCCCTCTTTTATAATGGATACCCTTTTCGTTATTTATATAACTAAGCCATTGTTATTTTTCCTTTTCGAAAAGTTGCATTCAACGGACATAATTTCATTAAAAAGTTGTACATGGTTTTGTCTATTTACTAATATGAAAAATATATAATATATTATAGATATATATATACATTAAATAATACAAATATTTGGACATTCTCTTTAAAATATATATTTTAATTAGTAATATTTGACTAGTTTTAATAATTTAATTATAATCTTAAAAGTTGAACTTAACTTATCTGTAATGACTATTAACCCGCATAAGAAAACCATGTTTCAGTGGATTGTTTAGATTGTTACTGAATTGTTTTTTTTTTCACCAAAGAAATAAACATTTATGGAAACATATTTGGTATTGATTTGGTCCTTTTTTTCCGTCTGATGTTTGTTGTTTTCTTTTTTTTTTGTTGGTGGCCGGATGAAATCAACTGAGACAAACTGCCATAACACGCAGCGAGATATAATAGCGATATGCTTTTTTCTCTCTCTCTCTCTCTCTCTCTCTCTCTCGTTGGTAACAATTTTTACGAGCCGCGAATTTCAGTTGATATCAGGCAATCCGGGTCATTTCATTCTGTAGCCTGAGTTGGGGAGGATCGATAACCGAGTGCACAGCGCAGCTCGTCCACCCTCAGACTTACCCCCATGCATCCGGATACACATACACACACACATTATACAGTAAACTGTAAGAAAAACGAATGCATAATCGAATCACACACACACATAGACATCAACGCACACAAAAGTTTGCTCTCCCTTCGCAACAAATTGAGCGTGAATTCACCTGAAAATGGCCAAACGCATCAACATAAATTAACTTTTACAGCCCTTGATGCACACTCGCATTCACGTCGACAGACAGACGCACGATATAAAAGGGGGGAAATGTTTTCAGGGAGTTTCAGTGTTTCAGTAATGAAAGAAATTTTGAGTGGTTTTCAAAGAATCCCCTTTCCATCGGGGTTCGCCTCTTCTTTTCAAACGTACTATCTCGGATATTTCTCGCGTTTAATTAAAATTACAGAATTTCAAGGTAATTTCCCCTTTTATCTCCTCTTCTATACAGAAAGAGAGGAACAATGAAAATGTTTCATTATACACTGAAATAATGCACCGAAAAAAAAGAGCATCATTCTGTTGAACGATTCTTTCCTGTAATCGAATCACATGTGAATTGCAAAAACGAATTTAAATATATTATTCCCATACATTTCCAATAAATAATAATAAATAAAACGAATAAATATTGAAATTGTTTATCTCTGAGTATTATGCAATCAAAACGCCTGTCACGGAGCTGTTGCAAGTGAATGTATTGCATTTTCCAACGATTATAATTTCAATTTATAAAATTTAATATTGAACTATGTAATTACTATTATATGATGGCCCGATCCGCCATTGTCCCAATCAATCCGCTTTCGACGTTCGCTATTCCCAGCTCCTTCCTATCTCTTCCTCCTTGACATTAGGTCTAATGGCTCCATGAATCTACAAAATCACCACATAAGCGCCACTTCCTGATTCCATAATCCATCCAAAATATATTATCCTTAAATTCGTACCCACATTCTTTCCTTGGCACTAACTTAAGATTAGGGCTTCCAAAGAACAAAAAATATTTTTTTTTTATCACATTTGGTTTCATTAAACCTCCAAATGTGAAAGAAAGCATCAGTTTAGCACAATTCTAAAAAAAATAAGATAATTGGTTAACATTACTCATCAAATTTATTCATTTTTTTTTATAAAAGTATTCAGTAATGATATTTAATTAACTCTCATTGCTATTGTTGTTTATCGAACAGTATTACTGATTGTTGTCAAACTTTCTTGAAGATTTTAAATTTAAACTATGCAATTTGTTTTTCCATTTACAAAATAATTAACTATTTATTATAAGTCTTTCATCTTCTATTAATATTGGAACATTTACAACTTTGCGCACAGCATATTTGCTCTAATCAGGAAATTGCGGTTTTCTCTAATGAAGGAAATTATCAAACTTCCTCAAAGACACTCTACCCCTCTCTATCTCTCTCTAATTCATACTCTCAAAGTCTACCGCGTCCTTTTTTTGGGTCTGTATACACAGAGAGGGGGACAGGTTTGCGGAATATTTGTGGAGTTTAATTAAACATCGGTATTTGAGAGTAATTTCGCTTGGGACGCGAAAATTACCAGCGTATCTGCTTTGCACAAAGATCGGTCTTACTTTAAACCCTTGGTATGGTTGTTGCGGTATCGATTACCTAACATGGGCATCGAAAGGGAAAGTGACCTACAAAGTGTGACAATGGCAAGGCTATCTTGGAAAAAAATGTGTTTAATCGATCAGGAAACGCTTTAACAAAACATTCTCTTCGCTTTCCGCACTTTCGTGCAAAACTTGTATGCTCATGCAAATAACGTACACGATTATAATATTTGATTATACGGTCGTTTAATTTCTTTCTATCGCCCCCTACTGAATTGTACGTTGTGCAATAATCGTATGCGAATGACGATTTAGATATAATGCGGACGTGAATTTTGATAATAAATCTCTGACAACCTCCACATACCTGACACATACATGGAATGATGAACATATTCCACACATGATTGAGTATGAATGTAAGTCATTTACATAGATTAATAGCATAAAACCGGAGCGTACGTTTCATGCACTATATTTTAATGCCCGACCCTCTTTGTTACTGGAGTCGACACTTAGATGTTCAGCAATTCAAATTGCTTCGCTAATGAACTTCTTTTTACAAATAAATTAATTAACTATACACCTGATTCTATTTCCACACACGTGCCAAGCACTAACATGTCAGAATAAACAGAACATTTTTGTAAATTTTTTGAATTTTCATTTAATTTTCTTAATCTTTTTATGAATTGTTATTAAGAATTGACAAATTGAACTATACATATTTGAGTTAGGAGTTAAATGCAATTTAAAATAATAAAACAATGAAAGTTCTGGAGTGGTACAAACAAAGAGCAAACACGGAAGCTCGCGTATCCCGTTTATCTGATTCCCTCCCTATAAAATTATATATTTCGAATGTGAAGTTTCGCGTAAATGGCTCGTCGAATAAAAATGCTTTATATACACCGTTTTATAGATAATTTTACATTCGACATCGTTAGGTTGATTTTATCTTTCAGTCTCGGATAGTTTTATGCAGTCATAACTGTGAACTGACAATGCACGTTGCTCGTTTTCACAATTTCTCCTCCTTCCAGAAATTTACATATATTAAATAACGCAGCTCTCCCTCTCCAAGCACAAACAATCATAATAATTGCGTCATAATCTACGCCTTCATCATATGATATTTAAATTAATCTAATAATTTCCAACTTCATTATTACAAACCTTAATATATTTACCAACGAACAGTTAATTAAAATGAGTAATGTTTAAGAAAAGTAATGGACAATAGCGTTTTGTAACAGTATATTTATTATTCTACGAAATTCGATTTCTAATTTTATCTTTATATAGTTATTCTTATTCAAGGAAAGACAAAATTATTGTATTTGTAATGCTAATATAAAAAGAGATCTTCATGTAGTTAATTAATAAGGAAACAATGATAATAAATATATTCTAAACTAACTAACGATTATTTTTAAGTAAGGATTCAACTGTCAAATAGATTAAAGTAGTAAACTTTATGATCTCTCTAAATTACAGTGACTGCTATCACTATATTCACTCATTATAATGTTCTTGACGTAAGACCCTTCCTTGCGTACTGATATTTACCCTATAACTTTCCCCAAACCAAGTTCCCCAAAGTTCGCTAATCTCTGCTTGTGCCACTTCTGCTTGTTTGCATATGTACAAGAGATGCTTTGTGAAGATGAATATTAGTTAGAGCACTAAATCAGAATCAATTCTTTAATACCTGCACAGTATAAATACTTCCGTTTCACACTAATCTAAAAGCTAATAAACTTTAATAAAGTATACAAAGTTTCACAGAAACTTAAAGTATTTGAGTGTATTCATTTAAACAATATTAATTTAAGGAAATATGTAATTTAAGGAAATTGTTTAAATTATTAATAACATTTATTTCACAATCGAAATATATTAAGATTATAATAATTAAAAAAAAACAACTATTACAACTGTTACAAAGCGATATAAAGCACGATTATTGAAATTATTTACATAGCCATTATACTAACAATGTAATTAAATGAAGCCACGGTAATTCCAATATAGGAATACTTAAGCCATTCCAATCCAAAATGTTGGGAACAATCACGTACGCTTCATATATGTAATATATACCTTAATTTACATGTTAATCTTCAAATAAAACTGAAAATAGTTAAAAATTGTAATATTTGTATTAATTTTCTCGTGCAAAAGTATTGATGATTCTTTGGAATACCTTTTATAGGGTAATATTTTTTCAACCCTGAATAATTAAAATGTAAGGAATAGCTTGTAAATTGAAAGTACTAGTCCAATTAGTGTATTTTTCTAGTATGTTGTAAGAGGTCTGCTGTAGAAATGAATAGTATGAATATAAGTGCAGACAGGATAAGTGGTGCGTCGTTTGTGTAATTGGCATTTTAAGGGAATCGGTCTTAATTTCGCCGCGTCCAAATAGATTGCACGGTCACACAATGCGTTGAAATATGGATATTTTGTAAATTATGTAATCGACAGAAATACAAGCAGGCGGCGGCGTCGGCAGCGTTCCACTTACATTATGTGCTAAATAATGCCGGGGGCTTTGTTTTCCTTACGCGGCGGAAACGAATTCCTGCTCGGTGGATGAATTATATCCCATAATTATACATTCCATTCGCGTCCCTTTATTTTCCCTTTTTTTGATTAATACTCCGAATGATTAACATGATTTGTATATGATTTTATGCAGACGTACACACTGTTTCGGGGGTGGACGCTTTCCCGAAACAGTTTCGCACGCAACGCCAACACTTGTCCCTTCATACATATATATTTGTGCGTTTTTTTAAAATACTTATCCGTTTAGTGTTTTTGTTTTGCGAACTGTTTGTATACAGCAAAAAAAGGGCGCTAAACAATAATATTAAAAAACAAGAGAGGAAAACACGCAGTTCAAACTTTTGCTCTGCACTTATTGGAAGTTCATTCATCATTTTCCAGAGGCAGAAACTTTTTAACATAACAAATCAAGTATAATTCATGAGGTTTCTCCTCCGCCACGTACACTTTTTTTTCTCTCTCTCTCTCCTTTTATTACAACTCGAGTTTTATTTTTCGCCCGTGAATTGATTTCTTTCCATTTCAAAATAATAACACTGGACGAAGAAAATTTGTATGGAAATCAACCAACAAAAAGCAATTGCTGTTATTGAAGAATTTAAATATCCAAGAAATTTACATTTATATTAAAAAAAATACTGTTTTGCCATGCTTTCTTAATGAGAGTTGTATAACATATGCACGTCTGAGATGTGTACCACTTAATATTTATTGTTATAAGGTTTGATGATACTCAAACTCAATCAAGTTGACTCAATGTGACATAATTTTCATGAGTGTCAAAACTGAAGATGTGGTCTTGTATTGTCACTGCTCTATCCTTTAAATACTTATTGGGCAATTAGTATTTGTAATATTAGTCCTAATGAATTAATAGGATGTAATTGCGTATTTATTTTTAGATGAAACTGTAGCTTTATTGTTTGTTATTGTTTATTGATTAATTGCTCTGTAATATAAACCAATAGAACACCGTCAATAGATCGAAACTAGTATATGTAGAGTACACATAACCATGGTTACCAATACTGAAATAATCATCAAAGTAATATTCACTCGTTTGATAATACACATGGCACGTTTTTTTTTCGAATGTCCGGTTGGGGGTAAAAATGGTATGGACGTAATTATCAGTTGGATGTGGCTTTGTCTGTGGTGTAATTGTAGTAGACTTTAATTACAATGTGGAATTCGCGTTCGGTGGTGTCACCAAAACGCACCCCGTGGTGCCCGTAACGGCAGTAGCAGCAGCAGCAGCAGGAGCAGAAAAATAATGAAAGGATTCCACATTATGGCTGAAGAACACGCGTTAATTAATTATTCAAACAATTACCGCTCTCGTGGCCTCGTTTTTTGTCCATTACATGCGGCCGCCGCGGGTGAATTAAAGTGCAGAGCACGGAACGGAAAAAAAAAACGAGCAGATAATAGAAAACCCTTTTCTCGGCCCTAATGTACTTATAATCATACTTTTATTTCCGATTTGATTAGTGGATGTTGGATCTATTTATAAGGAGGTTCCTTTACTAACTTTACTATCTTAAGGTTCAAAGTCTTCCACCAATTCACCCAACCCGTTATACGAGCTGCTTAACTTTCGCAAGCGCTCACACGACTCGTTTCATTTTGAATTATTATTTATAATAGCCGTAATCTCGAAGTTGATGCTCTTAGGAAAACCAATGCCCTCGTTCTTATTTTGCCCCGTCTCTGAGCTCGTGTATATAGATTTTTTTTCATAGTTGTGTGTTTGTATTTTGTCGTGTACACAAAAGCGGTTTCAGGCTAAATTCCTCTGCCAACAATAAAAGCTTGCGTTTCTATATTTTTAAGAAAATCTGTAAGAGCCTTCAATAATAATAATCTGCCCTGCTAACAGATAAACACGAAAGCCAATAAATTTCCTCCCGCAACAAAGGATTTCGTTCGGTAGAAATAATCTCTACTATTAAAAATGATTGTTCGTCGGTACAGAATTTTATTCTCTGCTTTTCCATTGTGAATCGAAACATTTCGTCCGCATGCCATTCGTACATCCACGATACACATATTGTTAGTCCTCAGCATCGTATTCCTGATATTTTATTTTAAATTCTTCATATTTCAAATTACAGCCAAATAGCTCAAGACACAGCTATAAATTAATATGCGTTACATTCCTCAATTATCCTAGTTTCACATGCATCTTTTAGATCTACTCTATCTATTATAGTTTCCGAGAAAATAGCTAAAATGTGAAGACGTTGCTTTTACGCACGTGAATTTTTCATTTTTTCAACTTTGACAGCGAATTCCAGCCAAACGACTCAAGATACAGGAATAAAATAAGATGCATTACATTCCTCAATTATTCTAGTTTCATAAGCATCTTTTGGTTCTACTCTATCTGTTATAGTTTCCGAGAAAATCGCTAAAATGTGAAGACGCTGCTTTTTCGCATGTTAATTTTTCATTTCTTCAACTTTGACAGCGTATTGCAGCCAAACGGCTCAAGATACAGGAATAAAATAAAATGCGTTACATTTCTCAAGTATCCAAGTTTCAGAAACATGTTTTAGATTAATTCTATCTGTTATAGTTTCCGATAAAATCTCTATAATGTGAAGACAGGGCATTTTTTATTCTTTCTTTTTAATTATTTAGAATGATTTATTTTATTTATATATTTTTATTTGTTTGTTTATTTATTTATTGGTCAAAAAATAATATTATATTGGATGATGTTACATTGAACAAATTCTAATATTTATACGTTACTGCACCTTGTATTTGTTGCAAAAACTTTAACAGGAATATCATGTTATGCAATATTTGCGCATATTTTGCGTTATTTATTCTGTGGGGCTTTCTGTGAGCTTGCCATGTTTGCACGTCGTGCCACTTATTACAGCTTATGTCATCATAAAACAAAACCTTTCATTCAAGACTTGATTTATTGATCGAAGAGTCCTTGACATGAATAGGGTTTGCACACATCCACGCTAATTCTTCCCCGTTCTTTTTATTCAACCCCCCTTTTTTCAACGTTCGCAATTACTAATTTAAATTATTTTAATAAATTGCTGCGGATCATGCAATTTCTGTATATACATGTGTACAGTCTTACGACTGTAGCTTTTGCTCCAAAGGCTATAACTTCCACTTAAATACTACATCTTGATATCGCGGACTATTTCTGCCCTGATTAAGTATTTATTTATAGGTGCGGTTTTATGTTTACAATCTATTTACAAACACTTGCTGCAATAGATATTTATCGCTGCTTTCAGTGTATTATACTTTGTGTTGGAGTGATAGAGAGAGAGCAAGAATTGCATTAAGGGTACTGCGACTCCGCGTTTGTATAGAAGTGTGTGACCAAGAAAAACTAAATCTTCAGCTTAACTGGCTCTCTGCTCTGCTTCGGCCTAAACATTCCGAACACGTATTCTCTTAACACGTATCTACTAATCACTTGTTTAGATAACCTTAGTGGGAGTCAGTTACTTCTCCCTTTTTTTTTCGTACACCTTAATTATCAAAAGCTAACGAAGGGCTTATCTCGGAAGTCACTTCTCTGAAGTCATCTCTCCGGTTTTCCTTCGTTTTTTGTTCGTCTTCGTTTACTAACTGCTCGGAGATGTCGTGTCGCCCCATAATTATATACGTACATGGTAGGGGGATGGGGTTTGTACGTAAATTTAAATGCAACGCAAACGGTCGTGTTGTTGAGCATTTCAAGTCGAGCTAGGCTCGCGTGTTCGTCGAGTGTTTAATTAATTAAGACCGTAATAATTCATTGTAGTCCTCCAGGATGTCAAATGTCTTAATTCCCGCGTCCTATATTTCGTTTTCCTAATTATTAAGTTGTCCCCGCAGGCAGAGCGAGGAAGGCTTTGGGAAAAGGGGGAGAATTCAATTTACCCACAGCGACTAGATAATGTTTGTTGATAACTTGCAAATTTCAATTTGTTACCTCCTGGCCCGAAGATTTATAATAACTCCGTTCCTTCTCGCTTCTCCCACCCGCTTCCCTCTTTTTTCACTTCTCTTTTTATTATGTTTGTGGACCTAAATCAATTTTACGTTCGGATTTTGAGGATTCATTGCCGCCCTTTTTCCATGCCCGATAGGATATCATCTTCAATTTCCTGCTACGAACGTTTGAATTTATACTCCTTTTAATTCACACAAATCATTCCACTATGCACTCAGCGTACAAATGCTAGCTAGCTCTCTTTTACAAACTTGTTGTTTTCCATTTCTCACTTCTACCGTTAATTAAAACTACTGTATACAATATAAATCAATTAATATAATGCACATAAATAATCATGATTAACTTAATTGCTATAATTTTCAATTTATGCTTACGTTTTTTGCCAATTGTCATAAATTATAGAACAATAAGCGATTCGGTTCCTTTGCCAGCAGATATTAAGCACCGCGCACTAAATCCACCCCTTTCAAAATAGTTCGGTGGAAAGCAGGAAGCGATCATTTAATTGCTCGATATATGAAACATTATTAGTCGGCTTTGTTGCTGCCCTCATAAATTGCGACGCCAAAAATTCTGCACGTTCGTGGAATCCCAATAACCTAATTAGCACTAAATCACTGCGTCCGGATACGGGCATCACCTCAATGCTGCTTTTAGAATGGATGCTAAGTATTTGCAGTTACTCTTTTTGTGCTGCCAAAGTGCCACGGGAAGAAGATTTTATCGTTGAGACTCGAGACACAAAGTGGATGTGTAACTTAGTCCTGCACTATAAACATTTTTTTTTACCAGAGTGGAAAGATAGATAGCCTTATTTATTTTGCTTACAAAAAGGACACACACAGGCAGAGAGAGAGAGAACGAGTGAGGAAGGGGTGGTAGGCGCACGCCAGACTTGCTCCAGGCAACTTCATACATATTTACAGATAACTTTTTTATATTCAGGTGATGAAAAGCCGCTAAAACTTTTGTTTATCCCGGATTTTTTTAAACCTTTTTCATTCTCGCCCACCGCCAAGATTATACATTTCAGTACGCAAACAGAATGACATCCTCACTAACCCTTCTCCAAATGTCCAATTCCGGAATAACAAACGATGTATTTGAAACGGTTGTCTCTATATTATGATTAATATTACATAATTATCGGAAAGGCTGCTTGTCGGAAAACACCTATAGCCATATTCGTCCTTTACAATAGTTCTTAATTAATTATTAAATATTATTATAAGTTTATAAAAAAAACAATTACACCTAAAAAATGTTGCGATTTATGAAATTCTTATACAAGCCGTAGAGAATTAACTGTTGTAACAAACTTAGTTGTTATTATTTATTATATAGAAATTAAGTTACAAATAATAAATGCGTTGCCATGGTCATTTGGAAGTAAATCGATTTACCTTTTCCAAAACAAAATTATTTAGTACAGATATTGGAAGTAAATTACCACACTGTTATGGTTTACATTAAGTATACTGTAATAACTCTTCCATTTTTTTTTTCGTTCTGTAAATAATTTATTACAGTACACACGTATACTTTTACCCGAATTATCAGTAAACTAAATTAATTGGTTTATGTCACGCATTCGATAGGGAAAAAACTGTCCATTTGTAATAAAAAAATCAATTAGTATAAATGTAGCATATTATATAAATTTGTATTATTGGCATTACTAACCAATGAAGTCAAATATATTTACTTCCTGTGTGCTATGTACTTTAAATTTCATTTGGAATGCTCTATAATTTTACATATAACTTTATTAATATTATTTATATATAATAGAATAATATATACTGTGCATACAACGAGAGAAGTCTGCAGGAAAGTAGGGAAAAAAAGTGTACGTGAATTAAGTAAAATTCTTCAAATTATTTGCCGTTAATTGGAGGAGTAACCCAATTCTGCAAGTTCGCAGATATTCAGTTCCCCCGGGGACATTTCTCGAGCGCCATTCGTTTTTACAGTAAATTAAACCGAAAACGACTCGCAATTTTTACTAAGAACCCTCTTATCCCTCGGAACCTCCAAGAATTCCTCCGGTATGCGTATTTTCAGGCGAATAATTATATTTAATGGGCTTGCCGAAAATTCAATTGGCCGCAAAATTATAATTATTATCAAGCAACAGAGAGCGAAGGTCGCTCGGATCTCGAGAACTCGTACGAAAAAAAAAACAGAATGATAATTATAATAATGAATGCAATATGTTGAATAGAAGTTGTCGAGAAAAGGAAGCGCGGCATGCGGAAAGTTTATTGATCAAAGCAATTACGGATTCGCCGAATAGCTGCGAGAATAGTTTGACAAAGTTTCAAAATTTAATTGCTCCGATGGAAAATCGCTTCGGCAATTTCGCCTTTGCAATAAATAGCGAGTCTCTCTTACGTTTTTCGCTTTAATGCAACTAGACTTTATGTGTGGCCAATAAATAACGTAATATTTTATGGCGGAAGCATTAAAATTTATCGCCGCATTTGGCGATTTGATATTTCGCTGCAACTATTGGAATTATATCACAAGCAAATCCTGGTAAACAGATAAACGGCTGTGTGATAATTGATGTTTGCACTGTGTGAATTAAACATCATTCAAATAGCAATGCAAACCCATTACGTTTTACAATTTAATAAACGCAATCGTGTTCAACCTGGTACGACTACTTTACGCAATGCTGGGGGCAGACTGTTTAAGTATTTACCGATTTTTTTTTGTTCAGTTCTCCTTCTCTTAGGTTCCTTAAGTTTCATAAAAGTATTCTCATGTTTGCCGGATAAGTTTGTTGTTTATCGAAACTTTATGTTGATTTAGTAACTCTCTGAAAACATTTTCTTTATCCATCCATGTTAGTACTTTCGCACTTATAGATTATTTGATGTTGACTGATTGAAACAGAAAAAAAGTAATCTATTTGCACATTATTCATGTAACATTTTATTCTTTAGCTTCAAGTGGATACATAAATAAGTACAATTGATTATTTTTTTTAATCATTTGATAACATTCCATTATAAAGGAGCATTTAAATTTACATAAAAGTGGTTATAAACTATATTAAACATATTATCTATACGCTATTTCCAACTTTCATAAAGATTACATACATAATTCTTTGAATAATATTATGCGATTTTTACACGTAACGCTTTAATAGAATTTAGATATACTCTATGTTATGAAAAAAGTTTTATTATTTTCAGTTTTATTATGACTATAAAAACTATGGTTATTTCTAGTATAATCAATGTTATATACACTTGAACTTTTCATTGTAATTAATTGCTCCACAAATCCTTGCTTTCTCAAGATTTTCAATTAATATACATTCGTCACTTGACATGGAATACTGGCTGCTGGTTGGCTTAAAAATTCTAACAAATATATATTTTTTTAAATTTTAAACATCTTTATTGGTGCAAATTTGTGAGCCTCTGCAGTTTTCTTTCCTTTACAGAAATAAAAATCTAAAATATTCGTTTTTGTACTTCATGTTAATATTGACTAGCTACAAATAAAATCACGCGCCACGTGCTTCTAAAGTAACGTCAATTTGACTGATATCAAATGTCAAAAGGCAAAAACCATCACTGACAGATGTCATCGAAAAAACAACGATCTCTATGAATCGAAATTCCTTTGTTGTCAACTAAATCTGACTGCAATAATAATATGATATAAGAAATAGTTTGCAGACCAAAAAGTATAGTTACTGAGTGTTCAATGGTTGTAATACGTTTTTCTCGTTGCAACAAATACATTCCGAACATTAATCTGATCAAACAGTATTTCAAGGTCCAATAGGAAGCCAGTTTTCGCATCCATTCGCAGCAAATAGATTATATGTAGCACGGAGAGAGTCTATTTGTTTTGCATCCCCGGGGCACTTTAGCCATTATTCATCCAGCGAAGATACACTCATTAATTCCCCATGCATTAGTTTCGCCATTCCGCAAACAAAACACTTGTCCGCATCACTTTATTCTAATGCACTTATCGTCAGATTACAGCAAACACTCGGTCTAACAATTCCCCAATTAAATTCCTATACGGAATGCGACATTTGCATGGCTCTGCAGCCCGGCGCATCCACCGATGGCGCACAATATTTCGCTCGACTGACGGACCAACCGCCTCCTATGTTGCGTAAATACATTATGACCTCTTTCCATCGCATGCCCGTGCAATGCTTCCAGAAGCATGTGATTTACAGTTTTAATAATAAATTCTCCACTCCAAAAAAAAAAAGAACAACAAAATAATAAATGGAGCACATTCATCAAGAATTCATGTACAATAAATTTTATTTGAATATTTTTATATATTTTTTTTGTAATTTTTAACATTCCACATCTGCTGGTATACAAGGTTTCGATGTCTAAAATGTTTATTTATTAATAGTTCCACCAATAATAAGCCGATGCATGCAACAAAAGTAATGAGCAATGTGTATGTTTCATGTGGAAGTTACTGTAGTTTCCCGGAATTTAAAATTATTGTAAGTAGTTCATGTATAATTCAGGCTTAAAATAGCTGCATGTATCATTGGTTATTGTAGCTGGAAATCGATGGTGGTTTTATGGGCGAAGTGGAAAGAATAACAAGCTTTAACATTCGAAGGAAACGAACTCGTGATGCACGTACATGCTGCACACATTCCTGACAACTCCCGTTTGCAATGTATCATAACTATTGTCACCATCCCTATTGTTCGACCTTTCTTCATCAACAGTTTTAATCAACGTAACATACATATTTTTGCATTTCGTTAATAATAATACATTTCTCATTGTTCCAGGGGAGTACTGCTGCAGGGCAAACAGCAACTGAGCGAGGCCATATTCAGTTTCCAAAGGGCCATTCATTTTCGCCCTTCACTTGCGTGTAAGTCTATATTATTATAAACTATCTTCGATTATTCTATTTGCAACTGCTATACAAATTATTTCATGTATCACTCCTAATGATTTTTAGTTATACGCATTTTTTTTCTCAAAAAGTAAACTAGAACTGTCAACTGAAATAATTAATGGATTTTTTTGGGTCAAAGAAGAAACTACATGATTATTATTTTTCCAAAGAATTCATGTCGCTTATTATGAATTCACAATATTTCTGTTTAATAATTCAAGTGTTGTATCCACCTTTCATATATTCTTTATGTGGGTCATAAAATAGCCATAGATTTTCGTATTCAGTTTGAATTTTTGTGGGATTTCGGGGTTGTATGAATGGAAGGGAAGTTGTTAAACTACCGGAAGTGACGCAAAGCACGCTTGTGAATATCCTAGACCGAAAGGGTGAATCTTTGAATAGTTTATTCCCAATAATCAAATCACAGAGGACGGTCAACCGAAGTTCCCTCAAACACAATCGTCCGCAATTAACCCAATCTTGGAATTAATTAAGGGCCACTGAAGAGAAAAACTGAAATATTCCCTAATGAAAAGCTAAGTGTTCGAACCTTAAAGAGGTCATAACCATAACAGTTTCAGTGTGTGTAAAAATCGTGCTCTTAACCTGATTTTTGGTTTATTAATAAAATATATTAAAGCTTTCGGATTTCGTTAAACGTAATTATTTTAGGTATACATTGAAATCACATTAAATGCAATATCATTACAGTTTAATCTGCAAAAATCGAATGCGTAACCGAATTATTATTATTATTAATTGAATATTACTTTATAATAGTCTTATTATGTGGAAAAAATAAAAAACAAAACTGGATTTTTGTTTAATTATTACGGTTATTCATTTAGGTCCTCGAAAATCATGGTGAAACTTTTAAATTATGTTTCATATAATTATGTAAGTTGCAACTGGTAATAAGTAGTACCAATGCATAAAATGCGTTGAATACATTCGGTTTGAATGAAATTTTCTGCACGAAAAATGTAGCCTTTGGAAAATACCGAAATAAGAAAAAGAAATATAGAATTTATGTACGTCCCGTTTTTGTGCGGGAGGCCACGGGATGGAGAGCTAATTTTTTGCCTTTGTGCGGTTTCTTTTGGGCAGCTAGAGAAGAAGTAGTGTTACAATTGATGCTGAAATTCCTTGAATTCGAAATGTTCCACTTATGGCTGCAGGAAGCGAAAAGAAAATCGCCGTTGGCTTCGCGCGAGCACAAAAAGGATCTCGACGAGCTTTTCGGTGGGGGAAAAAAGCAGCATTTTTTTTTGCCTCTCCTTATTTTATTCCGCTTGATTCATAGTATGCAATTTATACCGTGGCAAAGAAAAGAATATAATTTATAGATTGTCCCGGGATTGATGGCGCAACAATATTTTTCCACCCTTTTTCCAATAGATTTACCGTCCTCGACAAAAGGGAACAGAAATATATTTATTCCTATATTGTAGATTGCTCTCTTCTTTTTTTTATATAGCGTCCTTATGCGCCTTTTCACGTGCTAATAAGCGAGGAAGTAATAATGGGAATTGCATTTAGTTAATTAACTGTGGACTGCGCGAAGGGTTGGATGTTTTATAATCCTCTTTCTTCTTCACTCCTTGTGTTCTTTTTTGCTTTGCTTCTCTCTTGCCTTTTTTCACCCCTCCTAAAACCATTCTGTAATTAGAAGACAAAACTTGAATACCGAAACGCAAGGAACCGGAATGGGCTTTGCATGCATCCGCACCACACAAAACTCTCTCGCGTTTCTTTTATTGCATTGCAAGCTTGAAATTCCTGCTGCTCGTAGACGTATTTTTCGGTGGCCATCGAAGCCATTAACTCTTGCGGTATATTTCTGCTCCCCAGGAGGATGTACACTATTTTATCTATGGCCAGAAATAAGGCCAATGCAAATGCAACGTACGCATATTAACATAAAATTCCCCTTTTAAACTTTCCCATTTTCTTTCCGCGCGCGCGAAAAAAAAAACAGAGAAAGGGGGCCGTGGATGAACAAAAATAGAGAGGGTGAACCAGAACAAAAAAAGAGAAGCGCATCACAATTTAAATACAGCGCAAAATGTGTAGCAAGATAAAACTGGATGTTGGAAAAATCCGGAAAGGAATATTTTTCAGAGAGCTTTTCCATGTCGAATACGTGCATTGAGGCGGCCCACCCGGCGCATTCGCCATTTATATCTAGTTCAAATCAAAGCATATAAATATTCTTTTTTCTAATTTGTATCATTATAATGTAATTTTTGAAAATAATTAAACTGAAAATTATCATTTATTGAAATTAAATTACGTAGAAACAATGAAAGGCATCATGCGTTTCGATTCACGTCCCACGAAATCAACATTTTCCGTCATAGTTGTTATTTTACGAGACTATGTTTATTGCTTCAATCTGCCCACTTGCTGTTTGTTTTTCATATTCGAGTTTACTAATAAATTATGATTAAATTAAATTTTAGCCAAGTTGACGTGTTTGTTCAGATCTTCATTGCATTGTTCCATTATTATCATGCGTATTGGCAGCTCATTAACACAACATAATTTATCTCATTGTTTAATTAATTAGTATACATTTATCAACACTTAAAAACAAGTTTACTTAACTGAAGTATTTAATTTGTATAATAATGTTCTGTGTTATTTGCAATATCATTTATAACAAAATATTGATTATAGATTTATTTTTATGAATGTTTTTTGCATGTAATTTATTAATTGTGAGCAATAATTAATAAAAATAAATGCTAATAATTGCTATATTTTTTTTCATGAAATGTATATACTCAATTATATTTGGTTAATAGTAATATTTTGTATGAAGAAGCACTAAATGATATTTGTAATTCAAAACGTATGTAAATAATAAAGTATAGGATTTCGTGCAAAATAATTAATAAACTTTTGAAACTTAAATCATTTAGCTCGCAACTGCACACACACACACACCGGAATCGATTACTAAATTGCGGAATTCTATTGTGAGCGTGTAATCCGGGCAATGTTTTCGGCAGAAGAAATGTTGATTAATTAATTTAAGCTCCGTGCTTTATTACCATAATTACATTTGAACAAATCTGCATGCGTTAATAGAAAATGATATCCCATTTATGCACCATTAGTACGATATGCGTGTGTGTGTGTGTATGTGAATTTATTTCGAAATGCACATGCACATACACTCGACGGAACACACGCAATTCTAGAACACAATAATTCCGAATGCTGCGAAACAATTGTGCAGAGCGCAACGTGTTTACCTACCGATGGACGAAACGGAAACTTTTTAACGCAATTTCCCAGGAGCAAAACTGTGGCTCTGCGTTTTTCCTTTTTCTATTTGTCTTTCGGTGTGTTGCAGCAACAAAAGGCCGAAAAGGCGGGCGAGATATTAAAATAATTGCGAAACAAACACAGGACACTGCAACAAAAATGTGAGAGCAGCCACGGCCAAAATAACTTAATTGCGTAAAAATATTTATTTACAAAAAAAAACAACTATCGTGTGTACGAAAATGGAACACGCCACACAACATCAAACAGCACATGCAACTGTTCATGTTGTTTTTTTTTTGCAAGGACTAAATTAGACATCATTAAAATTAAATTAAACTTAATATATCCACATTAAGTTATTTGTATTTCCTTGTAGAAGGACCTTGAACATATTTATTGTTGTTCTGGAAAAGCGCGAGTCAATAGCCCTTCGAAAAACAATCAAATTTTTGATTAACACGACGTAATAATGAAGTTACTATAAGGAATTCCGAAGAAGTTATTACTAAATAAGTAATTTCGTGTAATACTTTCGTTCATAATTAAACTTGATTATAATAATGAATGCATTCTGATAAAGTAACATTATCGATAATAAATTGAAATAGAAAAATATGTTAAAATTATAAACATATTTAATGCATAAATGATTTGAATAATAAAACAATGATGATTAATGTGTTCTCTTAAAGTGTTACAGCAGTCGATTCATAAGATATTTATACATAATCCAAAAGAGAAACGTTGCAACATTTATTTCAGTTTTGGTGACACGCAACGTGTTTACAAGATCGTGCACTGAAGGGATGACACAGAAATATGTTTATTATTTAAAATACTCCAGTATAGTACACATTTTTCGCTATTGTATGCATGATAAAGTGACTCATATATTTTTATGAACATATTAATTATTAAAGTCGGTTATTTTTTGCATATGAATATAATTCGTATGCACGAAAATATCAATTTTGTTAATCTCATTTCATCTGAATAATTTATATACACGTATTTTTCCAACTTTAAATTGAGTTACAACAATTTGTTTAGACTAATATTTTATAATAATTTTCTTCTTAATTTACTAAAAGTACTTGAAGTGTACAAATGATGAAATGGTATTTTCGTGGTAGGAATGTGAAATTCTGTTACAAGTTGCAAGTATTCACACGAGGGGGTAAAGAGAATTTTTATGGCGGAAACAAAGTTAATGCCGCTACACGGCAATCGATATTTTGGAGGGGCCTAAAAAATACAACACATGTGCTGACTATAAAAAAATCTTGCCTCTCGCAGTCGTAAAAATGAGGGAGAGATGGGGACCAGAAGGAGGAAAGCAGGCCAAAAAAGAAAATACCGCCTGCCGAGTTAATCGAGCACGTGAATATAATACAGCCAGATACAAATTGGATTAAGGGTGGGTTTGTAAAGGAATTGTTTGCGGTCAAGGGAGGAATGGGCAAGATAAAAATTGCGGAGGAGGAGAATTAGGCGCACCGCGATCGATGCGTGGCGTAAAACGTATGAAGTTGCACCAGATTATTTCAATGCTAAAGTTTCGGCAAATACCTTCTGACTTCTAATATATTATACGTTAGGAACTGAGTTGAAACTTTCTGCAACACCTCAACTCGTAACCTAATTCTCGGTCAACGTGAATGAACTCCGAAAATATATGAATCTGCAGGGCCCTGCAAATTTGCAAATATTGGAATGGGGTGTGCTGTCAGCAACATTAATTTTTAATGCAAAATATAGGCAGCGTTCACTTAACGTTCTTAACTAGGATATGTATTAACGTGAACTAATTGAATATACGGTAATTGCTATAAAAATGAGTTCCTTCAACAACCTTGATTAATCTAAATCAATGCATGTCAGATTCACGATGAGAAAAGACTCCTATGTATCAGTGACTCTCAACAGAATAATTATACCCGTGGTTATTGAAGTTAAATATTTGGGTATGCATCTGAATAGAAGATGGACCTGGAAAGACCATATCCAAGAAAAAGAAGAGAAGATTAACTCTTTATGTTTGTTACAACCTTATGTCTGGCACTCTTACAGTTTTATCGGCCTCATTACTATATTGCTGACTGGTGAAGGCCAGAAAACCTCGGTTAGCTGTGAGATTTGAACCAGCACCTGTCTCATCGGATTTTGGTGATGCAGTATATAATGTAATTTTAGAACCAGTTTGGACCTATGGTATGGTATACGACTAGGAGGACTAACAAGTCTAACATTTACTATTGTGCAAATTGTGTCCAGTCAAAAATCCTCAGAAGAATTATTCGTTTTCAATAGTATATTACCAATAGGTGAATTCTCAACAGGGATTTTCAAAGAGAAACAGTGGAGAAAGCCTTTATGTAATCCTTGGGGCAGATACCAAAATGGGCTAAAGGATCATCTAAAATGATTTAGCTATATCACCGACTGAAGTTGCATCTTCATTGGATCTACAAATGAGATTCAATAACTAATTAGTAAATTGAGATTGAGACATAAATGTATGTATTGTATATCTGAACTTCACAAATGTCAATATTATATAAAATATCGGTAAACTACAATTATTTGCAATGTATATTTTTCGAAACAATTAATTTGGGTTTATAAATTATAATGTTAATTCGAGTTTAAAAGTGTTTGACCGAAGTATTTCAAAATGTAATTGGGAACCCATCAATCAATTGCATGCAATTATATAAATTACGCGAGATTTGTTTGGGTCGCGGCCGACAGTTTAAGTGCACTTGATGCGATGCGTACAAAACAAATTAACTATCGACGCAGTTGAAAAATGTTTCCATAAAATATGCTAATTATACGAATTCTGATTTGGTATTTCGTGCGAGGATTTCAGTCTGGTTATGACAAACTTGCATAGTTGAAGTGTGTGAGGGAGAGAGATGGGTATAAAGACAGAATTAAGACCAGCAGACATGCATCTTTTATAAAATATGTAATTTAAAGTTATAAAACTACATCTGGCTCCGGGATTAAATTTTGTTTCGGAAGATGTAAAGTTTCCTACCGAGATTTCTGCTGCAACGCATTAATTCTTAAAGAAAATTGCCGTATAATGCGGCGGATTTCGCCAACAGGGGACAACATATTTTAATTTTGTGCTAGTCCTGCTCTGATGCTTTAATTTTGTAAGGTCCCCAGAAACTTGTATATCTCTCCTTCTTTTTTTTGTGTCCTGTTTCTGGTTTCTTTTCTCAAAGAAGATTAAAAAAAACACAGCAAACGCTCCGAGTGTGAGACCGATCTCGGCGTATTGAATTATGCAACGACTTGATTAATTATGCCGATAATGCCATTTGTTTAACGTGCTGCTCGCCGCGGTGATTCGAAAACCTTTAACGGTTCACACAAAGGGCATTCGGTTCTATAAGAATTACATTTCGCGAAGCTTTGGTCTTTCCACGATCCAATTAAGCGAAGAGAAAGCTGTGTACAAACTCAGATTAATTGCATTCGATTGTGAATTAATGGGGTAAGATGAAACACAAGTCGTCGATTCGATGCGATGCAAAACTTCGGTCGGAGGCGCGACGCGCACAATGGGAATATTTGTAGCTCGCAATGCTCGTTAGCAAAATTCACGTTCGGAGCCGAGAGAGCAAAAGCTTTTTACGCAATTAGATCCTTTTTTCTGCT
>JAFMTC010000136.1:499596-545701 GCA_018845635.1 Nicrophorus orbicollis
GGCATTGATAACCATGCCTACAGTTGGCTCCCCGCAGCCGCCTCCTCACTCAACCACCTTCTCTACCTCCCCCTCCATCAGGAAAGCGAGGGAAAGCTTCATTATGCTGATCCCATCGAAACGAACTTAACAAACTTTACGGAGGGAATTATTTAAAATTTGCCGCACGGAATATTGATGAACGATATCGCAAAAATGTCCAATTAACTTGCAATCAAAATCCTTTTCGGAATCCTTTCATATTTTCCTTCGCGGAGAAGGACCCTTTTCCCCTTTCCAGTGTTCGCTTCCCTTGCAGCACATCCTCCTCCCCTCTCCTCTTCATCTTTTTTTTGCAAGCTCCTTCTTCATCCCTCAGGATCGCATCTTCATTTCGCCCCCCGTGCAATAAAACTCCGGCGGCCGGAACGCGTTTTGCATAAAAATATGTCTCGGGGAATGAAGCGGAACTTCGTCTGCCTTCAGACAAGGGCTCAGATATTTCTATGAATTGGCGTTATTAAAGAGCAGAAGCCCGAATTGTATTAATAAAGTTTTCCTACTCTCACATTTATTGTCGATTTTCTCTTCACATATCTCTCTCTTTCTCTCTTTATATATATAGACAGATGCATGTCACAATTTCGTTGCTTCATCCTTTTATTCCGTATTTATTTTTCGATCATTCGCCGAAAAATCGATGTTCGAAGCGCACTTTTGCGCAATATTTGCGCGGCTAATGGAAATACAATTAAATTAATTACCGCACGTTTATAAATTACGCACATTTGAATATTGTGTACGGCTGCCCGGGGTACAACTAAAAACGAAAATAAATCCCGAATGGAAAATAATTTAAATTATTCGGTTAATGTTGATATACGCAAAACGCAATAACGCACAAACGGATTAATCAAATCGCGCAACACGCAAATTGAATTACTTAAGTTGCAATAATTTGAAACGAAATTGTACAGCGTTCTATTTACATTTGATTACTCTTCTGTAATTCAACGCAATAGTCTAATTTAAACTACAAACGATTCAATTGATAAACGCATTTTAATATAAATATGAAAATATAATTCGTATTTCAACAAAATTAATATAATTATTTTTTAAGTTAAAATTTCAATCAAATGAATTGAAATCGAGAAAAATGAATGATTTGATCTTTGATCCATTGTGATCTACATTGAAGATACATTTTGGTGACATATAGAATAGGAAAATTGTTGGAAAAGTGCGTTAATATTGAATTATGTTTATTTTTTAGTAATTAATTTAGCAATTCAATTCAGATCTATTGTCAATGATTTATTTATATATTGTTATGAATATTATAAACTTATGAAATAATAAAATAATATTCGCGAATTTTATAGTAGAAACATTTAAAAGAGTACGTGTGTTATGTAATTCGTTGAAATATTCATCGCATTTCTGTATGTCTCTATTCTATTTGCTTGTTTTCACGCTATTTATGCTATAAATCACAGAATATGCTGAATGTTTTAAGCATTTTATGTGTTTGTGTTTCGTGTACCATAATATTGTAAAATATACGACTGAAGTGTCAGAGATGTGTTTCACACTTGGCAGCATAACCGAATTTAATCTAAGTGATTTATCGATTGCAGATATAATACGAATATAACAAACTGCAAACACATCCTTCCCCAAATAAAAAAGGAAGAGAAATATCACACAAGGAAAACCGCATCAACACAACTTTACTTTGAATTTATATCTTACATTTCTCATTAGATTTGATATGAATTTCATTAAATGACAACTATATATCACATAATCCTGTTTTAATTAGACCGTATTTACTAATTAGGTTTGAAACAAATAAAATTGAATGCAATAGTATACAAATATTTGTATGTAAGTGATCATTGTAGCTCATCATTATACAGGCAAATCTGTCTTTGTGCGGTTTATATCCATCTCATTTAGTTCTTCTGCTTCAAACAGTCCAAGAACTGATTGATCGGCCTAAGCATGGTATTGCAGTATTATTATAAATGATGCGATTATCATATATAATTCCTTAGTTGAATATTACTTGCACAAGTAAATTACTCGTTGAAAAAGGTGTCTCCCAATTTGCGCCGAGAGAAGAATAAAGGATTCGATAGAAAGAGGGAGCAATTCGATGGGGATTCAATTTGTTTTCGGGGCTTTAACAAATTCCCGAATTTAATTAATAAACAAGGGAGCAGAAAATTACGCAATCTATTACATCTGACAGTGAAGTATCCATTATTACGTGGAACCCGTAACTTGCTTTCGGGGGGAATTCCCTGCAGGATAAGCCGCAAATCCAATTTAACTGTTGTTAAGTTAATAATTAATGCCGACGAAAATAAAACTGGAACGTGGAAAAGGTGAAGCCGGAAGGGGAGGAACGTTGCGATAATTCCGCATTCATTTTTAACATGACCACTATCGGAAATGTGTTTGTTATTAATTTTACAGTACACTCTTGGTTGCATGCATGTGTTCATTTATTTCAGAACTTTTTGTTTTGTTTAAATTTACAAACCAATATCGTGCTCACATTTTATGCTTCAAACGTATTGTACAATATTTTAATATGTTTTTAAATATATAATTATTTTACTATACTTATTTTCATATAGATCAAAGATATTTGCTTTTCTATTTTATACGTGGAAAATAAAACGAATCAAAAGGTAAATGCGGTTAATTGGCAGAAAAGTAAAGCCTGAACGAATATAATGTTATTGCTGGAATTTTCCGAAATTTTCTTACATAAATTCAGCTGTACTAGAAAAAAGATCATATGTATAACATATAATTAACTCAAATTTGTTTTTAGTGAACATTTACATTTGTAATAAAATTTTACGGATTACAGAAAATACATTACTTTTTACATCTATATGAGAATGTTATTAAAAGATTTTGTAAATCAAACAAATATTACAAAATGTGAAAAAACAAATTTGAATTTTTATTTATTTTGGAATACCTAAGAGTTTCCAATTTTAAAATGTTATTTTGTCTCAGGTGTATACAATTAGAAAGATTATAAAAATATGATAGACTTTCATGGTAAGATGTTCAAGAAATGGGACAAAAAAGGGTCATATATAGTTCTGATGCGAAATCGATAATATAATTAGTCTCGCTGCGGGAGAGATTCCAGTTAATCATTGTGAAAGCTGTCGATTCTGTTTGAGATTTTAATTTAGTCTTAGTCGCAAGACAAAAAGTACAAGAAAGAACGGCCGTTGTCACGCGCAAATTGATATCCGCCCTACATTACTTCCTAATTAATATTTTCTCTTGTGTTTGCCTGGTAAATTCTCACATTCAGGACGGGCGCGGTCATTAATTATCCGCCTCCGACGAGAAGGGCTTCAGCTGAAGGGCGCAATACCCGTCCTCCCCGTCCCGACCCGTCCACCCCCGCTCCATCCTCCTCCGAGAGAGGAAAGCGCGATTCTACATTCAATGAAAAATATCCTCGAGTATAAGAAACTGCCTTGTTTTCGACGTCTCGCATACTAAAACTTATATTAATATACTTTTCCGGTCTGGCTTTTGGTAAACAAAAATAAAAATTTGTAAAGCGAACTTCTTGTTAAACATCCATTATAATTAAACGACATATTTTTTTACTCGCGTTTTTTTTTTGAAATGATTTCATGTCGTAAACACGTTGCCGTTTATTTGCTTTTCTTGGAATATTGTGTAAAAACAAGTTTTTGAAATTATGTAATTAGTTTATATAATGTTGATGTTCTATAATGTGATTGATTATTTAATTTTGATTCGTAAAATATTCTTCATTTAACTTTATCCAAGTGATTCGTATTGTTGCTGCAAATAGATGACATTTAGCTTAATGGTCATTAGCGTTGATGAATAATGAATTTGTATTGGTTTAATTACAGTGGCGTACGTGAATTTGGGAGCAGCTTTAATAGCGGCCGGTAGATGTCAAGAGGCCGCGTCTGTTCTTCGGCAGGGGTCAAGGGTTGATGGTACCGGACTGAGAGACAGGCGAGAGCATGACACTGCCAGAGTGTCGGCTCTGCTACAGCTGGGAGCTCTGTATTCGGATCAGGGCCGGCTTCAAAGAGCCCTTGCGACTTACAGGGAGGCAGCCCATTCCCTTCCCGATCATTATCCGCCTCAGGTGAGTCCAGCCGATATTTTCAGTGTAATTTGGGTCGGGTCTCGCGAGAGGATATTCCGTAATCGATTGAGGTCATTAGAGTAATGACTACAATAACTAATGGATTATGTAATGCCGTGCAATTATGACACGTTGCGCAATGGATATTTGTTTATATGTGTGCATGCACATATATTTCGGGGCCGATGTTCGGATTTGACGATTCTGATGTGCATGAGTTAGGAGGACCAGGGAACAGCAGCTGCGTCCAAATGTTTGATAATCAGGCTAAGTGCGCCATTGGAGACTCCCCAATTCGCTCAGTTTTGCACATATCTCAACTAAATGTAATAACCATTACCCATCCTGTTGCTGCATTCAGACGGTCGTTACCCAACGTAATTCCCGCTTCGCTTTATTAATTTAACCTTTTGTTTTCCCATCTTATTCGGGGGTGGAGCATAAAAAGGACCCTCCGCTTTCCTTGAGCAGCGAAACTGCTCAGCTATTTGCGCGTCATTGGGAACCGTTCAGAAAATGATATGATAACATTAGTTTTGATTTTACGATTTGTTATAACCTAAACATCAGACACAGGAACTGTTCGGCGATCAACATTATCGTTAGTTTTTATATTTTCGCCTACCCCCTTTTATCGTTCCTTCATTTTATCACATCTATGAAAACTGAGACAAAACTAAATTATTCAGTATGAACCATTAGTAATACCTTTGCAAAGAAATAATGAACAAACCCAACAATTTCTAAACTTGATTTGTGTTTGGAAAACAGTGAAATAACTTATAATAGTAGAATATTGCACTGCTTACATTATAATTGTTAACCAGATGAAACTAAAACTATTTTGACATTACAAAATAACATATTGTATAGGATGTCATAGTAACAAAACTATCGTCATTTTTATTATATTATGGTGGCACATCTCATTTAATACAAATGTAAATTTTTAATTAGTGAATATAGATTGCTATTCGAAATAAAATCTCCAAATTCATTTCAAAATGTGTAAAGTTTTGCAATTCGTAAACTTCATAGTATTTTAAATCGAAATAATGTTAAACCATTGGTGGTTAATTCGAAGATTTTTTGAAAAAATTGGAATTACTTTAACTCGATTTCATTTCGCAAATAAATATAATTAGAATTCACAAAAAAGAGCAATAGGTCTTTCTTTCCATTGATGTGAAAATATTGAGTGACCGTTATGAAATCTACGGACTATTTGTTTCTTTCTTATTAATACCGTAGATGCGTATCCATCCATCCGAGAGCAATAAATAGAAAGCTAATGGACATGAATTAATTTTATCGTTTGCCATAGCGGAGTTTATTCTAATGAGCCCAGACAATTGTATAAACATGCAATGCGTGTCTGCCTGCATACATAATATTCGTATTGCATAATCTCCGCGGATTATAAGTGTGGCCGTGACGAAAAATTAAATGCGAAGTAGTTCAAAGTTAAGTAAAACGTAACCGCCGCAATTAGGCAGTTCGGTAATTGTTGCAATGCGATTAGGGTAATAACATTTGCGGATAGCAATTTGTATGAAAATCGGAGCGCTGTATAAGTAGTGAGTAAATTTAATTAAAAACCAATTTCTTGTCGACGCTTGTCTAAGGATAAGCGCATCCTCGCCGCCGGCGCCGTAATTGCATGGCTCACTATTATTAAAGAAGGACCTCGCAGAGGAAGAGAGTGAAGAAAAAACTGAAACCGAAATCAGAATCGAATCCACAGACATAATCACGATATATATTATTTTTTCATGTTTATCTCGTTGCCCTCACTCCAGAGATCCTTGCGTTCCGTTGCGTTTGCCCTTCCACGTTCCTTTCCTCGCGGCAAAAGAAAATGCAACATTTTCTCGTTCATTTAGAGTACTGCCTGCGGGATTCCAATTCCATGGCATCTGCTCCACGGACCCAAATGGAAACGAAGAAAAATTACATGTCTCCTGTGTTTCTTTTTTTTTATATGAAATAAAGCCAAGCTTCGGAGTTAATACACAGTCTCTTCTTGATATATTCGGATAATAATGCAATGCAAGAAGAAATGCGATTTCTATATATATATATAATATCAGCGAACCTTAATGTATATATATATGAAGGGAGCTGGAATTGTATAAATTTATGCAAGTATATGATAATGGAATATACGTGTAATCTCCATAAGCTTTCGCAACAGTGCGAGTTTGGGGCGAGGGTAATGATGACAAACACAGACGGGGGGGATCGAAATCGCAAAAGCACAATTAAACTACCCAGAGTACGAATACAAAAAAAAATCAGGCAGATACGTGCTGAGGAAAATATTTCGTCCTTAATTAACAGAGGTAATTAAATAGCGAAAAATCTTCATAAAAGTCTCTTTTGTGTACCAAATTTAGTTCATTTTAACGTGTTTTATTTGTATATAACACTTCAGAACCTACAGCGCCTAAATTAACAAGTGAAACTCCATGCCTAGACCGATTACAAAGCTGTTGAAATTTTTCATAATTAATTAAAAAAGAAGTAGTATTATTGACTAAACACATATGTAAATGAAGTTTTTTAATGTTAATATTGATAAATTACTAACAATGATGCATGAAAAATGCACTTGCACTAAGATGTAGTTTTTTGTTAGAAAGTTTGCTTTGCCTATGAGCACCTATGAGTAAGGTGTCACGTGTCATTTTACCATATAATAACCAATGGTGTCTTAAGAACGCTATTTTGCCTTGTAAAATGGACCTCTAGTACTTATGTTTCATATTTATAAAATCTAAAAGTTGAAGTGATAATTAACTTCCTGATTCATGTCTCCCTAATACTAAATAATGCAACCTTTGTTCTCGAATTTATTGATTTACTTTGTAATCTCGAATCATCTTAATGTTAATATTTCTAAAATTGTTGACAAAAATTGAAGCATTGATGAATTTATCACTACACTTAAGATGATGTTCAAATTAATCTCGACTTTAACTATATTAAGTGGCTGTGCAAGGAAGAAACCTGAACTCTACTTGAGAGCACCTCCAAGACTGTAGACTAATTCTTGTGGTGATCCGTAATGCACACCGGCGCCTGCAACTTGCTGCAAACATTATTCAAATGTCACAAGTTTGACCACGACGTTGCAAAGTAATAGCAACGAAAGCGGACAAGCAAAATGATGAAACATTAATTATTACATCGTGACACGAAGCGAACGGGGAAAAAATATTTATAATTATAATTTTTATGTCGCAAAGGAGATGGGAGAAATGAACCGCCTTGATCGAATAAAGTATCACAAATTTAATTATAAAATTTCATTAAAAAAAAAATCAACCGATATTTCCGGAATCGATATTGGAGAACGTGGCGGGAAGGAGGAGGGCTCCGAACGAAGAGAAGGGAGTAGTGTATGAGCGTAAAAAAAACGCGAGCAGCAGGGTAAAAAGGGGTGCTTGTAAAATGCGAATTTAATACTTTCCCGTAATTAAAAATTAATTACCGGATATTGAAGCCCGCGCAAGCGGAAATTTCCTCCGGTTCTTTAATGTATTATATTCGAAACGTCTTGTTTATTTGCGTTTTTTTTAATGGTGTGTTTACATGAAATTAATACATTGATTACTGTTGTAAATACTCATTTCTAATAGAACTTCTTAATAATCTACAATTACAACTGTAACTTTTCTGAACTGAACTGAAACATAAATTAACTTAAGATTATAAACATCAGTTTATGAATTGAAGATGTATCTTATTGTGATACTTACTAAGAAATATAAGTTCATAGTTTTTAGTCTTAGTTTTACAAGCAAAAGATGCCTTTAAATATAATAACATTTATTGTAACAACAATTACAAAAAAATATACTCAATCTGAAGGGCTAAAGACTAATTATAAAAATAAGATTGTGAGTATGTAATTTAATTGATTTATTATGATCTAAAGAATTATCAATATATTTGTTATATAATGTACATTGAAGGATTCGTTAATAGTATTGTTATTTCTATATGAAGAATTGTACATTGTTCGTTATTGATATACGTTGAGAACATTTATTTGACTCTCTTGTAATTGCGTTGCATTTATATAAGAATGGCAACGGAGTATTTTGCTGTGAAAAGACTTATATTAATGAAAGAAAAGGAATACGCTATATTTTTTTATATTTCTTTCGTGCGCTCTCAACAGAGCCATTGAAAGCTGGAATTGCAGAAGTGGTATTTCTTTTTATTAATTGTTTTCTGGTGTTAAAAAGTAAATAAAAGGGGGAAAGCTTTAGCAAGCGTATTTTCTGTGAAATTGTCACGAAACTGGGGAGCCTGGAGTGGCAGCCTTCAAGCATCTCGTGATAAATAGAGCCGAGGCATGAGTGAGATTTTCTTGACGTGCGGAGCGGAAACGGGGAAAACTGGAAACTCGAGCGGGTTAAGGTCACGTGGCTTCCTAATCTCCGTGTGTTTTCCACGGGAATTCTTCGTTAATTCGCTCCCAACGCATTAAAAACCCTCGTTTTCTATCTGTTTCAGAGCGTCTTCAACGTGCTGGGCGAGACTTTGGCACGTCTTCATCAGGACGAGGAGGCGGAGAGGTGGTATCAGGCTGCATTGAACGCACAGCCAGACCACGTCCCTGCTCATATAACTTATGGCAAACTTCTGGCCAAGAACGTAAGTGTCTTAATTTACGAACACAGCTTTTATTTATACGAAGAAATTTCACGAGCTGCAGACAATATTCTACCCTCCCCCCGTTTGTTTGTTAAGTAATTGAAAACCCCGAGCGCCGTGTGTTTCACTAATTAGGTCTACTCGCAATCACATCCTTATCTCCAATTATACTCAATGTACGTATATATATATACGCATACATATATATGTATACATGTATGTACAACGAGTCCGGTAATTATTCAGCTGGAAACGGAAACAACGTGACCGAAACATTAGCTTCGCTCCGCTCGGCTCTAATTAAATACATTCAAACTAATTATAGTCACACATGAAACGCAACGAAATTCATACGTGACTCGATTCTACTTTATGCACATATATCTTTGTATCTGTACGTATTGTATAATCCCATTGGAATGTCTTATACGTCAATTCAAACTTTACCTCAGTTAAATTGCTATATGTTGCATAACCCATATAATCATTCATTTAGCAAATAATAATAATTGGAATATACAGAAAAGAGCAATAGTTCTTTCCACCGATGCGAAAATATTGAAATTTATTAATTTAATTAATATCGAATCCATAGTTTATAAAAAATAAACACGTATAGAGTAATTTCATATACCAATACCATTTGGAATAAATTGGAATAATTGAAGAAGTTCTCGTGTCATAATTAAATTGTGCATTGGCATGAATAAGTTGCGTCGTAATTATTTCGTAACTCCGTTTTATGTTCGTCACAAATAATGCTTAAAATGCTATTACGAGACTTGGACATTTAGCAAACAAAAAATATTAATAATGTGTAGTTCGCATGTTTGTCAAGTGCCGTGAGGGAATACATAATTCTCATTTACCTTCATAACACTTGATAATTTAATTTATTCGATAGAGCCCCAAGATAACACATGAATTGTCTGATCAGTTTCTTAATTAATAGTAATACATAAGGCATAAATATATCACGATTTTAAAGCATGTTGAATCCATAGTCATACATTATTAAAACTTGATACATATTCATTATTATAATTATTGATATTTATTAGAAAAAGTGCTATTCCCCTTTTAGCCTTATTAATATTTAGTATTCTATAACAATTTACAGAAAGTTATTTTTTTATAAATTGATACAAATTTCTGTATAATAAGGATTATGATACATTCCTTTAACAATAACAATAATTATTGTTTGTTGATGTTATGAAAAAATGTAATGAATGAATTAAAAGTAGATAATTTATGTAATATATAAGTCGTTAACATTTGCTGCTAATAAGATCCTCTCAAAAATGATATGAAATACACAGAAAGTGTCTCTTTAATATCTAAGAAGTAATCGGCTTTCGCCTTGTCCGCCATTCTGAAAATGCGAATCTTTTTATGTGTTGCTCGCTCTCATTCTTCATCGTCTTTTGTACGAGGATCCAACGTACCCAACCAATCCTATTGTAACGACGAGCGACATAAGATCTCTCATTAGCTTTTGAATATCTTTGCTAACATGCAGTACAGATAGAAATGATTGGATCCTTTAGTAGGAAATTAGAGTACGTGACTTGAAAAATATTCAAATAGAAAATGATGTACTGTAGTTTTCATTAACTTTTGCCAATGTATTTAATTGTTATTGTGAAAGTTACAATTATGAATCTATATTTTTTTAATTATAAAAAGCAATTTGTAACTAATGTATGACATGAATTTATATTTATAAGCATTAAAAATGTAGGTTTAAAAAAAGGGAATGTTATACTCCGGTTTAGATACACGGAAGAATTTCAAAGGAGTTTTGATGCACTTTAATGAGAGCTGCGCTCTTGTATATTTAATGGAATGAAACATATTTTCGTAAAAAGGGAATTCTAAATGAGAATACGTGTTTCTATACGCTTAAATTACATATCTATTAATATTCAAAGGGCTTCAGAAGCATCGGCCTGGCGCACTTAGGCTTCGTTTTTGTTCCGTTAGGAAATTAAAAATGGGATCGATTTTGGCTTGGATGGAGGAAGGAAGGACGAGTACATAGACATACATACAGACACACACGCATCCAGACACCGCAGTCCTTGCTATCCGCATCTGTTCCCTTCGCCCGTTGCATTAAAGCGTCTCGCGTAGATTAATACTGTGGATTACGCGGGTCACAGCTTGAGACATTTCAATGCCATTCCTGCAGACGGGGAGCCCTACAGTCTTACAAATATTCACTGAATATCTTCTGACGAAAATTTCAGCATCCCGTCCGGAGTCGGTCCCTCCTCCTCCACCCCCAACAGTTCCCATCCTTCGGCTCACATCAAACGCGAAGGAATTTCGTTCTCTTTTGCCATCCCCCGACTTCAGTCAGATTTATATCGCTTTTCATTATACATTTTTTTCCCTACCTTCATTCTGCTCTCCCTCTTGTCGTTTCTCTGTCTCTTTTTCTTCTTCGCTTCACTTCTCTTTCTTTCTGACTCCTTAAGAAATCAAAACGCCAAGAGGATTTATTTATTATTAATTCAGCGCCTCGTCCAGTAATCCAATTATTTTTGCATCGGATTAATCAATTTTGTATATCCAATTAACGCCAACTGAATAAACATGATTTAAATATTTATGCTGTGAAAAATGGAAAAATATGTACAGTGGAAATTGAAAATATATATTTCTTTCACTTCAGAATTATATACCATCTTTCATCGTGCTTTTTCATATTTAACTTATTATTGTTTTTGAATATATTTATTATTTCATCAAAATCAAACAAATGTTAGTGAAAACTAATATTTTATATATTTCCGTTAATAAATTGTAGGATTATTGATAATGTTCTATTTTTGCTCATTTATTATGAAACTGTATGATTATTTTTCTATTTCTGTATCTAAATATTTCAAGTCTAGTAATTCACTTGGCATGACATAATTTCAATTAGTTTTGACGTTGATTGAAGCAATAAATATATTAATTATTTAATATGTTGCCCTTGGCAATATGTGCATGTCATACGATGTTGTCACAGTCGCAGTTGTAGCTGACATTGCAAATTTTGAGTAATAATACGCTTCATAAGTCACATGTTAGGCGATTGATCTCTGTTCCTAATTCGTATTCAACTGTGCAATATATACTATGTATTATTTATAGGATTATGCCAATCCTTTCCACAGAAACACACGGTTCAGATAGTTTAAATATTGAACATTGAAAGTCCTATTCTGCACTTAATGTTTGACATTGTTGTTTAAACTTTATAAGTCAAAACGGCTATGAACTTAAGATTTTCTTTTTTTTTCTTATTGAAAATAATTAAACATTTTGTACCAAAAGTATTGATTGGCTCTTTACTCTTTTATACTGTAAAAGTATTGTTATTCAATTATTTTGGAATTTAGAATAGCATTGTAACAAACATAGCACGAGATTGATTAACACTAGATCCATTTTTTTTGTGTGTACAAGCATATATTTTTTCCATACTCGTTGACTGTCAAAACGGAGTCACTGTATACAAATGATCAACTTCAATTATTAATTTGGGATTTTGCGAGTATCAATTCATCACGATTGTACGGCGCAAACACAATTTTTTCACCCATTTTAGAGATAAATCATTGGGATTAAACGAGGCCGTTATTATACGAATATTTATATATTTTTTGTCGACGGAGCATCGTGGATATTTTGCAAAGGGTCAGATCCAGGCTCCCCTTTTATTTGCGCAAACAAAACAAAAATTTTAATTGACAGCAGCACACTTAGTCAACGGCAGAGCGGCTCAATTTATGCTGAAATTGAATTGCTTTTGATGTGGAACGAAATCAATCAGCATTCGAGGAACGGAAGAGACGCAAAAGTCCGTATTCTAATTAATTTGAAACGAAAAAGAGTATTTTTCATATTTCGGTTTGTGCATATTTATTTTGGCGAAGAGTTATTAACTCGTTTGAAATGGGACGTATACCATTATTTAATATTTATCTATACGATTTGTATTGAAATCGTGTTTTTTTTTTGGCTGTGTGTATTTATGTATGAATTCCAAAATGAATATTTAAATTATTTATTACGTACGAGCATGTGTGCAGAAAGTCGATATTAATTACTTTTTGAATGGGAAACGAATTAAAATTCAAATTGAGTTTCTGAAATTGTGTGAAAAAAAAGGCTTTCGGATTTGCTTTAATAGAGATATTATTATTTATGAATCTCTGAGCTGAAAGTAAATTTGTAAAGGTAAGCGGATTAGAAGAAAGTTTATAAAGTCACATAATGAAAAGGGAGCATCGTTTTCACGAGGATCGTAATGATTATGTAAAATTTCTGATTTGTGCAAATGTCTTTTTCAGGTCAGCCGAATCGCCGAGGCGGAGCAGTGGTTCAGAAGAGCCAAACGTTTGGCGCCGGAAGATGCCAGCGTTTACCATCACTATGGTAAGTTTGTGCAAATCAATATGCAATTTTTACACCAGCAGAATTGAAAATTTGAACTTTACCATTTGATTAGCAACTGAATTTCGCACAGTTTGAATTAACGATTCAATTGGCGATTGATTGGGAAAATGTGCGCAACACGTATGGAAATGTTGAGTCTGTTCTTTTTAATTTTTTTGGGGATGCTGTGTGGCTCGAAGGAGCGACGACGAAGAAAGAACGAGAGGCCCGAGAAAAAACTGTGAGGGTGGAACAAATATTTACATTTCATGAATATTTTATAGATGCATGGGGTGTACAAATTAGAATTCTTTACGTGAACAACCTCTCACGACCTCGTGCAAACATCGTCTCATAGTATAAATATTCTCTGTTTTTAAGGCGTCTACGTGGACCAACCTTAAAAAATAATAATAAAACACGCTCGTGTCGCCCTGAATTTTGCATCCAACGGATTTACCTCAGTGTAAATAAATACTTTGAATTTCTTAATTCAATCGAAATATTACTAATTAGGTGTTAGCCCTTTAGTTGCATTTATAAACCTCTTTATTGAGTACACAAAGATCTTCATACCTTTATTATTACTAATTAAATTAATTCATGATTATATTATGAAGACATAACAATTAACACAGCAAGGATTGCTGATGATACTCGAATATTTATTAAACAATCATTATTAGAAACATATTTCAATGATAATTATATTGTCAAATTACACATTCAATCAACAGAACCACTCTGATCCTCCATTGTTTAGTATAAGTAGTACTCATAACTGCCCATAACACATACGTCAATCACCAACCACTAATGCACACAAACACTCAATAATTTTAACGCTTGTTTTTCTCACGTTTAAATTAATAATAACTTTGCTTTCGAGATAAAATTAACAATATATTCAAATATTAATAAACACAATATAAAACTTTGATAGTGTAATCCCATTTCAACGTATTACTACAATATATTACTTGGCGCATAACGAAACAAATAAATGTACTTTCGCCTGTGTTCACGGTTCGTTCTTCGCTCTCTTTTAGCGCGCAATTTAGTTTGCAAAGTTATATAAGTCGCTGTATCTGTGCGTTTAATCACTCAGAAGTGGTTGTTACCGTTATATTTGCATAACGCACATACACACTCGCCCTCGTACACAGGGGGCAGGTTGAATAATCCGCGTAAGTTAATTACATCGTTAATCACGGCTGCAGTAAACTTGACTGATTGCAGATCAATTTCAAGAATATTTCACCTGGTTCGCAATGGATTCGTTCCATAAAACGTATCAATTATTTTGTAACCAAATTACATTATGATTTATGGTTCATAATGTTTGCTGGATTCTATGCTCGACAATAGCGTAAAACACGAAGGTACGATTTCTGTGTTTATTTTAAGTTCAATAAGAAATTGTAGAGGAATTGAATGCTCAGATAACGTACGTTATGTGATCTGAATTCACTCATATTATCGGTTTCACCAATTAGGCAATTCATCAATTGAAATGCATTATAAGGTTTACATCATTGTACGCAAATGCGAATATTTGTACGTTAGTGCGGTCATATTGTAACTTTAAATATATAAACTTTAAGCTTGCTAAAATTGTTCAATAATGAAAATCTTTTTTATGCTGGCGAATTAATTGCGATTTTTTTTTTGAAGGGGCTAAGTGAAAGTATTTAATTAAATTAGAAAAGTTTAAGTTGATCGATTCCAGTGTCGTATAATTAGGTGGAAAGTTTTTAATGTTTCAGTATAAAAACGGAAATCCGGTTTTCGGTTTTGCGAGTACAAGCAGAATGTGGTGGTGGTGGAGGCGGCCGGGCGAAATCTTTTGCTTTGGGGTCGAGTTAGTTTGGGAGAGGAAATTTTCAACAACTTTTAGCCTTAATTATTAATGAAGGAAGTTTGGGCAAAGAGGATGACTCCTTGACGGTATTTCTCATCAAAATTTGACGCTCAGTTGAAACTAAATCAAAACTTTGGCCATATAATGTTGCACGACGACCCGCTTTCGCATTGTTAACTATTCCCCTTGTAATTAGCCTGAATGAGGTGGACTAGAAAAATAATAATAAATTTCTTGTTATTTCACGTTATTGCTGTTTATTTCCTCACGTTCATTTTATTCTACGTTAAGAGAGTGAGCTTGTGTGTGTGTATTTTATATCTACGGGGATTTATTTGTGTAGAGCTTCGCCGCTCAATTCATCATCTTTTGTTGAAGTTGCTGAATAACTCCCATTCTCGGAGTTTACAGGAAAATTCAATCAATTACTTAGCCAAGTACATACATGAAATCTATTACCTAAACACAAAAGTGTTACCGGTAATTTTCCTCGATCATCCTCTACCCCCGACTGGTACGGATTCTTACGGTTTTCAATTACCCTCTTTCCACCGATTAACAAACACTACCTTCGTCTAACACTAAATTTCATATAAACACACACACAACCTTTCACTTCATTACCGTAATACAAATTTACAGGGCATGAAACGAAGACGTTCTATTTTCGACTTATTTCCCATTGCGTATATAGAAGATACCTATCTCCTTTATAAAAGCTGAACAAACAGTGATAATATAAAGCATATTATTTGATTGTCAAATGATTCAAATAACATACAAATATGTTAGATATACTTTATTTAATTCCACTCATCCTTTGCACTCAATTTATTTCATTATTATACTTTATTAATTATAATAAATCCATATATTATCATAGCATCATAGTATGTTTTTTTTTGAGTTTACAGAATATAACTTTGTGTGGAAAACACCTTTTGTATTGATTTTTCTTCGAGGGCTCTTGTGAAAGAAAATTTACATGAAATTCTAAACTCGCTCTAAAGTGAGTTCCGTCTCGATGGGGATGTCTTGAACCACAGCCATGGGACATTTAATGCGCCGCCTCGAAAACAGCCACCCCTCTGCACATCCCACATCGCAGAACCCGAACCCACCGAACCCATCCCCATCCCCCCATCTCCGTTGAACTTTACAAGATTTGTCGACCGCATAAGAAACTACCGGAGATAACGTATTAAACATTAGCCAGATTAAGGTAATTAACTGAAACCGTGCGACGTCGCGCGCTGCAATTTATCGCCCGGCACGGCAACTTTTACCAATTCCAACGTGTCTCCGCGATTAATTGCGTAATTAAAGATTTATAAAAGGAATTCGATTTACGCTCCGTCCCCTCCTTTACATTAGACAGATTACATACTCAATTTTGCAACGCAATTTCATAAGCATTTGGGATCACTTGTCAGTGTTTCATTTTGAAAAATTGAATTTCAAACGTATCAATAATCATATATCTTGCTTATTAATAATTAATAGATACAAATATTAAATACTATACATTATATACAAAATCATTAAAGATTTACATTTAAATTGAGCTCATAAATCCAGCTGGCCTGTCTAATTAATAATGTTCACTGTATCAACAACAATCAATTAGTACTTCATATAACAGTTGATGCAATGAATACAAATATACGTATTTGTAATTAACGATCCATATAACTATTAACTATTCATATAATATTAAAATATAAATATTTAGAAATTCAGTTTCATCAAATTAATGAAAACTTGATTAAAGATGAACGAGGTAGAGTATTTTCAATATAATTATAATTAATGTGACATAAATCAAAATAATTTTGATAATCAAAAGGATTGACAGTAATATGATAAATATAAAGTGTTGTTAAAAAGTCCTCAATTAGTCCGGTTTCGAATTGGTATTGCGATTAAAATCCTTCTTAGTAATAAATATGTTGTTGATGTTATTGTATTCACAACTTTTGGCTAATTGAATGGTACTAATGGTTCGTTTCCGTAATCCTCTGTTGTTTAACGTTTCGCTTAAATAAAAGAAAAACATGTAAATTTCCATTCGCAGGGAATGTCTGTAGAAACATTAGAGATATTTGCCCGTGTCTTAACTTTTAATTGGCTGGTGAAACCCCCTTTCCTCTCGTGAGTTTAGAGCACGAGAGTGCAGGAAACTCAAAGGCAAACCAGCATCGAATTTTTTGCTGCTGCTCTTCCTCGCCCGAAGCGCAAATCGCGCGCGACGCTCGAGGGCATTAAAAATAATTACAGGGACGTAATCCCAGCAACAATTCGAATTTGGCGCAAAAAGGAAAGGGAATAAAATATAAAGCGCGGCCCGAGAGTGAGCGTCTGCAATTCGGTTCGCTACACCCCGAAACCAGCACCACCACCACCACCACCCCCTTGTTCGCAACCACCACCCTTCGCAGTTTGAATAAAATGTATCGGAAACAGATGTGCGAATTGTCTGGAAGCGAATCGATAGTTTGGAAACGGTGCGCGCGAATTGAACATGCACATGCACACGGTCAAATAAACAGAAAATTAAATGCATTTTACATGACACAACAGAACTGCAGCCTCTTCGATCCTCGCGAAATTGATGGTAACATCGTCTGAATCACTGAAAAATTGCGATTGAACTGCGTTAATTCGGGAATCTTGTACTGCAAATAAATGATGAGATACGATGTGCACGTTGAAACGACTGTTGGAGATTAAAGGTCCATGAGGCAGGATATCATCTGGATTTGAATGTTTCACAAAACGAAAGGAAATTACTTTTTGTTAGGGGGATGGGAAAAAATGTGAGCGCTAAAAATTTTGTACGCTTTCGGCGATTTTCATACATGAAATATGAACGTCAATATTTAAACGTACAAGTTTTGTTGTTTTCGTATTGGAAATTTGTGTGGTGTAACTTTTTTGCTGTTGCTCCACTCTGTTTCGAATTAAACATTGATTGTCTTATTTAAAATTCAGTTTTTACCTTCAAACCGAGAAATGTACTTAATTTATATTCATTACAATCGTGAGTTATTTGAATCAGAAAATAGGTTTTTATCTGTTTGTCACTGTTACAATAAATATTGTTATTATTGTTAAATTCGTATATGAAATATGAAAGTTTTTGTTTGGAGTGCATAAGTTTTAGTACATTTCAAAAGTTAACCCCTATAGCTGATAGTGTATAATTTTCGATTGATATGATTAAATCAATTGCTGCCAGTAACAGCCCTAAGTGACATGCATTATATGCTGGTATTCAATAGTATTTTAGATTATCTCGCATTATCTTCAGTATATATTGCACAATAATTTAGTAATTATCATTAGAAACATAACGAAGAACAAAATTTATAATACAATATGTAATTAACAACATTATATACCAAATGATCTGTAAACTCAATCTGTATCAATCTGATCTGTAACTCAAATCAAAATTATTTGAATATATTTTGTATAAGTCTATTATGGCATTAGTAACCAAATAACAAAATACATAATGGAAAGATAGAGGAAACCACCAATAAAGCAATAATTAGGAGAAGCTGAATCACTGTTCTAAAAATACGTAATTATGTAAGTCTGAAGCAAATAATCATCATACAATTGTACGCTAATTAGATTGAGGATAACATAAGGGGGAATATTTCCTAATTGGTCAATTAAGGGGAGGTTCATTGATGATGGCAATTGTAAGACGGAAAGTGACAATTATCCCGCATGGACACAAACAATAAAGCCGCAGCAGCAAATTGATTAAACAAGGCTATCCTGAAACATCATTAATTCGGATAATTCTATCGTATCTTGAATAAAAAAAGAAGGAAAGAATATCATAGCAATCTGCTAATAATAATTTGTTATTTTAAGTCTCGATTGTTTCTCAGTAAATTTGGTCACGTTTCCAATTGAGAGATTAGATTGTTTAAGCGTAACAAAACATTCATTACGTATAATTCAACTGTTTTGTATATCTTCTGTATTATCTCCGCTCTGCTGTATAGATTTGTTGTCCGTATACACACACAAAGTTTCTGTGAAAGGCATGCCATGCCGTTTATGTACAGGATGTGCAAAGTTGGTGACAGTGCACTGCAGTGCGGTAGACCATACTTTGGAATTATCTGGTCACTCACCGTATTCTAGACTCTAGAATTTCTTATTTAAACCATTGAAATTAGTAGCGAAAGCAAAATTTGTTAAAATAAATTTAAAAATATGCTGTGATTTAATTTATAAACAACGTTATATTAGGTAACATCGAAATAAGGAATTAAACATAACTAATTTTATAAAATTATGCAGGAAGAAATACTAAGAATGGATCTTTGTTATCTCAGTGAAATAATTTTAACTAATTTAACTAACTAACATTACATCCAAGAGCATGTATTTGATGTATATTAATTTTATAATTTGTTAAAATGATGATCAAATTTAAATAATTTAATGTTTTTAATGAACAAAAAAGGTAATGATAAAGAGGATTATCGTAAAAACTGATCCACATATTTATATAATTACATATTTGGGAGATTAATTTCATCGTGTTTTGCGAATTTTAGGTAATTTAAAACCGTGAGCTAATGAGGGATTACTATGCATAAATGTGAACATTATATTTATTAACATTTTAACGATATAATTAATGTGTGGCGAAGCTTACGTATTTTAATTATAATTAATACGTTCTGTTGGGTGATATTTATACGTTTTTTTTTTCTTCTGGACGAGAAACATTAGAACGAAATGAACTCTGTTCTGTACGGGCCTAACGTAACGAAGCCGGTGGTGGAGTGTGGTTCATGAAATATAAATAGCGGTGCGAAAATTAAAATTTATTAACTCGCCGGAGGATATTAACCGGGCCTATAATTCTCAATGAAAACTGCCGCCACCCCCGAGGGCCAAGACGTATGCCCTATTAACTTAATGAGGAGATATTCTGCGGCGAAACACGTTCCCGTCTAATTCTTTGTTTCTCTCTCACGCTTCATCCCAACCTGTCTTCATCTTTGTTCCAGGCGAATTTCTTGCGTCGAAGGGCCGCCACAAGGAGGCCGCTAGTCTTTACGAGAAATCGGCAGAACTGAAACCATCGGACTACGAATTGGCAGTCGCTGCAGCCACGGCGATGCGACAAGCCGGAAGACACGGAAGTGCAGAGCAATGGTACAGGAGGGCCGTGATGCTGAAACCATCCGTAAGTTTCCTTTCTTTCTCTTTTTTTCAATCCAATTTTATTCCAATTAGTGGTTACGTGCAGACACACACACACTCTGAACAATAAAAATAAAAGGGGGAGAGAGAGAGAAAGAAAAAAAAACTCAACAGGCTGTTGAGTGCATTACGGTCTTCCATTCTGATTAATTTCGTGACCGAAACGGCCTTGCCCTTTGTGGAGGGGGCGCGTGGGGTCACGATGAAATAATAAAGCGTATTACAACAGAGAAAACAATTGATTGCAGCGCACGCGAAGCCGACGAGGATTCTCTAAATGTGTACAACCCAGATGTATACTTGAAATTTAATTTCATTCCGCCACGGGGGTGGTTCTCCCTCATATTTGAGTTTAGAATTTTTCCTTTGTCTGCCCGATGTTGTTGAGATTGGCCTATTCATCTTTGAACTTCGAATAAAATCGTCTGCGCAAATATTTACAGGTCGTCTGAATTCAATATGCATGATATCCTCGGGTCTCCTCTAGCTGAAAGTTATTTGTTCTGTACACGTAGGTACTATAATATTTCTGTAACGAATTTATTGCTAAACCATGCGCATCATCTTTGTACTGAAATAACAGAAGGAAATGATCAATATTTATGATTATTATCAATGCGTTACATAAATATCTATTAAATTCAATACACCAAATTATTCTGTTTTATATTTCATGAAATTGTTCGTGTCCCGGGATTAAAAATCTCTGGACACCGTGGATTATCTCGTAGTTACGTCGTTGTGGAGTCTTTGCGGGGTTTATGAATATCAAATGCGAATAATCTAAGTAGTTTTATTGCACAGTTGAGTGTTTTCATGGAGAAGTCAACTATATAAGTGTTGATATCCTGTTTTATTAACTAAGAGTTACATTATTCTCTTAAGTTACTCGTTAGCTCCCCCAGCTAAGACTAATCGAAGACTGTCAAAGACTGACTTGATATTACAATTCAATTTTAGAATTTATTTATTTAGTTTGCATATCAAAATAGGTACATAATGTTGGTGCTGCTGCCGTATATGAGCTTTAGCTCTTCTGGCATTGACTTGATATTACATTAACATCTTATTATATTAGTATATAACTAACTAATAGCAGTGGGAGTAGGGGATAGGTTTTCCCTGTGGGTGGAAAGTCGCCCACTGATGTGTACATTCCTTATCCGAATATTTGGGAAGTGGTGAAAAAAGTCACAACAGGATGCCAAAAGCTCTGCAGTATTATTACTACATAAATGTCCATTAGATTAAGATAGTGATTAGGGTATGAAATCTTCCTAAATGGAAATGTACGTCGTTAAGGAGAACGTACTTACAATAATAAGGGATTATATAAACAATAATACATAACAACATTATTTGCAGTTACTCTATGAAATCACATAAACAATTACAAATAAAAAAAGTTTATAATTAAATTTTCTGAAATATTACATAATGTAACAATAAATTTTTATAAAAATATATGTTACATGGCTTCAGTATTTCCATCCAATATTATAAAGTATTAACTTTCAACAAAAAATATTACATTTTCCATCACTTTTACAACGTGTAATAATCTATTACTTTGCTTTGTTTTTCTTTGTATTTTCGACCAATTAATTAATATAAAAATATTCGTAATTTGTTGTGAAACAGTAATTATCTCAAATTAGAATGAACGATTTTATTTAAATTATATTTTAAATTGCATTATTTCCGCATGTTTTTCAATTTAGATTCCAATTAGCAAAACTGTTTTACATTTATTTAAGCACAAACTAAATTTCAATTACAAATTATGCCTCTTGCGTATTTATCAAAGAGTGCGTAAAATTTGATTTGGATTGATTGGATTAATTAATTTACATTACAGCAAGTGAATGCGCGTTAAATTTCGATTTATCCTAATTGCTATTTTATTTTCAATTAGATAATTAAACGAAATAATAAGTTTTCGTTTTAAGCAGATAATAAAGGATTCTATGAAATTCTCGCAATAACAGAGAACTTTGGGTGAAATTAAATTTGCGCTTTGTCGGCAATTCTGATTGAAAGCTGTCGTTAAAACGAAATTAAATTTGAACGGCGTCCGTCAATTTAGATTTTTTTTTGTGTGTGATAACTCTGCTTAAATGGGACACGTGATATTAAATTTCATCCCGAAATTATATTGCTGCACGGTCCTTATCCTCGATGAAGATTAAATTGTATTTGTGATGATGAAATTTACCTCGTTTTCTTCATCTAAACCCGTTGATTTGTTCCAATTTCGTTAACGTTCTCTCCATCTTTTTAGTCCGTCCCCCGCACGCACCCCCAGTCAGTCAGTATTGACGAATTCAATTATGCTTCCTTTTTATGTAAGGGAAAAAGTGTCCCCGCGCAGTTAATTGATACTTTCAATCAAATTGGTTTGGCGCGTAATCAAATAACCGCAGAAGCACAAGAAACCAATTACGCAACGGACAGGGAGGAGAAAAACCTGAGGAGACTGGGGGTGGGGAGGGAACTATTAAGAGAGGGCTCTTTTTCATGCTGCCTCGCGAGAGGGTGTCCTCAAGAACAGATTTAATTACGTCCCGGCGCCTCCACCCTTGGCTATTAGCCGCAGAGACTTTCGGAAACTTTTTCATTCCTCCTGGAATTCCTTGACCACAGATAAAAGCACGAGCCTAAATTAATATAAATACGATCTATCATAATTTGAAACTGAATAAAATGTAAAATCAATTATTATAATTCTGCTGAAAGCACTTTAATATGTGAATAAATTTAATTAATAATCCCGCAATTTTGTTGCTGTGCGTAACAAATCATTCGGTTTTTGCAAAACAAACTTAATTAATTTATATACCATGCCATATACTAATTTCGTTAATCCCGGTTCCAAGGATAATTTATTTATCCCAGAAATTTAATTTGCGTAATTGCAAGTCTCAGGATGATACCCCGCTAGAAGAGTTTAAAACTCGTAATGAAATTAAATGTTCTTAATAATACTCTCGCAGCTGTTCATTCATTAACAAATGCAGCCAAGGGTTGTCCCTTACCATCACTTAGATGGTCACGCAATTACCAGCAACCGCAAACGCGATAATTAATATTCGATCGAATCAAATCGAACTTTGTGTGCCCAAACAAATACATTGATTTTCTCTTTTCCTGATATGTGTTGTTTCCACGGTATGAATTGCGTTTCAGTTATTTATAAATCTTTCGATTTTTTGCTACTTACTCCGATTAATGGCTTAACGATTTGTCACTAATGACAAGGCGCTGTCTCATCGATAACAGTCTTTACACTTAAATTACGCTCGAATCAGAGTGGAGAAAGACGGACTAAAACAATGATCAAATGTAAGCAATAATTATTTTGTTTGATCGATGCATAATTATCATATACTTTTTATGAAAAAAGAAACTTAAAAATTCTACAATAGTGTTTTAAAATGATTATTCTGGAGAGTATTCAAGAACTACTTCAATAACTTCTTCACATTTGCTTGGAAGACAGTCTTTCTGTCCTGTTTCTAACAATTAAAATCTCTATTTACAATTATTGAAAAATATATATCAGAATTTCTGCTAATTTTACTGTTGTCTCTAGAAACGATTATATTTTAACCAATTCTGAAAATTTTAAACTAAAACTTTTCATTAATTTTTTTAGTAGAAAGACTTTCGTTTATGTAAGTGGTATAATTTTGAGTTAATACTCTTAGTATGTTTAAAATCAATGTATTTTTGAAGTACAAAGAAAAGAAAAATTAAATTCATGTTCCATGAAATGTTAGTTAGAATAATTTCTGTTATAACGGTCAATAGCCATTAGATTTCGAAACTCCTTAAGAAATTGTCGTAAAGTGACGAATAAAAATGTTTGTATTGTTCTGTTCCTTTGATTTATTTATGCTGAGTGCAGTTCACATAAGTTTTGATGGGCCTTTTAGAATCGTTACATTGTGTCTTTTGTGTGGGAGGAATTTAATTTCGCAATGAAATTAGCGGTTGAATTCTATAAGTGCCTGGCATAATGGGTATAATTAAAGTGGAACTTGTTGACTATTGTTAGTTTTAATCATCTTAAAAGCTATTGAAGTGGCTATATTTCCCTTCCGTTTACATCTATAAGTATCTTCCACTACAATAAAGAAATTGTAACATCTTTTTCAATGTATTTTCGATTAAATAAGCATGTTTGGAAATGTATTATACATAAAGTTTCGTATTTTTTTCTGTGTTCAATTTATACGTTGAGTTATTAATTAAATGATTTAATATTTGTTATTACATATAAATATTATAATTTTATTGCAATTTAAGTGTAATTAATTCATTGAAAGTTTCATAACATAATTTGTTATAGAATAGAATACTCAAGTAATTGTTGGATACTCTACTATTTGTATTTGTTCATGTTTTATATAACCTAATTAAGTGTAGTTGGTTGCCTACTATAATATATTTATTAATAATTATTTTCTTCTCTCAAATTACGAATTTAGTTGTTTTTTTTTTTGTTTATAGAAATGATATCATATTCAAATTTAAAATCGGCTATAGTAAAATAAGTACTTTCCATTTATATTGGATTATTACAGTCTTTTCGTACGATGAACTAAATTTACAAGTTAGAAGTAGACATAAAATATTAAATAAATGTAATTGTTTCAGGATGCCAGAGGTCACACGAATCTAGGAGCGATTCTTCACCTGAATGGAAAATACCGGGAAGCGGCTGAGAGTTACCGGGAAGCATTGCGGCTGCAGCCGAACGATGTGACTACCCTAACAAATCTGCATAGACTGCACAGCGTTATGACCTGACGTTAAACGTCGCGCAAAACGAAAACCCAAATATCAAAATCCAGGTTACTTTCTTGGATACTTCCTAATCGAATGATTGAGTTACATAAGAGAATTACATTGATTTCCGAATCAACGAATGCGATTACGTGTGCTAATTGTGTGCTTTATATAAGAAAAATCGCCGATGTTTTGGGACCACGGTGAGGGCATGCTCGGCAAATTGTTCAAGAATACAGCTAAAAAGAGATCAGATAAACACACTCACTTTAAACACAAAGCGATTCCAGAGAATCATTGTAATATATATATATATAAATATAAAGTATTATATAACAAAGGGAAAAAAATATTGTAAAGTAAATTATCTTTTCACGTTTACTTATGTTTTCTTTTTTTGGGGTCTGAAAGAGCCTGAAACAAATGAGATTTTGACAATATATGTAAATGACGATCCATAGTGATATTTTTAATAAGATGAAGGTAAAAAAATATTTCTTAATCAAACTGAAAGTGATATTGTATATAAAGTAAAATATTAAAAGGAAATGTAAAAAATATAATATTGTAATATTAATAATAATGAGAGAGAGAGGGAGAGAGAGAGATGCGGGTTTGCGGCGGTGGTATATATGAATTTACGAAACATGGTATTATTATGTATTGTATGTAACGTGTAATAATACTAATAACAATGTGCGAGGCATTTGATTTACGGTGCGTTTCTTCTGTTCGTTGTTACATAACGTTTTGAGTTTTAACTCGCTGCCGGATTAACCGGATGATGAAGCAAAGCGTCCGAAGTGTATGTATATAGAGAGGGTACATCCGATGTGCAATTTTTCAGTTAATTTGCTTGCAAATTGGTAAGTATTCCAACAGATTTCAGGATTACTTCCACCGCCCATTCAGCTTATATTTTCATCGAACGAGAAACTACTTTTGCACACACATATTCAATGGAAATGGAATCCACCGAACGTGCTTTCATCTATTTAGTTTTACCAGTTGCAGCAAATGAAGATGAAAATAAGTATTCAGAAAAGTATCACATCAAAACAAATCTTAAAGGAAACTATTGATCTTCGTATTTCATTCAATTATAATAATTTGAAATCAATAGTAAAACTTTAGTTCTTGAATGGAATACTATTGGACGATAGCAGCAATTGCTTATTTACGAAATATTGTGCCAAACGTAACATTTATTTTCGTAAATAATTTCGATGATATTTTTATCTGAATCGAATCAAGTCAATGCTATTTTTCTATGTAGATAATCATTTCAAATTACCAAATTATTTTGCGTCAACAAATGTATTGAATACACTCGTACCTCGCTTTACGGCCTAGATACGTTCCACAAAACTAGGCCGCAAAGCGAAAAGCCGTATAAGGAATCATTTATTGCGCTTGCGCAAGATTGGCAACATGTAGATATATCGACATCGATTTTGCCGATATAGCGAAACATTTTAGGTCGTAAATCGAAAACGTGCCTTAATTGAAGAGGGCCGTTATGGCGAAATGCCGTATAAAGCGAGGTATGGCTGTATTCTCATTAAATTCATAGTTTGTTGACCAATTGTTAGTAGCCTAAGCAGTAAAATACATTAACTTCTAAGTGTTATATACTTGTGTCACATACGGAAGTCTTCCTGTCCTTTAAATAGATTCGATGTTTCAATTTACAAATGATAACCGATTCATCAATAGCCTTTCACGTCTGCACAAAGGGACGTCAATTAGCTGAAAACAAAGTCGAATGAAGCCGCAAAATGCAATACGTTCAATTACATTATGCCATATATTTCTGTTACATAATGGTACAACGGTAATAACATTGGCATTTTTATGTGCGGCCACGGAATTATTTATCAAATAAACGCATCTGCAAATACGGCCGAACGAAATTGCAAATAAATAAATACCGCGAATTAAAAAACAAAAACACGAACCCATACAACTACAACAACAACAACAGCAGCAGCAACAACAAACAAACAACGGCTGAAACAAAATGAAAAAGTACAATAACAACAAAAAAAGAGATATAGTGATTCGCGTACCAAACTTTTATTTATTCGTTCATTAAATTACGTCCCATTCAATATTTAAAACAACTGCGCGTTTTGTTGCTGCGACTGCTAAATATATAAACCGGCTTTATGTGGATTACATATTTTCAGCCGTTTCATATTTTCAGGATATTAAAATATTTTTATTGCTCCGACCTACCAAAAAAAAACAACGTAAAAATAAACACACGAATCCTGAAAAAAAAAGTATAGAACTAAATAAATAATGAAATAAAACATGAACGCACTCGAAAACGGGAGTATGCAAACCGACGTGTATTTATTTAATACCGTGCCATTCACAATTTAGTTTTAATTTAACTTTCGGCCTCAAAGGAATCGTAATTAGTGCAGTTAACTCTTGTTTTTTTTGTAAATTCTTTTATTCATTCGTTTACGAACGATGTTTCGCGTTTACTCGGAGCTGACCTAATCAATGATTAAACTCGACTCGCGTCAAGCTCGGAAAAAATTACAATTACACAAATGGGATTTTGTAATTTTGCACACTGACGTTGATACGGTACTTGCTTTTTTACACATTGGGAAAGTCAAGTACTTTGCCGACTTGGAACTAAATATAATAGAACACAGGGAATGAATGATATTACTGAAATTCTTGTTCGGAGCGAAGAAGGTAGTCGGTTGAGAAATTTCGCAACGACTGCATACTTATGTAACATCATCCATTCCGACTGAGAAGGACAGATGTGACAAATGTAAGCTGAATGCGTATTGAACCCGGATATTCTCCGCTTGTTATTCGTTCTGTGGGGTGGAGGACTTTGGAGGACGCTTTGCTTCGATTCGGTGCAAACTTTTGCGGAACTCGTGCTTAATTTAAGTGAATCCAGTGCTTCACTTAGATTCAAAGCGGTAATAATAATAATACAGCAGTATTCCAACATATCTTTCGATCTGTGTACCATGCAAATATTTCTGCTTGGAAGGACGATTACAAAGCCGGAATGGGAAGAAGATAATGTGTCTCTTTTTTTTTTGTTCGTCATCGCTCTGGTGGAATTGTAAAAGCGCTTCGATACAGAAACATTGACTAATTAATTAATTATTGTTGGCTTTTAATGGAACAAAACATAATAAAAAAAAAATACAAAAAAGAAATATATATATATATAATAAAAAAAATATATGAAAATGACCTAACGTATCTTGTAAAATTATGTATTTAAAAACAAATAATAAAGCTTATCTTATTTTGTGTACTACTAGTGTTCAATTAACGTTGTTTTCACGTCCCGGACATGTTTTCCCTCTCCCGTTTTTATTTGGTCTATAATTTAATCCTAACTACCCACCCCTCTATGGAATCGTTGATCAAACTGTCAATAATATGGGGGGTAGTAAATACGCTCCATTATGCTGACAATACAGTGATATTGGCGAATACTGTTGCAGACACTGATCGATTGCATCGTCCAATCGAGTTTCAACTGAGATTTAAATATGAACAAGGAAAAAGTGCAAATAATGAATGCAGCCAGATACACGGACGGACGTCCACGTAACACAGGAACTGCCGGTAATGGAATGCAAATAGTCCGTGTTCGGTGCAACCAACAGTTTTAACTACATATTTTTGCTTTGGATTTATACGCGTTTTGTTAACAATAGAATTATAGAATTTCGTTGTTCCAATTTAACGATAAAGAACAAAATCAAATTTCAAATTAATTATATATTCTATCAGTATATTGGAGGTTTAATACAGTTTAAGACAAAAGTAAATAAATTCTAAGAAAGAGTAATGTTCTTTATGAACAGTGATTGTTATATACACGAAAACATCTGCTCTGTATATAAAAATACGGTAAGTGTAACAAATATTTACTTTCTAAAATAATACGCAAGCAAAAAATAAAGTGGAGCAAATTCGAACTAGTTTAGAAGAATATATCGTATATTTACTTATATTAATGAAATTCAATGTGTTTCACAAAGTTGACAATTTGCAGCTTTTTAAAAAGCGATTCAAGAAATGATATATAAATATCAATGAAATCGACTTATGTCGTAACATAATTCAGTTTATATTAGAATCTGCTATTTCATTAGCAATTGAGAAATATGAATGTATTTCTACAAAATACAATATTTAATTACTTCAGAAATTATATGAATTTATTAAATTGTTGCACTAAAACAAAATTTTAGAAATTATACCTCTTTTTAGTTTCTTTGTAACGCAATTTGGGTGTCCGAATTTATTTATTTAACTATATAAAGAAATGTTAATTTAATCTTGTTTCGATTAGTGCTAATTAACTAGAAACAAATTGTCTAAGAAAACTAGAAATTAACGAATTCTGTACATTCTAAAATTAACAATTTCTTTAACTTCTAAATGTTTGTTGCATTATAATTAACATAAAGTTTCAATTAATAATTTAAATATATTTAGTTTGAAACGTATTTTGATTTAACATCAATTTCTTGGCAATTTCCTAATCGCGTAAAACGGAGCCAGATGCAACGCTCAATTTATTTCCCAGCTTAATTATGCACTGATTGAGTTTCAGGTGCAAGCAACTAATATTTAATTTGTAATTAATTTCATTAAGGATCCGGATGATTACAACCAGAAATTTGTAATTAAAACATTCGCCGACGAGAAATTATCGATCCACGTAACAAACAACGTTATTTTCTGTAAATACCCGTTCCACTCAGACGAGTATTTTCCAAAGAATGAGACGAAATTCGGCTATTATTGTTGTCTTGTGTAGACGACTTGTGTGAGACTCTTCAGTTTTAAATGTTTCCTTAAAATCATCACTGAATGTAATTTAATTAACTGATTTTAGATACATTTCTAAGTGTATTATTCTTATTTTTTGTTAGGTTTTAAACGAAATAAGATTTCACTAATTCAAGTTTATTCAATTACAATAAACTTTAGAAATATTTAGAAACATTTTAAAGCTTTTTGAATAAAGTAAAATATGATGTACCATGTACTAAATACAACTGTTTCAAAGGGCTATTGAGTTAAAAATACAAGATCATTTACTAAATTGAGTAACAGTGGTCTCAAACTGACGACACGCGGGCCGCAACTGGCCCCTGAAGCGTTTCTTCGCGGCCCGCAAATTCATTTAAATTTTGTATTTGTTGTAAATTGGAAATAATAAGTTGAGGCTTTGTATTTGTTACAGTAACTTATACAATCTGATTTAGTGAAAAAAAGTATGATTCGTGCATTGAGCTCACATGCAATTTGAGTATGAGAGCAGTGGCCTAGACAATCTGCAGAATACCGAATTATTACAGTATCTGGCTTGAAGATATAAATCATATTGCTGCGGCTCGGTTAAAGTAAATTTATCGAAGAAATTACATCGATCCGCATGCGAACTATTCGGTCGGAATAAAAAATATATGTACGGAATCGGAGAAAGGGCACATTACGTTCAACAAGTAGATGTTTTATCGACATCCATAAAACCGGCCTTATATTATATATGGATCGGCAGAAGAGAGAGAGATTTCATCCGATATATAGGCTTTAACATTCGGAAAATAAAAGCGATAATATGGTAATGGCCATATGCTGCGATCGTTTGATTTATCCGAGATCTTTTATTGATATTTTTCAGCTTTTACAGAACCAAATTTTTCAGAGAGAAATAGAGATGTTTTGTGTTCACCGGGTCACAACGGATCGACTCTCCAAGAAGACAACAAAAAAAGAAAGAAGAAGCAAGTATAGACGGAAAGCGTGGGAGCGGTAGAATGGCAAAAAAGGGAGGCCTCTTTATTCCGGAATATTTATTTTCTGTCAAGTGTATCCGGAAATCCCACTTCCTGGATCTGCACTACAAAACTTTTGTATTACTGACTGGAAAACATTCGTCTCAATACAAGGGTTCTCTCATTGGAGAAACAAATAAATAAAGAGAACTGAACAGAAAGTAGAAGGACCAATCAATCTAGAAACGGAAAATAACAACATAATATTTGAATTTTTCAATATTCATTTTAATACCTGTTACAGTTACAAGCAACTTAATTCTATAATTTATTGTTTAAATATACATCTAAAACCTTAGATTTTAATCAATTAGTTTAAAAAACTTGTTAAGTTAATTGTTATTGTTATGGGTCATCTACGGTCTGCACATAAATCTTGAAAATAAATAAATAAGTATATGCAAGATATGTAAATTTGAGTAGTATGTTAATTATTATATAAAAACCTAATTAAAACTAAATCTTCCAACAAATTAGTCGTAATCTTTTAATTATTATGCATTATGCCCTGCGTTAGTGCAGAGATTAAAGATCCGCGCTGCGCTTTCGACGCCGCCGTGAAAGCAAAGAAGTTATATAATATGTAAACCGAGAGCATTTCCAGATAAGCTCAAAGTTGCCTTAATTACATCCTTAATACTATACGGCGTGTAGCGTCTGACTCAATGAAAGTAAATTAATAAATTAATATCAAAAGATTTCCTGCGTAATTTTAAAGTTTCCGTGCCTCGGCATACAAGGGGCATATTAATAAAGTTTTTGTTCTTCAACCATACAAAATGTAATCTCCTGAATGGGGCAACAACGAAAAAAAAGAGGAAAATAATAAGGTCGAAGGAGGAAGTGTGCACAGCCGGCACATAACAAGCTCTCTCCTTTGGCACCCACTTAACTTTGATTCAAACCGTATCAAAATTTCAAAAAAATCTAAATTAATTTGTATAATTTATAACCCCAAAGAGCTTCTGGTAAAACCTTACTAAAATCCAAGCAAATTATCAACACTAAATCACAAATTAACTTTGATTCAAACCGCATAAAAATTGAGAAAACTACATTAATTAACATGGAAACAAACATTTACTGAATAGTTTCCGAAAATAATGTCCAATGTTTATAACAATATCAAAATACAGCAATTGCAGACATATTAAATTACATATCTAGATTAAATTACACATCAATATCAAATAGCTTTGATAAGTATGTTTATAAATTCCAGTGATCATATTTGTAATGCTATAACTTCATTTACCATTCATCAAATTGAATGGCAGCATTCGATTAAAATAAGTGGTTACATAAATAAATGTATTTTAAAAATAATAACAATATGATTTATTCAATAACATTTATTGCAATCAATTCAATTTTTGTTGGTTTTTCATTAATCGAATGGCCAGAATTAAATTAATATAATGAAATATCGAATTATGTAGTTTCTTTCTGTTGATTTTCAATATTCCATTGTTATTTATACTTTATAATATTTGATTAAACTTTATATAAATAAATATGTGGAAAAACTGTTTATTTTATTTGATTAATTGGAAAAAGATAATTAACGAATTTGGTATGATAATACGAAGGATTCAAGTTTCTTAGAACTTAACTCAAAAAAATTATATAAAAATAGATAATTTTCGTTTATTTTTTTTCCATTTCATTACAATTATTGGAAAAAATGATGTACGATATTAATTTAGAAGATAATGTTTAATAATTAAGGAAGTTGTAATTGCAAAGAACAAAATTGTCATGTACAAATCTCGGGAAGTCATCAATTATGCATTACGCAATGATAATTTGACCATAGTTTTCTCATCGTATAACAAATTGCGATGTTGTATAATGTTTGTGTTTCCCATAACAACAATGTGCAAATGTAATATACAATCAGTTCATTAATAAACTATTTGCTCAGTTCGTGGTAAGTAGTGAACCGTGCAACAACAGAAACACTTAAAAAATGGACGTGTGCCTCAGAATATGCGTACTGATTCTCTGCGTACTTAAAGTGGAATGTTACAACGTCCTTGGGATTTTTCCTCATTTCGGGAAAAGTCACTTTGACAGCTTCGCACCCGTGATGAGAGGTTTAGCCGAGAAGGGCCACGATGTTTCTGTGCTCAGTTATTTCCCTCAAAAACCGCCAATGAGAAACTACAAGGATTACACATTGACGTTGAACAATGGAAATATATCTGTTGGAGATATGATTGCGTTCGAACAAATATCCGGACTACGCATTCAAAGGTACGCCGATCCATTAATTATTGGGATGTTTGCTGAGGAGACCTGCGAATCTGCGTTGTTCTCGTCTCCGGTCCAACGAGTCTTGGAGAGCAAGAAGACATTCGATGTTATCATCGTTGAAGCCTTCAATACCGACTGCTTTCTAGGTTTGGCGCACAAACTGAGAGCGCCGATAATGCAAATTAGTTCTTCCACGATCTTAACGTGGTTCAATCCGAGATTCGGGCAGCCTATGAATCCTTCGTATATTTCCAGTCCGTTCATTGGACTCACAGATAAAATGACGTTTTTGGAACGTTTGGAAAACACCTTGATCGTTGGACTTCACACGATGATTTACAATTTGTATCTTTTGCCCAAACATAATGCTGCTGTTAAAAGACGATTCGGGGAAGATTTTCCGGCTTTGGAGGAAATTGCCAATAACGTTAACATGATTTTAATCAACACGCATTGGTCTATTAATAGACCTAAACCTTTGTCTCCTGCGTGCATTGAAATCAGCGGACTACATATACCTAAATCAGGAAAGCTGCAGCCGGTAAGTTATTTTCATTTTTTATCATGAAAAATATATCTTTGAAGATGAATTTAATTGCAAAGTAGTAAAACATAGTTGATAAATACTTTTTTTTTGTATTTATACATGATATTAACATAATCGATCGACCAATACACTAAACAGTAGACACTGCTAAAGTTAAAAGTTTGAGGACAAATTATAAGAATATGGTGTTAGTAACAAATTTAGAATATTTGAGTCAACATTTTACTTGATTTTTAAACTTCATCATTTCATTGACATTCTGTAGGTTATTGACATCTTCTATGTTTGTATCAATAATACTCTTGTTGTTTATAAGCAATTCCATACTTATTAAGGTTGTTTCAAATTATTAAATATTTTTTTATACCGTGTGAATATTCATATGTAATAAAAAAATTAGTATAGATACGTGAAGTTTATTTAGAAACATCAGTCAAGGCTAGAGATGATAAATTTTTGGTGTCCTAGAAACAATTCAGTACGCGTTCAACAGCACAACGTGCTACATCCGAAATAGTCATGCCAAAAATAAAAATGTGCTCCACGTTGATCGTGCTTCTGGTTCTTTGCTCGTTGAAAGTAGAGTGCTACAATGTCTTGGGGATTTTTCCGCATTTCGGTAAAAGCCATTTCGACATCTTCGCGCCGGTGATGAGAGGTTTAGCCGAAAAAGGCCACGATGTTTCTGTGCTGAGTTATTTCCCTCAAAAACCGCCGATGAAAAACTATAAGGATTACACACTGAAACTGAATAATAGCGAGTTATCAATGGGAGATATGGTTTCGTTTAATCAATTGCCTGGTATTCGCATCCAAAGATATGCCGAACCCTACATTCTTGGAATCTTCGGAGCAGAAACTTGCGAAGTTGCTCTATTCTCAACACCAGTGCAACAAGTTCTCGATATCAAAAAGAAATTCGACGTGATCATTATTGAAGCCTTCAATACAGACTGTTTCCTCGGTTTGGCGCATAAAATGAAAGCGCCTATCGTGCAAATCAGTTCTTCAACTATTCTACCTTGGTTCAATTCGAGAATCGGACAACCTATGAATCCTTCGTACATCTCCAGTTGCTTCATGGGTTTTTCAGATAAAATGACGTTTCTGGAACGTTTGGAAAATACAGTTGTTATTGGACTTCACTCGATGTACTACAATTTGCATCTTTTGAAAAAGTACAATTCTGCAGCTAAGAGACGTTTCGGGAAAGATCTTCCGTCTTTACAAAAAATTAGTAATAATATTAGTTTAATCATGATCAATTCGCATTGGTCGATAAGCAGACCGAAGCCCTTGTCACCAGCGTTCATTGAAATCAGCGGAGTTCATATGCCTAAACTGAACAAACTTCCATTGGTAAGTTATTACATTAATGTATAATATGTGATCATGTTATCATCCATAGTTTATTGCACACTTTGTAATAAGCTTTGCAACGTTGATAAGGAAATCAATAAAAAGTACTGATCTTTTATTCGCTATATTAAAAAAAATATTTTCTTTAAAATGTTATAAATAAATATTATATTCATAATTTCGTATGAAATATACATGAATTACAGATAATAGTATCCTGAAGTTGCGTGTGAGATTTACAAATAAATATTTGATTTCTTATCGAGAATTTTATTTTTACTTCTGGGAAATGTGAAATTAGAGGAAAAGAAAAAAAACATTGCGGCAACTCAATTCAAAGTAATTTGAAATAACGACGTCCGTTTATATGAACGAACTGTGTGAGCCGTAAAATGACCTTGCATGCATTTCATAATTCTGAGGATATCGGAGTTTGTGTACTTTTTGTACTTTGGAAACATGTTATTGCATATCAAAGGTACTCCCTCCGATTTTCTATAGCGCAGCGTGTATCAAGTTCAGTACAGATACGAAACTCGATGAATTACGATGAAATCGATTCTAGCGTGTTTATGCTTATTTCTCATAAGTTTTGTGGACAGTTACAAAATTTTGGGGCTATTTCCTTACGCAGGAAAGAGCCACTACGATGTGTTCCATCCTGTATTGGAGGAGTTGGTGCGGAAAGGTCACGAGTTGACTGTACTGTCACATTTCCCGCCGAAGAATGCGCAATCTGGTTTCAATTACGTGAGTCTGGAAGGTTCCAGCAATAAAACCAAGCACATAGTGGACCTGTCGTTGATTCCCGATCTTAAGCTTGTTAAATACACGATGCCATTCGTGTTAAGTATACTTGGCTGGGAGACCTGCAAACATTTAAGACACCCGAATGTCAAGAAGCTACTGCAATCAGATACAAAATTTGATTTGATATTGTTGGAGCAATTCGACACGGATTGCTTCGTGGCTTTTGCGCACCATTTCAAAGTCCCATTCATCGGTCTAGCTTCGCACATTCTGATGTCCTGGACGGGGGCCCGGATCGGTATAATTGATAATCCAGCCTATATTCCGAACTGTTTCATGGACCTTTCGGATCGGATGGGCTTCTTCGAAAGAGTGAAAAACACTTTCGTCTATATTTGCGACACAATCATCAATTATTTGTTCATTCAAATACCCAGCAATCTAGTGTCCCGTGAAGTTTTCGGAGACGATGTGCCAAGTACCCAAGAAATTGCGGCCAACATGAGCCTAATCTTGGCAAGTACTCACTTTACATTGAACAGGCCAAGGCCATTGCCACCAAGCTATATTGATGTAGGAGGAGTGCATATCGGAACTAACAAACCTCTCCCCAAGGTAATAACAAAGTAAAGTATCTTGTCTAATCTAAACTTATTTCTCATCGACCTGTTTTTCATAGCAAGCATTAGATTATTCCCATACATCGCCAAACATCATTTGAAAGTTTATCAGTTTTTATTTTCTGGTTATTATTATATAGCACGTTTTGTAAACAGTATGATTGCGTAATTCCATACTTGTATGCCATTGATAAGGAAATCAATAAATAATACTGCTCATTTTCCACATAATATTTATATTATATTACCACTTCTATTAAAAAAATATAGACAATAATATCGTGAAGTAGCGTTTAAGATGAACAAATAATAAGGTAAAATTGGAAAAAAAAATTCGGCAACTCAATTCAAAGTAATTTGATATAATGATGATTGGATATGTGAATGAACTGTAAGAGACGTTAAATGACCTTGTATGCATTACATCATTTTGAGAATATCTGTAGTTGTGTACTCTCTGCACATTGAAAACAAGTTATTGTATTTCAAGGATACTCTCTCCGATTCTCTGTCATAACGTGTGTCATGTTCAGTCTGCATATGGAACTCGACGAATTACGATGAAACGATCAGTTCTGGCGTGTTTTTGTTTATTCCTCATAAGTTTTGTGGACAGTTACAAAATTTTGGGGTTATTTCCTTATGCAGGAAAGAGCCACTACGATGTGTTCCATCCTATAATGGAGGAGTTGGTGCGGAAAGGTCACGAATTGACTATATTAACGCATTTCCCGCCGAAGAAAGCGAAATCTGGCTTCAGTTACGTGAGTCTAGAAGCTTCCAGCAACAAAACCAAGGATGTGGTGGACTTATCAACGATTCCCAACTTGAGGCTCGTTAAATACGCGATGCCATTCATGTTAAGTACCATGGGCTGGGCAACGTGCGAAAATTTAAAACACCCGAACGTTAAGAAGCTGATGGAATCGGATGCAAAATTTGATTTGATTTTGGTGGAGCAATTCGACTCGGATTGCTTCTTGGCTTTTGTGCACCATTACAAAGTCCCATTTATTGGCCTAACTTCGCACATTCTGATGCCCTGGACGGCGGCGCGGATTGGCATTATTGATAATCCATCCTATATTCCGAACCATTTCATGGACTTTTCCGATCGGATGGGTTTCTTCGAGAGGGTGGAAAACACCGTCGCCTACATTTGCTGCACCGTCATCAATCACTTGTTCATTCAAATACCGAGCAATCGAGTGTCCCGTGAAGTTTTCGGAGACGATGTGCCAAGTACCTCCGAGATTGCGGCCAACATCAGTCTAATTTTGGCGAATACTCATTTCGCATTGAACAGGCCAAGGCCATTGCCACCGAGTTACGTTGATATAGGAGGAGTGCATATTGGAAATACGAAACCTATCCCCGAGGTAATGATAAAGTAAAGTATCTTATCTAATCTAAACTAATAAACATAAGCAACGAGTCCAGTGTATTAAGGTTGCTATGTGGTGGCGTGCCTTTGCAAATTTGAAAGTCAAGTGGCGTTCCAAGCGAGCTGACGGGAACTACAAACCAAAACAAAACCTGTGTGCCATGTGTTTTTGCTTGTTATTCAAGATTTAACCAATGACACTAGAGATAATTCTAGTGGCGACTCACAGCGGGCTATCGTGTACTAAGGAATCGATCACTGCGCCATCATAGTTCGACACGATTTTTTGGGCATAAGATTTGGTTCCCGTGTAGAGGACACCTTACATAATTCAGTAGTAGTTCGAAATGTTCCTCATCGTGCTGTTATTAATAGCAAGCGCGGATTCCTACAGGATTCTTGGCTTGTTTCCCTACGTCGGCAAAAGTCATTTTCAAGTTTTTCAACCCGCACTTGAAGCTCTCGCACTGAAAGGTCACGATGTCCACGTTGTCAGTTACTTTCCTTCGAAAAACAACATCAAAACCTACCACGACGTAACATTACTCGACATGAATAATTCTTCGGAACACACGATCGGATTTGATGTGGATTACGACTCGAGATTAGTGAAATATTTAACTCCCATCGAATTCGGGGAAATGTCGATAGAAATATGCGGTAACCTGAATAACCCCGACGTTCTAAAATTGAAGGATACACATTTCGACGTTGTCCTAGTGGAACTTTTCAATACGGATTGTTTTTTGGGTTTGGTGCATCAACTGAAAGCCCCGTTTATCGGAGTCGCTTCGCACGTTTTAATGCCGTTCACAAATAAAATTATTGGAAACGTCGATAATCCCGCATACATTCCGAATCAATTCCTGCATTTCTCCGACAAAATGAGTTTTCTGGAGCGCTTGGAGAATACATTTGTTTATTTGCTTTCAAATGTTTTGCATTACATCTACTTGGAGCAACCAGATAATGAAATCATCCGCAAACGCTTCGGAAATGACATGCCGTACGTTGGAGAAATAGCTAAGAATGTTAGTTTGATACTTGTCAACACGCATTTCACTTTGAATCTGCCGAGACCTTTGGTGCCTGGAATAATCGAAATTAGCGGAATGCACGTTGGTCAACCGAAAAAATTACCAACGGTAAGAACACTCTTCTTCATTGATGTTAATTAAAAGCGGAAAAACATTGGAATAAATTATTTCCTTTTCATATTTTATCTAATAAAATGTATGCAACCGTATAATTAAATAACAAATATTGTAATTATTACTACAAATCGTAATTAGCTTTGTGGCATATTTTAATGAAATTAATTGAAAAACAGCTTGATTATACACAACTAATTAAATTCAAACCAAATACATATATGCCAATGCACATACATTAAATTGATTGAATGATATATTGATTTTACTTTTCTGTGCAACGCGCGTATTCACGAAGACAATAAATATCACTTACGTAAGTTCTTGCGCAAAACGTGCCGTATTTCCAATTGGAAACTGTGACATGATGGAAATAAATTAATGGATAACACTTCTCTCTAAAGCACAGTTTACTATCAGTTTACAGCAGAGGCGTAGTAATATTAGTGAATAGAACATATCTATTGTTCCTAGTAAAATAATCAATTTGCAAAATAATGCATTAATTATTGCTAAGGTAAATGAGTCGTCAATAAAGACATTTCCACATTTTGTTTAAACCTTTATTGTTGCTTCTATTAAATTAATTTAATTACCATTTATCAATTAGATATTTACAAATTTATTATTCCAGTTATTCTTTAGAAAGGATTTTTTTCTGAGAATAGAATGTTACACATTTTTAAGTGAAGGTTCTTGCGTTTTTTTTTTCAATCAACATTATTAATGTAAATATATTTAATACGATGTAAATTATAAACATCGTTTTTGCATAACATTATCAGTAATTAAAAGTAATAAAAAATTGAATTAAGAAAAATATATATATATCAATTTTGAAGCTACTAGTTTATAGTAAATGTTGTATTTGATTTAGAGTAGTATTTTAGTGTGGGAATCGTTGAAATTTATTGGGGTTCATCCTAATCTCGAAAGGGAATAGAAAAAAAAGCGTATGGAATTCCCCTCAACCCGAATATTTTGTATCAAAGCCCTAGATAATCTTGCAGAGCCACCACTCGTAAATATCTATACACACACACATACAGTTCTTTCTAAACTTGAAAGGTATCGTGTGTCTCGCATTTTTATTCTTAAATAATACACACCAATTGCATGGGGTACCGTGCCACTTCGCTGTTACGTAACGTCGCCTTCTCTGCGGGTATAAATGCAATATCCGTAAAGATTGTAACTTTAGTCGTTCCACTGAAAGGCGAGCTGAGAGAGCCTGAGCATTTGTGCAGGCGGGGGAGGTTACAATCCAGAACTTTTGGTGTTATTGTTCGCCGCTGTAAAAGGTGTTAAGTTCTGTCTCCTGTTGCACGCAAACAGATTTCAGCGCTTTCCGAAATCAGGCTTAGTGCTAAACTAACGTTGGCCAATTTCGCGTCGAATGCCAGCAGCAGCATCCATTATTTCTACGTTGAATCATTTAGAATTGGAAAGGGAAAAAAAGGAAATGAAGGTTGTTGGGATTGTGTTTTTGTTGTTCGCCGCGGTCTGCGAATCGTACAGGATCCTATGTATATTTCCGCATCAGATGAAAAGCCATTTCGACGTGTTCGAGCCGCTTTTAAAGGAACTAAGTGCAAGGGGGCACGATCTAACAGTTATTAGCCATTTCCCGCAAAAACGGAAAATCTCCCGGTACACGGATATAAGCTTAAAAGGGAGCGCGGATATACTTGTCGGGGCGGTTTCCCTAAATCAAATCAACCCGTCGCGGATAGACAAATATTTAACGTCGCGTTTCATCACGCGTTTCGCAAACATCGTGTGCCAGAAGGGCTTATCTCTTCCGAACGTGAAAAGCTTGCATCGGGACGGATGCAAATTCGATCTGGTCATTGCCGAATTCTTCAGCAGCAACTGCTTCCTCTCCCTGCTGAACCAATGTCGCGTTCCATTAATTGCGACCAGCTCATGCGAATTGCTGCCGTGGATTAATGACTTCTTTGCGAATCCAGATAATCCCTCCTATATCCCCATAGTTTTTATGGATTACTATAAGATGGGATTTATCGAGAGGCTCGAGAACGCTTTTCTCTATATGGCAAACAAAGTGCTCTATGAATACTTCAGCGTCTGGGAGGCTAACAGCGTGGCCAGGGCTAATTTCGACGTGCGGAACGTCGAGAGGTTTGCCTTTAATGCGAGTTTGATGTTGGTCAATTCGTATTTCGCGCTGAATAGGGCCAGGCCCTTTGTACCTTCCATTATTGAAGTCGGCGGCATTCACCTGCAAGAACCTAAACAACTCCCGTTGGTATGTTTTAATATCGATTCCGATGTACGCAAATATCCACTGCTTTTGAATAGTTTCAAAACATACGAACATTAATATTGCAATAATTTCAAAACTAATAACTCTCCTATATTCGACTAAAGACATATTTTACTTGTTAAACTAAATCTATAATTGGTTTTAAAAACTCAATTATTTCTAGTTTATTGACGCATTGCAATTAAGTATTATAAAAGGCATTTCAACTTCTAAATATAGAGTAAAAAATGCTACGCTCGAGATTGCAAAACATTAGAATCTTTAATTGTGGTATAATCATAATTAGAAATGTTGTTTTGTCTAAATATTACATTTCGTTTTAATGCATTATTTTTGCAATTAATACGATTATAAGTATGTCAGAGTCAAATGGTTAACAACTGAGGTCTTTCTGGCTAAATATACTATTATAATATAAATATGAAAATCGTATTTTGCGAAATTTCTTTCGATAACAACGTTTCGCAAGAATAAGAACGTGATTTCTATTTCGATGCAAGACGATGACTCAACAAAATATGCATCTCATGGTAGATTTCTTTACAATACTGGAACCGTAATTGTTGGCCTTTGTGTGCTTCTCTGCAGACACATCACACTTTCACTATTCCATTCACTCTTTTCCATGAAAATCGATAATAATTAGCGGTTATGTAGCATCACTAATTTCAGTAAGATATGATACTAAATAATATTATGTAGAGGTAAAATTTATCGAGAATATAAATATACAGAAACATAGTGAAAAGAAAACATGAAATACATAACTCCTAATTAAATATGTTAATGGATTAACATTATACATACAATTAGTTATTCGTATGAATAATACTGCTATAAATTACTTACATAATTAAAGCAAATTATCCCGCTTTTGTTCATTAGTTTCATTTATGAGATATATTAGTCAGAAGCAATAGTTTATCAAAAAGATTAACAATTATAATACTACTTTTGATAAGAAAAAGTTATAATCATGAAATAATCTTTTACCTTGTATTTCAGACTCATCCAAATTATTTAGTTTTTACGTTTCCTAACTTCAATGTTATTTAAAATGCATATGATAATACGAAATTTACATTGCTTGGAATTACTTCAATAATAAAGTCATGTATTATTCAGATCGTAATTATTAATTGACTTATTTTATATCAGAATATGTAAAGTCATTCGCAATTTATAACTCGTTTATCATCTTCCTTCTGTTTTCATATCGATTCTTGTCCTGTAATTATTTATGTTGCTTTAATCATTACGCTCATTGCAATAATTATTTTTCAAAGTCACAAGTCTTGCTTACTGATGGACTTATAATTGTAATTCAAGGTGAAGTTCAATTCTCCATTCTTTTTATGGAATTTTCTTGTGTGTAATTATTTTATATTTTATATATAAAAATATCCTAATAACATTTATTGTAACAACAATTACAATAAGTAAACTCAAGAAAAGATAAATTAAGAGATATTTTACAAAATTGAACAAAATTATTTTGTTTAAAAGGATTATAGACCATAAATCTTTCTGTCCAAAAAGTTCCTATTTATTCGAATAATTTATATATGAATTATGACAAAATTTAATTAAACTAAAAAACTTTGTAATGTGTATAAAGTCGAATATAAACAAAGTAAATTATCAGAGGATAATTAGTCTTGGAGCGAAAATGTCTTCGCATGTAAAAATGTAATTTCACGAAAAGCGGGCGTGAATTAGAAGTGACAAGTAATAAATGCGATTGTGAATTTGAATGAGAATTCAGCTGAATATGGCGAAATTAAGTTAGGTCCGCAGATGGCGAAAGAGTGACGTCTCCTGACAGCTGTTGCGTCGGCTGCTGGAAAAATTCTTTCTACGTGTCACTCGCAGTAATGCAGGAAATGTAATTTTTAATTTGATTGTCCTCGCACCGGCTCCGCACGAAAATTTCAACCGAAGATTATGTAAATCGTCACGGATCCTTTTTATTATATAATTCCATTTCTCTTCTTCATTGCATTTGCCCCTATCCGTCCCCGGTCGTGCACGACGCACTCGGGGTGGAATCGATGAAATTAAAAACAGTTTGTAATGGCTTGCATACATTCCTCCTCCGCACGGGGTTGGGTAAATGAAACGTGAAAATGCAAAGTACTCGAAATCCATTAACGAGCGCAAAATGAAACAATGGACGCGAATGATTAATAGAAATCGCGACTCGAACGAACTGCAAATAACGCAACAACATAAAAAAAATGGGACGGGGGGCTGGGAAAGGCGAAAAAAGGACGAGCGCAACAAAACAGCGACTGAATGCAGGAGGTTTTTGAAAAACACGAGCCGGTGTTCCCGGTTTCACGTACTTGCTGCTCAAAGGGACGATTCCATGCGAACAATTTAATAAACAGCCTCCGTCCTCGGCACCTAAATTGATTGCAAATTTAATTAATGATCCGTCAGACAATAAAGAACCTAATCGACAATTGCCAATTATTAATTTCGCCGAAGATATCATTAATTATCCTTTGTACACTCCTGTTTTCGTTTCGCCTAGTTCACACGAAAACGAAAATTAATTTTATATTCAGGTAAAAATTCCATCACAATCATCGCTAATTTTCATTACATAGTAGCAGTAAGTTTTCACACGAAGCTCAAATTAATATTAACTTTATTTTTTTCTCTATTTGCAATACTTCAATAATCTCATCTTCAAAGATTGTCTATTTTCTCAACACAACCCTAATGATTCATGTTAGAATTGTAATAAAAGCTTGCTTGCTGCAACCAACAACACATATGTCACTTAAGTCATTCTGTAATGTTAATATAGATAGAAGTCTTTAGAAGTATACCTACTTCAATTATAAGCATTACACACAGAAGTTGTTCTTTCTTTAATCGACGCAAACCACCTATCATAACAACAATTCATTTGATTATTCTATCTAGATTTGTTTTATATATATGTCACGGCCCTTATCGGAACTTATCAGTCTCATTACCTTATTGCCGGAAAAATCGGTCAGCAGTGTCGTTTGAAGTAGCACCTTTTGCATCGGATTTATGTGATTCAGGGACTCTTAACAACTTGGCTAAGAGCAGCTGTTATATTTGAAGATATAGATTCATTTGGATATAATCTTGTAGTTTATTATAGCATATATTTTAGCAAATAATTCAAATATGTATGATATTTCTAATTTTCCATGTTACTGAACATTTTTATGGAATATCATTTTGTGGTTGTTCTAAGAAATATCATTAGTATTATTATCTTAATTACATAAAAGATAATATACGATTCTTAATTCAATATATGTATTTGGAACGTATATAAATTACATTAAATCTGCATTTATTGAGTTAGATTTAAAGATATATAATAAAACATTATGAAAGTTACAACTAAAACTATTCGTAATAATATTAAATTTCCACTTTTAATGAAACTTCCATTTCAATTACGATACGGAACGCAACTTGAATGCCAATCAAAATTTATTATTAATTTCGTAATGCCTTTTTGTAGTTGAGGAAACACGCCCGTATTGTAAATAATTAAACAATTCCATTAAATTCGTAAAGAAAAAGGGAATCAATCATTGTTGTAGTTATTATTTCTGTGGTCGAAATGGACGTGTTTCTTTACTGCGACCGACAGGAATAGTTAATTTGTATATTCATAATGAATATTTGATACATGTTTGTCTTATTTGTGTTTATTTTTTTGATAAATTAATGACATTTATTAATTTGGTTCAGTTTTAAGTCAGGAAGTAATTTATTAAATTTTCGTAATAATTTGTATGATCAAAAGTTATAAAATGGAATAAATATGTGCAATACTGTAACATAATTATGTTTTATCGAGACGAATATACATTGATTATACAGAAAGTGTCATCAAAATGATAATTAATTAGGTTTTATAATTAGATGTTAATAAAAACACAGACTTTTTTACATTGTAAATTTGAATGCCAATCGACAATTGTAAAGAGTCCTTGGAAGTAATAAACATTTAACTCTTGTTTATAAATTAAGTTACAATTTTTGCATTTGTTAGTGTTCAGATAAAAAGCTTATAGATAAGATAATTTTAACATTAGTATTCTCGTATTTCTAGTGATAACTGATTAACTTTGCATAATGTTTTTTTTTACTTTACAACTTAATAAATTCGTGTTATTTAATTATAAACATGTATTTATGTATGATTTACTATCAGGGGTTATATGATAATGAACGTATTTATTCCACATAAATAGTTAACAAGAAGATAAAATATTTATCTAAATTTACACACTTTCTTCAAATTGTGTATAACTCCAATAAACATTAACAAATATAATTATCCTGCATGTACCCTATATTCCTTATAATTATTATATAATACAATAATGAAATAATAAGTAAAAGGGTTTTAACGAATTGAAATTGGAGTAAGTAATTTCTTTTATTGCAATCAATTTTGATGATGTAATGGAAAAGGAATATAAAAGTGGATGGTAATATTCGAGTACGAGTGTATCGAAGTTCGGAAAATGTGTATATTTCGAATTGCGGAATTATTGGAAATAGTTACTTTAATTACGAAAGTTGTGTTTGAGTTGCAGAATAAATAGGTTTTGTGTTCAGGCGCTGACGGTATGTTTTCACGTAACCGTCCGACATCGGCCAAATCGATAATTTAATAAACGAATCTCGGGTTTGAATTGGAAACTTCGTTTTATTTCATACGACCGTGTGTGAGTGCGTTTGTGTGTGTGTGTGTGTGT
>JAFMTC010000139.1:13494-23901 GCA_018845635.1 Nicrophorus orbicollis
ACGCACGTTTATTCTACATAAAATAACTCAAAGATAACAGGATTAACGTTCTGAACTAAATAAAGAAATAACGATTAGATTTTAACTAAATGTCCTCTAATTTAGTCATAGCGACACATACATTTAAGATTTAAATATGTATTAAATTTTAAACATTTCCGAAAGTAGATTTATTTAATATAAAACATATTTTCTTTCTATGTTTAATACAAATAACTGTCTATAGACATTACATAAAGTTTTAGCTTTATTATAAATTTATACGTATAGCTATCACTTATATACAATTTTAATTGATATATTTCAGACAAATAAGAATCAATAATTAAAAGTTTAGCTTAGGTATATCTTATAAAATTTGTGACAATGATTAAAATCTTAAATTTTTATAATTGTTCAAGTTTCGTATTGAATTAAAATTATTGAGTGGAAGAATCGATTAAGTATTTTTTTATTACAAATCATTTGTATCTTATGGTTTGTGGTAATATTGTTAACCAGATTATTAACTTATTGACTTGTAGTTAGTTACTATAGTATACAAATATAAACTTATTGTTAATGGCATTTATAATAACTATAACAAGAACAACAAATATAAGAATAATACAAACTTAAAATAATGGAAATACGCAGAAAAGATAAAGACAATATAATTATCGCTATTGCTGCAATAGGCTATATACCTTTTTTAATATTAGTGCATGTTTTTTTTTGTTTGCTTTTGCTTTTCCTTTAAATATAATTATTAAAAATTGTAGACCAAATTTTAAATTATAAATGAAATGAGTGACTGATTTACACAAATAATTTACAAAAAATGTATTAATTACGATAATGATTTTCTTACGCAGACTAATGAAGGTTTAATATTTCTTTCTACCCGTGTTTATTTTTGGATATACATTTTCATTTACTAAATTGATGTGATTGTTTTTTTCTTCTTCTTCGTGGGCTTGATGAGGCTAAAGTTAGATTAGTATCTATAATGCAGGAAGGTCTGAAGTTGGATGAAGCTGGCGGCAGATTGGGCCAATTAAGTAGCAATCAAGTAAAGTGTGTGTAAAGAATTAATAGAGTTAGGGGTTCTGGGCTTGCAGCAGCCAACGGGCGGGAGCGAGAGAGATAGAGCAAGAGCGAAGGGCACCTTCGGTAGGAAGGAAGGAAGGGAAAAGCCAACGGCGGTCGGCTCATGATGAATTTATCGAAGGCGAGGAGTAAATATGAAGGTAGTGCAAACGGTTTGGCTGACGTCTAGTAGACCGAATCGATTTCATCCTGCAGGGTACTGCTTACACTGCGAGCAGGCATCGTCTGGTCGACGCGGATTAAACCTTCCCTTCCCTTCTTCCTTCGCCAATCCAACCCAGATCTGCCATTCGTTTCCCCTTCGTGCCCTTCCCGTAAACTTACACATAGCGGAAACACGTCGGCTGCTGCTCTCAAGCCAATTAGGTCCGCTCCGGGAACCAATAAATCGCGGCTCGTTTCCGAAATGGGGTGAATGGAGGGCCACGGCCATACACATGATCAAATTTCCCGCTTCGGCTTTCTTTTTACATACGTCGTGCTCGATTTTTTTGTCCACCCTCTCGGGAAGAACGGGCGCAGACCTCAAAATTCCCACACAATTTTCATATTAAATTATCAAACCAGAAATTACCCACGACATTAATATTTACGCACCCACCCGAAAATAAACCACTCAGTTTTAGTTACGGTTTCAATAATCCGGCAGTTTATTCGACGAAATACACCCACTTTATACCACAACGCCACATTTTTTAAGTTCAGATTTATAAACCAAAGTTCTCTTTACCTTATTTGGTGATTCTCCTGCATTTTATATATCTATTGTCAATGAAAATCAATTCCTTTTGACAGAAGTGGGCGATTTCTATATTTAAATCATATAGTCTACAGTCTACAGAAATATAGTTGTAAGAAACGATGTAATAAATAACACAAATTGAATAAATCTTAAAAAATCTGTAAAGAATCCAGAAACTACTCTATATGAAACATTGCAAATAATCTCATTTGAAAATGATGATACAAATATTAATTTTAATTAAATGATTTTGGTCAATATTTTCGAATCTCAACGTTATTACATATTCTTTATTTGCTTATTACAGAATATTTATTATTAGCGAAAAGTTGCATTTGACTTATAAAGTTTATTATTATCAATTAAAGGATAGCACAAACTTCTTCAGCATTCTGCAATTGATATTTGTATACGTCTTTAAAATAAGTTATTTTTTCATTTGATTTATAATATAATACAATTTATGGGCCAGTTATAAAAACAAAACATAAAACCAAATACAATAATAATAATAAAAAGAAAAAGCTGGCCAAAGAGCTATAGACTATTGATCTTTCCGCCTAATTTGATTTATTATATTAAATTTAGCAACTTCTAACCAATTTACCCACTATATATCTAATCTAAAAAAAATAATATTAATTTGCAATTGCATTATTATTTGATGAACAAATACTCTCTAAAATGCTTGTCAATGTTATTATTTCCAAAAGTACTTATAGATTGATATCGCATTAAGACCGGAAATTTGAATAATATATATCCTGTACAGATATTAACATTAACTTTATTGTATAAAGTACTCTCACAAATGGTCAACGAGTTCTGATTTACATCTCCATTGTTTGTGAAGGCTTTTAGAGAGCACTCCAATATTTTAATGACTTACATAATTCAACATATAATCTTAATATGAATTAATTGCATTACATTCCGATTCTTAATACTAAATTAAAACGAAAGATTTTAATAAAATATTTGTAATTAATTCTTAAAATAATATAATTTAAAAGATATGTTTAATGTTTGATGCATTATTATTAAAAAATAGGAAATAATAATCTTTTACGTGTTTTTGTTGTATAATTTTTTTATTTGTATTATCTGTTGTAATTAATATAGTTTATTATTGATTTAAAAATGTAAATTGCCGTTAGTTAGTAGTTCTGGATTTAACGACATTAAATAAATATAATAATACATCCTGAATTTTGGCTCAGTAATTCCAAGGAATTTCTAAGATGTTTATTTCAATTTATCAGGAAAAAAATAAAAAAATCAAGGAAAAATTGAAAATAAGTTTATTTATTAATAATTTCGTATTATGTTTATTTTATTATAATAATATAGAATAGTTAAGATTATACGATGAATTTAAGTTATAATCATTTTATTAAATAATCGAGGGAATATCCAACAGTGAAAGAATATCAACGCACAGTATATAATTTAATCAATAATATTCATTAAATATGGAATGAAAATATGCATATAAATAATAGTAACAAATTAATTAGGGCAGAAAGACCTATGGTTTATAGCGCTTTACAGCAAAAGCATTATATTTTCTATTAGTTTTCTTTATAATTCTATTATATTCTGTTTATATTTTCTTGTAGTTGTTGTTGCAATAAGTATTATTCTTGATATAATTAAAATAATTAATTTATAATTTATGCATACATTTTTCATGATAAAATGGAAAATATAAGTACAAAATAGGGGCAGCTCTTAACAGAGTTCCTGCATCACAAAAATCTGGTGCGAAAGGTACTGGTTCGAATCTTTCTGGCATTAACCGGTCAACAATGAAGTAGTGAGGCTGATAAAGGACTGAAAAGAAACCAGATGGGTCTGTAATAATAAAAAAAGTAGGAAATAGTAATAACCTCTTAGAATTATTAGTATTAACATTTACATGTTTAGTAAATGCATCACAGTAGAAGTCAACAGTAATCAGCATAAAAATGTAGATTATACTTGAACATGATAAGGATGGAAATTAACATCATTAACCTTACCGTTTCCTGTTTACGCCTAAAAACAGTAAATGAAATTCGGGGATCATTTTGTTCATGTTTCGATTAAATATTATAAACTCATCAAACTGGAAAACACAAATAAACCCATCAGGCTGGGATTGATGCAACGAACGATAAAAAGATAAACCGGAGTGACAAGTAGAACAAATTGGAAATCTCTGTTTGAATTTCCTTTTTGTCAGCTATTATTTATGCCGTCGGTGATTTAAGGCCTCGTCCTCATCGTCGGCCTGGAAGACCACACAACCGGCCTCCAACTAAAATTTACACTTTCTAATCACCTAATTTAATAAGGATCGTTAGGAGGACGCTACAAGGAGAACGAAGAGGACGAAGATGAGGAGAAGTAGGAGGAAGTAGCTCCCAGCAAAAGCAGTTGTATATATATATATGAGTGCGTGTGTCTGAGGATGATATATTTCCTGGGAGATGAACTGTGAATCCTCATCATCTAAATCACGCGCTCCATTCTCGTTGTTTTTCCTCTTTTCTTCATGCCTGTGACAGGAAAACCAAATATGCATTTGCTGCGCCTCTGTCGTTACCACGTAGATTGATAGCGATTTAATTGTTTGGGAAATTGGGTGGCCGCAATTAAAATTAGTAACGTCCATCCGAATCACACGAAACGTATTTATTTACGGTAGAATTTATATTAATCGTACGATCGTCGTCGTCGTCTCTGTTGTTTTTTTCTCACTTCTTCTCAACTCTTCCACTTCTTCATCTTTCACCTCGACTCGCGCTGGCGCCACGTATAAAGAATCATCGTCTGAAAGGTGTTCACATAAATTTAATTATTTATTTTGTCATAGAAACCTTCCTCGTATATTCAATAATCTCGCGTTGCTAACGAGCCGAAAGCATTAAATATTGTTATATTGAGAAATCGCGTTTTCCGTCTCTGAAATATGTACACAAATTTAATTAAAAAAAAAACATTGTTGTGTGTTAAATGGCGTGAAAAAAAAATACGCAGCGACAGCGCAATGTATGTATATATCTCTTTTTCCCTTTATATTATAATTTACGAATGCCAGGTGGAAGAAGTTGTATGCAGATGCTTCCACCGTTTTCTTTCAAATTTAATATATATTTTTATATTTATATGGAAGGACGTAAAAAATTCTTTATTATCGTCAAATCCGTCCGTCCGCCGACGGATGCGACCATTGGATTCGGGATTATGTCATTAAGCCGTCTTTCGCTTCAGTCTACTGATTAAATTAATAAATTAATATCATCGGTTTGTTTATTGCTGAAATATAAATTTTATTTAGAATCAATAAGTCGTAAATTAATGTTTAATAATACTGCCATAAACGTCTATAGTTTTGGTATTTGTTGATTGAATTGATTTATTTTGTATTGTGTTATTTTTTATATTTATATTTAACATTAAAAGACAAATCTTGATTTATTGAAATGTTTTCCATTATAGATTTTTTAATATAAGCACTTTCGATAACATTTGCATCACCGTTACTAAAGAGTTAATATAGATTTATTGAATATTGTACAACTTAGATTTACTAGTTTTTCATTGCTCGCTGCAATACACAATTCCATGGAGGTCTCTGCAATTTTGAAAAGTTGTACAATACACCCATATCTCGCTATACGGCCGCTCTTTATTTGGCATTTCGCTATAACGGCCCTCGTCAATTAAGGCACGTTTTCAATTTACGGCCCAAAATGTTTCGCTGTAACAGCAAGAAAAACTTTTTTGATATCTACATATTGCAAATCTTACGCAAGAGCAATAATTGATTCGTTATACGGCTTTTCGCTTTGCGGCCAAGTTTCGTGGAACGTTTCTAGGCCGTAAAACGAGGTATGGGTATACTAATAATGTTTACAACCTTTCAAATTTGAAAAGATTTTCATATAATAATTAAAATATTATTAATAATATTAATTATTTACTTAGAATCAATGCTTAACATTAGACATTATTTCATTGTGTTTTAGTTTGTATTTTCTTATATTCTTTTGTTGATAAATTACTTAAATAAATATATTGGTTGGCAAGTATTTTTAGTATAATTAAATTGGGATATTTTTAAGGACTTACGTCCTGATTAGTATGTAATGATTTTTTTCACATTTAATAAATATCACTTTAAACTTTCTTCAGAAGCAAACGCAAAGTGCAAAAAACGTTCAATTTGGATTTTTTTACTTATTTAGTTCCAGAAAGGCAACATAACTGTTGAGACTTATAGATATTTGAATTTCATGATATTGATGCTTAACAGAACGCACAAACCAAAATTGGTTTAAACAATTTTTACAGCAGTTATTTTGTTTTGCTGATAAATACAGTTTGATTTGCACGGAATTAATAAGTTTCTAGAAAGGTGGCATAAGGGCATCGAACAAAATGGAAAATAAATAAATGATTTTTTTATTATCATAAATGTATTAAATTTTATTTCATACTACAAAACCAAAATTACTATCGTGATTTTGATTCCGTCTACATTATGAAACTTTATTAAAACAATTTAACTAATAATAGTTTTATATAATAGTTAATATTATTGTTACGTAAATTTTCAAATATATTATGTCTATAAATTTTCAATAAAAGACAAAACAATATCAATCAGTACATTTAATGCAAACTTTTTTTTTCAGAAATTAATAGTAACGTTCTAGGATCCGCCATCCAAATAATGCACTCCAAAACACTCCGAATGACCTCCTGTATTCCAAAACCAAAATTGTTCCAATCGTCGATAGATACCTTTCCTTTAAATTCATGTCAAAATACTCCAATTTATCTTCCAAATCTCTTCAAATTTTGTATCACTCGAAACTCAATAACCCTTCCAAAATATAAGTGTTCCTCATATACTCACATACTCTATACCAATACCTATTGTCACTATAATTATCTCTTCGTATATTTTTTTTCAGTATTTTCATTCATTTTCTTGGTTATTTTTGTTTATCATATCTAAGAAGTACACAGACTTGATCACGATGACAACGCCCTTGCCATCAATCTATTGGACAACGGAGAGACAACAAGACGACTGAAGCGTTTCAAATCCTTGGATCTTCAATTTGGATTTAGCCAACTAAATAATTAATAATAAGATAATATTTAATCGCCAATAAATGCTGCCACCGGGCATCAAGTTCCTAAAGTCTACAACAAACTGATTTCCTAAATGTTCTGTCGAATAGATTGCAAATAAAATATGATAAAAAAATGGGTTTATTTAAGTACCTCAATTCTTACGCCAGTATTTATTGTTATTATATTTTTTATTTATTAAGAATTATGTAATGTTATTTAAGTATGTTTATGTAGATTTATGGAATTTTATTTGTTTGATTCAATAAATTATTAGTAGTAATAAATAAATATGACTTATAATACACATTTTGCTGTTTAATGGGAACTTTGTGTTTTTATCAGCCATACTACTCTCTTATTTTGCTGTCAACTGTCGAACCAGCACCATTTCACACCAGATTTTGTAATGCAGGGAATCTTAACCACTCTATCAAAAGTTGCTTCTTTAAACATAATTAGACTAGATTATTAGACATTGAAGATGAATTGTACTTGAAGATCTTTGAAAAACCTGCAAATTAATATTGGTTATCAGTTTATCCTCATTCTATTTAAATTTTCCGTTTCATCCAGAAATTATTGAAGTTTGCTTAAAGATTTTTATTATTTTAGAGTAGGGTAAGGTAATAAACTGAACAATTTACCAAATACCAGAAATTCATACAACTGTTTCCCACGAGTGAATATTATTATGTTCGAAATTGAGGCAATATTGAGGAACTATGCGAGGGCCAATTCCTTCGGGGATGTCAGACTATATATAACACGACATAACAAAATCCACTCAAATATATTTGGATTGCTTCCAGGAAAGGAAACACAAAGGAACCTGTTTTTTAAAATTACAGTAATGCAAAAATACTAATTGTAAAAAAAACAATTATTTAAAAATTACTTAACACATATGGAATTAGATGTAAAAAAAACTTATTTTTATTTCCTGTAATATTTCCCTATTTTGATATACCCGAAAAATCTTCTGAAATGTGACATTGTCATTTGGATGATTTAAATAATTCCTTTCATTTCTTGATGATAATAGACATGCATGTTTTTAAAACAAATTATGTATATTTCTTAAGTAACTTTGAAAACGTATAACTTTAAATTGATTATTTTGCGAATTCTGTCATTGTCTTTTCTTGTATCAATTTTTCTGTTCGGTTTTAAAAGTAAGGGTCTCGCGGTGCGTTGGTGGCGTGTTCCTTTATTTTATTAGTCACTTTGAATGGGATCGTAACAAGTGCAGCATAAACATCGGCAGGGGGATGTATCTGGGTACAAATTGAGCCGTTTTTAAGGGGGAGAGAAACTGATCACGCCGCCAGCCTGCATGTATCCATCTCCATGGAGAAAGAGGGAGTGAGATAGCCGATGGAAACAGAGAGTGAGTGAGCGAGATAGAAAGAGATGTTACAGTGTGTATGAATTCCTGGGGGATTCCTAGGGTGACAGCGGGAGTGTGGGGGTGGACCACACTCGGTTTTGCCATGTTTAGAGAATTGGCTGCGCCACGTTGTATATTGAATTCGCATAAAACACCCAACGATGGGAAGCAAACCGAATTTGTCGGGGCGCCCGGGGGCCCACGGAGGTGTCAAATTACCGTGAGATTCACTTTATTGCGGAAATGTAATTGTGGGAAGAATACGCGAAATGATGAAAATCACTCTGGCGTTCATCTCTTGAGATTACCAACGATTCGGAAGCCGTGTGACTCTCATCCTCCCTTCACATCGAATATCTAAATTATCTTATTTCATTTATTATTCACACTACTTTCCCAAGCAATATCATTTTTTATCTAAAATTGCTTTTGTACTAAAAAAATATATTCACTATAAATTTGCATTACTTCTCCCCAATACTCACATGTAAAGTAAATATTGTATAATATGCGGACGATTAATAAAAAATGGATATAAATTTGTAATGAATAGAAAGCATTACAAAATATTTGCAAAGGATAGAAATATGTCTTTTGAAATTGACATTACAATGACAAAAAATAATTCGTTAAGTAAAACTTCGTTTTCTAAAGTAAAACTATAGACATTAATTCTTCAACAAATAAAAATCTAAATAAATAAACAATAACTATAATTTTAGCATCATTTATTAATATTTTTATCAAATTATTTAACTTCATTCTTCATTTAAGAATTTCATTATCATTTCTTTTTAAGTAGTATTAATGTTGTAAATAGCATTGTTAATTGTGATTTTTAAACAGAAAAAAGTGTGTGAAATGTACATTACCATTTATTCATTCATATATTTTTGTTTATATATATTATTTGTTGCTACACCTTATGAATTTTAATTTTGAAAACTTAAATTCATAAATATAAATTCAAGTTCCGATCCGATCCACTATTTAGGGAACTTTTGTCTAGTTCAATTAAATTGCTCAATGTTCGACGAAAATAATAAATCATGCTATTATCACTTGATTAATTGATTGATTTTATGTTGTCAATACCGTTTTAATTCAGGACCATAGTTATTAATGTTAAATTCTGAACGTTATTCTACATCTTAATATGAAGATGATGTTATATATTTTAAGTAAAGCATTTTTAAGTGGATGCCATTATTCTTCTCGATGTTAATCGTCCAAAGTGGACAATATTAAAATATTTTTTTTTTCAATGAATATTGTTAGAAACTATTATTTTTTTTGTAATATTTATTTATTATGTAATTAAATGTTGTTATCCAAATATTTAATTAGTATTTTCATCATTACAAATTATTTCCATACTTATTATTTCCTAATTATTCTTACATGTTTTATACTAAAATATTATTGTTATTATTAATGGTTTTAAGATGGTAATTGAATTTTGTGCCTATTAATTTTTTTATTTCAATAGTAGCGCAAGATTTCATTGCTGAAGTCCTGGTATTGTCGAAGTATTATAAAGATGTAAATATAATCCTTATTAAACATAAACAATTCTGAGAATTTCACCTCGCATTCAATTTATGAATGAATGAATGCGTGTCGTTATTGATTAAAAATATGTATATCTGAGAATAGCGTCGTAGCCGCATCCGCATGCGTATATAAATAGGATAAGTATAGTGAGTCCAGTTATGCGGATATAATTGAATCAATTATTTAGAAGAATGCGCTGATTGTATGAATACAAGATATTCCTTAATCTAAAATTGAATCTTTTAGAATTGTGGTTAATGGTCGAGTCGATTACCATACAAGGGAACACACACGTAGCCGCAACGTAACACAAGTCGCCATCGCCATCTAATTGTGAAATTATAATACTGATTTAATAAATGCCGTGGCAAAGTGGTGCTGCCGGTGTCACTTCCCGAAAATAAATCGCCTCTCGGGTGCGGGCTCTGTAATTACGTGAATACCAGAAGGGAAAGAAATGTGTTAATGTTGCGCTAAGAAAACAATATATTTCGTTGCCGGTGCG
>JAFMTC010000139.1:26976-46196 GCA_018845635.1 Nicrophorus orbicollis
ATCTATGTACAAGCAAGCATTGCATACCAGTAAATAGGTATGCAATATATCAGTAGCGACTCGTCCATAAGGCCTGTAAAACTGTAGACCATCCAACATAAAATGTATAGGTTTATATTTTATCATCCACTTTCCAGTACAGTAGAAAGTTGGACAACTCATAATAATACCTAAACCAAGAAAACCTACCTCAAATCATACAGTAGGAACCGATATTATCGAAAGTATTTGAAAAACTTCTTACTAACCGATTGCAATCTAAAATAGAATCAAATACACTCATACAGATCATCAGTTTGGTTTTCGTAGCAAAGACGGCACAATAGAATAAGTAAATAGAGTAGTAAATACTGTTAACCAGGACCTGGAAACAAGAGATACTGCTCGTCTGCCCCCGGTCTACTGTACAAAATCAAGTAGCATCTGAAAATCTGTAGGAAAATTTAGACAAACTACAGGAATGGCTTAAAAAATGGAGAATTTCCGTTAATGATATGAAATGTGTACATCATTACATCACATTCACACATCCCAAAGGAACTCGATTCGAGTTCTAGATTAAACACAGGATTTTGTGGTCTCTTTCATGTCATTTTTTAATGCTTCTGGACCAATGATTCCTAATTAATGGAGTAGTTGTCAATGACATTACTGAAAATCCGAATGGAAATTAGATTGTAAATATCATTACAAAAAAACTCACCAAAAAATGTGTTTTAAATTATTTTATATTTATCTAAAAATCTTTTATTTCTTGTTTACATCATTATTTTCTATAATTTATTTTGTACCAATAATTGTAATTTGTAAAAATGAATATGACGTGTTACGTATAGTTGGATTGTGTATATAGGGATAGTTGGTATTATTTCTTATTGAAGAACAATTTGTATGACTACTAGTTACCATTATACAAGTACAAGTATAAAAGTAGCATCTGAAAATCTGTAGGAAAATTTAGACAAACTACAGAAATGGCTTAAAAATGGAGAATTTCTGTTACTGATATGAAATGTGTACATCATTACATCACATTCACACATCCCAAAGGAACTCGATTCGAGTTCCAAATTAAACACAGGATTTTGTGGTCTCTTTCATGTCATTTTTAATGCTTCTGGACCAATGATTCCTAATTAATGGTGTAGTTGTCAATGACATTACTGAAAATCCGAATGGAAAATAGATTGTAAATATCATTACAAAAAAACTCACCAAAAAATGCCTTTTAAATTATTTTATATTTATCTAAAAATCTTTTATTTCTTGTTTACATCATTATTTTCTATAATTTATTTTGTACCAATAATTGTAATTTGAAAAAATTAATATGACGTGCTATGTATAGTCTGATTGTGTATATAGGGATAGTTGGTATTATTTCTTATTGAAAAACAATCTGTATGACTACTAGTTATTATTATACAAATATAAAAGTGTCAACAATCACAGGAGCATATACAAATATTTAATTAAATAAATAAATAGTGAAATATAAAATGTTTACTTTTTAATACTGAAAGTAACATATGCAAGATTCATTCTTATCTACATAGCAGTTTAAAATAAAACAAACATATTAATTCTAATATAAGAACTGTTAATTGAACTTTAATTTCACCAAATTCATATATTTTTTTAAACTAGGGACTGTTTTGAGGAGCCCTTGATTTGCGGACTCCGGATTCATTCGACTGATTGACCTCTTCTAAAAGCTTCGTCAATATCGTAAATGAAAGAAATATAAAAATAAAGCTTAAGGTTAAGAAAATAAGACATTAAGACAATAAGAGCCAATAAAAAATGTGAAAAATAAATAAAACATTGAAATAATTCATAGTAAATAATTCTCTTCGACAGTAATTCAAAAAGTCTTATAATGATATTATTCATAATATTATTACTTATATGTTACTTGTATTTGTGTAAAGACGACGAAAATGGAAAAACTATATTTGTTCTATACTTGTATCATAACACTTAAAACTATATTTAATGCAAACTGAAAGAAAATTGTGCATGACACAAATTACATCTAAATCACAAAGTTGGTACTATTGAAGTTAATACAACTTAAACGTTCATTGATAAAGCCCTGACTATAAATTCAAACGAGACGCCACTGCACTATTATATACACACACATGTATAATACGTGCATTGCAATCATCATAATCATCATCTGTACAGGAATAGCATGCATAATGTTTTGGCCCCTGGATCGTGCGGGTGGGATTACAATTGAAACTAGAAACGGATCCCGTTCCGTCTCTGTATAAAACTAATTTAACTTTTGCGGTATCTTAATCCTGCCTGCGAATAACTCATAATCCTCGCGGAATTAGTTGCAAAAATTTCCGGGGATTTGCGTCCGCCCTGCACTGGATACCACTAGACTTACGACAAAAAGTGTACGGCTAAAAACTCATTTAAATACGTTTCAGCCAATTAGTGGGTGTCGACGAAACATCGCATTCCCATGGGATTATAAATTTCGCCGTAACGCATATACAAAATTTAATTAGTTTATGATCTTTTCATTTTTGAACATTGTCAACGGTGAACAATTCTTAATTGCTAATACTTTGTAATTGATATATGATTGTAGGATATTTTTGTGGATAGTTAATTAAGAAAATTACTTTCTAAGACATATAGATAAGATACATATAGAAGAAAACATGTACATTTTCGTCACATTTCATAGATAAACATCCATGATGAGTTTACTACCAAATTACGAAATAACAATTAAAAATAAACAAAATGTATTATATTCCTAAAATAAACTTATATTGCGAGAAATTAACAAACTTGACGTAGGATCATTTTTGGCTGCAATCCTATAGTATTTTTAAGTAAAATGAAATGCTATCGCAATTTATCATCCCAAGAGCCACAGAGCCATAAGTTGTCTGTGTGAAATTGACGAATACAAAGATTACAAAATGACTAATATTATGTATATCATTTTATAACTTATTTTATTATCCAGTTTTACATCTCCCTAGTTACAGTAATAGTATTAGTAACATATTTACCTACATTGTGTATTACATCAGATTCGTTAACACATTTAAGATATTACATTTAAATAGATTTCGTAGTTCAGTGTCAATAACATTTTGTTTAGTATAATCATATAGTTCAATCAAATATATCCTAATACATACTAAAAATTAATTTTGTTCACAATATTGTGTTGTTTTTGAAATGTGATTCTTTTTCTAACTTATAAGCTAATTCTCGAATTTACATTAAGTTAAACTAATATAATTTTACCTGTATATTAAAATTTAACATGATATTATTGCAAAATGATAGTAAAAACTGTTTTTTGTTCGATCTTGAAATCTGTTGCTAATAAAAACTTAAATAAAATATTTATTTTGTTCATTTGTGGTTAGTTAATATTTTTTAATTCATAAAAAAATCTGGTATATAATAATATTTATAAAATAGAACATACCAAAAAATTGAGTTTTAAGTTACCTAATATATTTATACAAATCAAGAATTTATAACTATTAGCCTTACACTAACACTAAAACAAATGTTACAACAATTCATGAAGAAAAGGGAATTGAGAATTATTATTTTTTGTTCGTTTTGTCGTATATTTTATTTTACAAACTCTACTTGTGAAAATATTGAAAATATTGTAAATATTATAGCGGTTTGACATATTTCTTTTTTAGATAAACTTTCCCTATAGGAGTTTTGTATATTTTTTGATGATCATATTAATTCTTACAAATTATTCTACTAGTTCCCTTCTCTTTGTACTCGCTCTGCATCCTTCAATTTTCTCGCAATTTGTGAGGATTACATTAGTCATTCGGCTATGATTCGCCTTTTCATATTATATAAATAAATTTTGTATTTACAACCAAAAAGCTAAGCGATGTTTAGACAGTTAAACATGAACCTAATTCCGATTAATGTAAAGACTATTCAATCAGTCTGAATTATTGTTACAACATAGAATAATAATTTCTGAAGTATTGTAAAAAGAACTTTTTAATAAGAAGTTTTTAAAAATAATTTCTTTTATGTTAATTTATAGTATTAGAATAAGATTTTTTTTATAATTATAGATAATATATAACAAAACCGTGTAATATTATATTTCCTGTGCCTTTTGCATAGAAAAAGAAATTATTGATGAAACGATTAACCTAATTACAAATGCTTGTAAACTTTGATTTACATAATGAAATTGGTAGTCTATACAGACTGTTCGCAATTTGCAGATCCTGGTCTCTCCCTCTCTTTGAATGCAAACACGGTATGTGTCCATGTGCATGTCAGGATGTTATCGAAGTGCCTTCTCCATTACCAAGCGGTGCTGATGAGGACGAAGGCTCGGATCCTTGCTCTATCGCGGATTCCCATCTTACACCCGTATTGTGTTTACACGGCTGCTATCTGATACCACCGCTAATGGTCGACCCAGACATTAACACGCCGCGCCGATTACTTCAACTTTACAATAGAAAATGCGAACATTTCAACATTTCTCCGTCTCTCCCTATATCATTCTCTTTTTTGTAAATACTACCGAATTCCACACGCGAAGCTAATTTCATTTCGAATATAAATCATAATAAATAATCGCCACGGATGCATGCAACTCCGATTGCTCCACTTTTTCACAATTTCTTGTTGCTCGAACGTTGTGTGCGTTTTTCGCGTTGGCAGAAAACAAACTTTCTTCTGTACAGCATTTTCATATTCATAATTTAACGATCTCGTGATTTATTTCTGCTCAGTTTATGTTTAAATACATTTCGTTTAATGCGCTCATGTTATTACTAGACGATTAAATTACTAAGGGATTCTAAGAAACATGTACATTATAATAATCAGTATATACATATAAAAATTTATTACATTAGTTTTCATCTTAATTATCTGTTCTACTTTAAAATATTGAATGTGTATTTTATATGTTATTTCAATACAGAATTACTATAATTGAAAGATGTGTTTAAATGTAAACATTTTAAATGATCTATTTTAGTAATTATAATAGTTATATTTGTTGTAATGGTTAAATAAATTAAAAAATCGTAAGAGATATTCGTATAATATTAATAATAATGAAATAAAATATCTACTACTAGTTTAAGGTAAATTTTAAAAACAAATATTTTCGATATTTTACTTAAATAAAGTCAAGAAAGTAGCTGAGTTTCTTAAAGATATAAAAGAATTTTATGATGTTGAGTGTTTTATTAAACGAATGTGTCAGATTTGATTGAACATTATATTTTTTACTCAAAGATGAGCAACTTTGTGACTAGTGTTTTTTTTTTTATGAAAAGTTCTAAAATTGCAGAAAGATGACAAAAGGTCATTGAAAATGAAAAATTAATTATTAAAGTTCATATAAATCAAAATTTTGTTTTGTTGGATATTAAGATTTTTTTTAATGTAAAGTAGTAGACTATTACATGAAGTACTTGTGGTTATATGGATAATAATAATCCATTATATTTAAATGAATGTACAACAAGTAGACTAGGAAAGTAATAAAAGTATAGCAATCAAAACAGTGATCGTTTCAAGTGCTTGTGTACAACATGGCTAACGTTAACTTGCTCGAAGAACCACCCGGCGTTTTAATCCTATAATCCTATTCATTTTCAAATTAATAGTTTTAATTAGTACAACAACTTTGAATAAAGGACAAGACAATTCAAGAAACTTCCACAAGTCTATTCGAAGAAGTTATTTTGATAAGTTCTTATATAAGAAAAAATATTTTATAATAATTTTAGTTAAATTTTGTAATTTTATTACAGTAGCACATATTTGAATTAATATCATAATTAAAACGATTATTTCCAACATTCCAACATTCCATTATTAATTTGTATGTTTCCATAATGATACATTTTTTAACATAATTATTGACATTTTAAATTTATATCATAAATAACAGTCTCGAGTGAAAATAATTCAGTTAATAATAATATTTATTGGACATGTAATACAGAAATAAAACTAAACTTTAACATATTTATATAATTGAAGTACAATAATTAATTGCTGTTGATCATTGCTTTACGTCATATGTAATATTGGTTTAAGTGTAAAATAATAATAATATATATTGCAACAGATACAGAAAGATAAAAATTAACAATATATATATTAATACAATATTTTAATAAAATCAGAAAATGTCATCATTAATATTGATGAATAATAATATTTTTTTATAGTAATAAAAATACTCGCTGCATTATTTATAAGAAACAAATATGCATTTCACTAAGGAGGGTCAAAATTGAAAAAGAAGGTAGTGAAAGAGAATGAAGGCATGTATTTTTAAACGCTAAAGATAAACGTCTGCTTTTGTATTGAAATAAAGAAGTCCATTTACAAGTTACAAGCTTGTCCAGTGTCTAATCCAATCACGGCAAACACGCGGTGTCAAGTGGTAAGAATGAGATGAAAAGAATATAAAAAAAAACGCAGGGAGAGCGAGAGAAGTATACGAACTGGGGGCTTAAGTGATCACATTCACAAAACGATAATTATCTTTAGTCAATATATGTCCCGAAGACATTTCTTTATCTGGTGGTCTTCATCAATCAAAGCACACATTAGGCGCTGTCTGTCTCCCGAAAAAAAGCATCATCTCCCTAGCCCGTCTCATCCCCTCGTCATTAATCAAACACAAAATATTTATGCGTTTCTTTCAGTGTTGCCATGTTAGTGAACGCTTCATCTCCAACAAGAGGACCAGGATGGAATTTCAGCGTTTTTATTTCTGTCACTTCGGCGGGAGAGGCGGGAACGATGACGAGGACGGAGAGAGGAACGACGAAACAGGTGGATGGATCTGTGCGTGCGTTTGGATGAGGAACTTTGCTAATTTTCTTTTGCTCCCTGTTCCTGAATGGATGCCACCCACCCGGATGCGCACGGGGTGGGACAACGTACGTAAATTACATTGCGTTAATGATCTGCACATTTCTCATAGGCGATTTCCTCTCTAGCTGAAGCCGTAACTGAAGCCCCGACATCCTACCAAATCCAATTACAGATGACACCCGCTTGAACACCTTTTTATATTGATTATGATCCATCCATCAAGATTAAATTAAATTTACATTAATATTCATAATAATTTGTTGGAAGTCGTTGTCGAACACATCAATTAACTTTGAGCTGTGTTTCCTACTTTCACCGTTCCATTTGTAATTCGATTACGTCGTTCTGACATACGTCGATAATTATTTTACATTTGTTTATTTCAATTTATCCACTTCTCACTGCTTTTATAATTATCTAATATTCAAAAAAATAAGACATCATTTCTCTATATATTTTTGTGCATTTTAAATCAATTTTATTTTTTATCATCTTTTCATGTTTACCATTTTTTTTACGTGCAATTGTAAAGAATTCGAACTACAACAAAATTATGTTTCTATAATATCAAATTTTTGTTGAATATTTTTTAGAGTATTTGTGCTAATATAAGTATTTTCTTGATAATTATTTAATTAGATTAATTCGGTAATTATGATAAACATAATATGTTCCTATATACCAGCGTTTCCCAAACTGGTAGGCGCGCCTCCCTAGAGAGGCGCTTACTAGTCGAAAGGGAGCCGCGAAAATTAGCTACAATGAACAATTTTCCAAATTACTGCTAAAGTTTTATTATTTTATGAAATGGATTAGGAGGAGAGGCGCCAAATGGTTAAATATTTTTATGGGAGGCGTAGTAACATCAAGTTTGGAAACCGCTGCTATATACAGTCTTTAAAATCGATTTAATTAATTTCGTTATAAGTTTAGTACACCCATATACCTCGCTTTACGGCCTAGATACGTTCCACGAAACTTGGCCGCAAAGCAAAAAGCCGTATAAGGAATCATTTATTGCGCTTGCGCAAGATTGGCAACATATAGTTATATCGACATGGAAAAAGTTTGTTTTGCCGTTATAGCGAAATATTTTAGACCGTAAATCGAAAACGTGCCTTAATTGAAGAGGGCCGTTATAGCGAAATGCCGTATAAAGAGCGACTGTATAGCGAGGTATGGGTGTATAATGTCTTGGGAAAAAATATATAAAACCAATAGATACTGGTATAGGGTACATGTGCTATACTTATCTCTACTTTAGGAGGGGTCGATGGATACAAAATTTGGAGACAGAAGATAAATTTGAGTCTTTTGAGATGAATTTTAGGAAAAGGGAGAGGTATCTATTGAGGACTGGAACAGTTTGCAAGGAGGTCATTTGGAGGGTTTTGGAGCGGGTTGTTTAGATGCCGGATCCTGATGAGGATACGAAGGGAGGAATGCTCAGATTTAATTCAATTTTACTAAAAAAAATATCAATAAAATGAAACCAAATTATTCTACAATAATTATTAATTTCAACAATTTATAAATACTTCAAATGCTTGAATAGTATAAGATATTAGTGGACACGTATTAGAAAAAAATATATTTTTAATAATTAATTCATCAATGTGTGTATTATATCATTATTTCTTGATTTTATTTTTAATATATATTTTGGTGCACAATATTATATAATTAATGCATGCTTATTGTGTATGTTTATAATTTTTACCATAGAGTTATTTTCTTCGTTTTCATATATTTTCTTATTTTCATCTATTATTATTACAGTTACAAACAAGTAACAACAAAATACAATATAAGATTCCTATAATAATAAGAAGTCAAAACTATATAACACAATTCAATGAATAAATGGTAAAATGCTTAAGAAAAGAACAATTATATATGAATAAATATAAATTGTAAAGAACTAAAAGCAATAATTCTATAAAAATACAATTAATATATTATATATACCAGTTTTTTATTCATTCTTTTTGTTTTTGTTAGAATAATATTGTTTAAATATAAATTGTTAATTTTCTATGTATTTCTGTTGCAATGAATTATGATTAAATATATTTGGTCATATTTTCAAAAAAAAAACTTGAAAAGTCTATTTATGATTACATTTGAACAATTGAAAATGTTGCTAATATTAAATGTATTGAACATACATAAAATCTGTACAATTGACAGGATGTAATTAAATATTTTATTCTCGAGAATCTCGAAAGTAATGGAAAATGATTTGATTAAGCGTGCGAGTGTTTATCACAGATTTACATACAAAGAAACGGGATTGTCTTTAGCTATAATTATATGTACATAAAGAATCTGAACGTCATTAAGCTTCAAAATGATTGCAATAATATAAATTAATTATAATTTAACGACCGCCGTCTGTTGTCTGTTTGTGTATTGTAAGTAAGCAAGTGTAAGTGCAAGTGCAGCGCTGCGATGATGATGATGATTTGTAATGGCATCCTGCAGTTATTTAATTACAGTTTTACAGACCTAATGATAATGACGATATTTCGCGCGCTACCATTTTATGCTTTTAGGCAATTATTTGGCCGCAACGCCTGCCACACTTAATATTGTTATAATGTCCGCTGCGAGCTTGGTTTCTGCTTCTTTCGTGTTCTTTTTTTTCTGGTTCTGGTTAATGCATGGTTCCGGTTCTTCATGGGAAACAGCAACATATCAATCACGTTGAAACGCTCCTGTGACAAAGCTAAAAGGCCGAAGCGGCTGAATTTATCAGCAATTTAGATTGGTATCGTGACTTCAATAAAGATATCGAGTGACCTCCCTGCAAGCACACGTCCTATCTCATATTTGATGGTTTTCTCTTCTCACTCTGACTCGTTGTTGTCCCGATGTCGTTATAAACGAGTTGCGGAGATAATGAGCAATATATATTATACTTTTTTTATATATTGATTAAACCTAATCGGGGCGAATACATTTCATTTCACGGTAGATTAATATTGGATACGTTATGGATAATGCGAAAGGGTGATAGATTTCCCTGGGGTGGATGAGGGGCGGCTCTCCTCGATGTTTCGGTGTGTGTGTATATTTATATGTGTATAACGCGCCCCTAGGCCTCGGGACTCGCTCAATTCCATCAAGTGCCCTCTGTGGATGTGTGTGTGAGGGTGGCGACGCCGTCCAACCCCAGCGGCAGGTCGGTTGCTTTCGGGGGGCGGCGGCATACAGGGTGCAAAGTTGAAACCATTAGCGTCTTATCGCGCCTTCCCCGCGAAATTGCCTCCGTATTTCCGAGGGATATCTCAATAATGCATCGGAGCCCGAATTGCTGCAGCCTATCTCTTCGGATTGGCTGCTCTCGTGAACCCCGCAGCATCCCTGCAACCCGGATGTGTCGATCTCACGAGATGCTCGACACTATCACCGCTACGTACTTACTGCATGTCCGTGGAACCACCGCATCCATAATAACACTTCCAGCAACGATCGCGAAACTTCCATTACGTTCACGATCAGCAGACACCACCTACCGCCATTACAGTTTCTCATAAATACTGAATTCTAAATGTACCGCATTCGCATTTATAGCCACAACCTGCATTCAACTAACTACCAACGAAAGTCATAAGATTGCTTTCTAGATGATGTCACTTAAACACCTAGCACTTACAACAATTGCACACAATTTCCAACAATATTATCTGTAATTTCCATCATCAAGAAAGATATGAACATGTTTAATTACTAATAGACTACGCACAGTTACTATTAGTTACAAATATCGAATAGCATTGAACATAAGATTTCATGTATAATGATTTATTGAAACTTTTTAATTAATTGAATAAATTATTTTAGAATGAAAAAATACAAAAACTAAGATATGTATTTCGTATATGTATTTATTCATTTAAATATAAAAAACACTTTATACATGACTAGAAAGTAGTAACTTCTTAAGAAATCAGCGAAAACAAAAACGCAGATTTTAAAGTTTTGAAACAATTTTTAAATGCTTAAATATAGTGTATTAAATTGGTTATCCACTCGGTATTTTGGATTAAAAATAAATATGTAATTTATAACAATATAATAGCATTATTTATCAAAAAACGAGTATTAATCTAATAAGTAGTTTAGTAATATGTACTTAATATCAATAAATTTTAAAGATAATATAAATATTTAAAAAATAATTTATTGATATTTATATTCAAAGTAAATGAAATAAATTATATTTTTTTGAGTTTTTTATATAATATAACTAATTAAGGTGTACTGCTGTCAATAGCCCTTTGTATTAGGAAAATGTTTTCAAGTTTATTAAGTATTAATATTACATTACAAGAAATTGTCACATGTTTAGTAGGTATTTACTAACAATTAGAGTAAACATTTGAATGTTAAAATAGTTAATAAATACAACCACAATATCAAGACTCCCCCGAAATTTGCAGTTTCTTAGAATGTAATTTATAATGTTTTTATAAATATGGATAAACCTTTTAGCTTGTAAAAAAAATGTCTTTTCTTAGTATTCAAAATTGTTTGAACTCACGATTCTGAGGATCAAGAATTATTTACATTTGAGCAATGAAGGTTTTTATATTGCAATTGTAATTACATGAAAATAAACAGTTACAAAGGGTTATTGTTTTGTATGTTTAATTTATGAAATAAGCTAAATATTTAGAAAAATCCAAACTTTCTTAAAAATGTATAACTGCTTGCTTCAAAATAATTGCGCCGCCTTATATTGCAATAAATAAGTATTGAAAGTAAATTAATGTCGGCTAAGTATACAAAAAAAAGGAGGTTAAACTGACTTTTACAACCAAGGAAAATAAATTACACGTTTTGTTAAGTGTCAACATAGCAACAAAAAAATAAAAATTCCCAAACATATTACCAAACATATTTTTGTGATATTCTACTTGTACAACAATCCAACTAGAGCCAGAATCTTTCCGACACTTTGCCAACAATGCTTGGCAGCGCGTGTTCAGTATGTATGCATTTATCTATGATGTTCACGCAATGAAGTATGAGCTTTCAGAATAATAACAATAATAAGTACAATCTGCATTGAAATTCCGAATAATTGCGTAATTCTGAACGGGATTATTCATTAAGTGCAGCTAATTAAACGAGTTTCAATTGAAAAGTTTACAGAAATCAATCAATGAACGAACGAACGCCAACAAATCACCGCCGCAGATCACTCATTTAATTAATTTATCGCCGTTGAGTGTGATTAAAATAATTAAACAATGATGAAATTATTTCATTTGCGATAAAAACATATTTCAAAACTTATCAATGGCAATAAACTAATGATTAATTTATTGACGTATGTAAATAGAAATTATGAGTTTGGCTGTTTTTATGTGCGCCATTCATGGTTTATCTCTGTTGTCTATATTTGGAATTGTTTTGAGTGCTTCAAAGAAGTGTGAACAAACCGATACAATGCTAGAATTAGCATAAAATCGGAAAAATACATTCGTTTGTTGGGCAGAAATACCTCCGTCGTTAACCCTGTGCCCTAATTTGGACCAAAAAGATGAAATAAATGATAAATTAGTTTGAAACTATACGTAACACTACAAAACATTTAAAAAAATATTGATAAAACCTTGAGAAATTTTGTATCAAAAATTTTGTCTTTTATATTTAGAATTTACAATGGGCAATGGAAGGAATTAAATATCTTTAAATTAATTAAAACTTTAATAAACATTTTTTTCTGGAGGGCAGAATAATTTATAGATATATAAAGATCTGGTAATGAAAGTATTCAGTATTTGTCTTAATAAAACTAATAATATTAACATTTGTTTCAACAGCAAACTACAATAAATAAATTCAATAAAATGTAATATTTTTTTTAATGTTGTCAAGGGTTATTGGATCTATGTTCTTTTTGTCTTTTGGGCAGAAATACGAGGTTTTTTGCCCAATTTTTGGCTAATAATGATGTTAATTCTTACCTTTTTTTACTTTTTCAAGTGTTGAAATTTGATCTTTTTTTAAAATTATATTAATTCTTATAAATTTCGCTGCGATTCTACTAATTCCTTTCTCTGTGTATCAGCTGCTATCCCTAACAAGATCTTGGCTTGACTGGGATTTGAACCACTATTTCTCAATTTTGAGGTAGATGATTCTAAACATTCGACTATGAAAATAAAAATATGATTCTAAACATTCGCATATTATTAACTATAATATAACAAAACTTTTTATTATAAAATAATGTTAAAAAAGTCAATCTATTTCTCGTAAGCTATAAAACTCAAAAACTTCAAGGATGAACTTTAATCTATTATATATTTTCCATTTTGTCCGATGATATTTGAACATGATTCTTGTAATTTAATATAAAAGTTGCGCAAAAGTTCTGAATAAGTACCTTCGCGTCATACGCGCCCTTCTCAGCGGTTTAACAAAAAATATTCCATTCCCAATAAAACTAGAACCGTTATAGAAGATACATGTATTAAATAATCAACACAATATACTTTACATATATCTTTTGTATGCATCATTATATTAGATTCCATGTTAAAATTTTAAAGCAAACTAAAAATGACATATATCAAATGTCAAAATCAAAAAAATATTACATTAAACAAATGCAAATTGAAAACTGTAATTATTTTCTTACCAACATAATATTAGATTTTTTTTTTTGTTTTTTATGTTGACTAGAAGATATATAATAGTAAGGCAAAAAGACTTATGGTTATAGCCTTTTGGAACAATAGCAATAATTGTGTTTTTTTTGTGTATTTGCATTATTTTGGTTTGTATTTTTTCATGTAATTGTTGCAATAAATTTAATAAATAATATATATTAGTAATGTAAAATGGATAGAATCAAAATCCATATTAAGATGCAATAAACACCAATTCTTAAAAGATTCTTTGAAATTTAATAACTTAATTTATTAATATTTTTTGCGTATTAAACAAAATATAAAACAAAACATTCCATCAGTTTATGAAATATTTTAAAATTTTATTATATTTTTATGTGGCTATAAATATGATTTAATATAATCTTATGCGTTGAAAAAATGAGTAATAAATAAGAATGATTTCATAAAGGGTGCTTACGGTTCAATGCGCACCGAAACTTAAATAAATCTTTCATTCGAAATAATTCCATCTCACAAATATCAAATAACATTTATTTCCAACCTCATACATCGTTACCTTACCTTACCTTAATACATACACATTATTGTTAAACCTCCATTGGCATTTCCTTGCAATAAATAAAGTAAAACCTGTATAATTTAAGAATATTTTATTCATATTGTTTTTTATTAATTTTTTTTTCTCGTGTGTCGCAATGTTTACAATATTTATACATTCTAAACTGTAGGTATTATTATTTTTTTAATTTTTCATATATATATCTTTATTTTTTTTACAACTATTTATAAATTACAGTAAACTTTGAAAGCTGCATCAACCAAAAAAAATATAATAATTATTAAAAGAAAACAAATATTAATAATAATGCGAGGAACTGTTTTTTTTCATTCATTCGTCCTGCAGTTAAATTAAACATTATATTATATTTAACGGTGCCACTCAACGGTACATTTTTGTAACCATTCTCACTTGCTTGCAACAATAATAAATAATTAATAATAATAATAATGAAAACGTTACATAATTATATTTTTTCTTTCCACTCTAAGTACAAATTCTTGATAGATTACGGTTGAGGGTCACGAAATAAATATATTTACAATTATATTTTACAAGTGTTATGTTGTATTTTTTTTTGTCTTTAGTTGCATTTTTTTTGTATAGAGATTACACAAATAGAGTACGAAAAATAAAGCACATCTCAATCCCTTCGATTCATTATTATTATTAGTAGTGGATTTGTTTTTTTTATATATGTTTGTCGTTATATATGTAGGTTTTAGGGGATTCGCAAATTGTACTTCACTTAATTATGACTATAATGAATACTTGAATTCGTGTGGATGTTGCGGTTGTTTGTTTGATCTCTTTTAAGTTCGAGAAGTGCATTCAACGAAATGCAATAATATCACATGTGGAAGTCCTACGAGGAAGGACTGTTGGGGGATTCGTGTCCTTCGCGTAGGCTTGTGTCGGGTGAAGACCGAGGGGGTGGCGCGTACGGGGAGTATCTGTGCTGGGCAAGGGGTCTTGCGAGGGGAGAGATTGGGGATTGCAATTGGCTGCTGCCGGCGGCGGCTACAGCGAGCTGATGCTGGTGCTGGGCGGCCAGAAGGGATGGACCGAGACAGGCCCACTGATTCCAGAGGACACCTGGAGGAACGGCGGAAGTCTGCGATCCTCCGGCTCCGTAGAGGCTTCCCATGAGAGGACCGTAGGGTCCAGCAGCAGCTGCGGCCGCCCTCAAGAACAGCTGAGAACGAGCCGCAAGGATTGCCTTCTCCTCCAACGATAGATTATTGTTGTGGGTGTCCATATCGGCGAAAGGTCTCAACGGTGATCTCAGGTAATGCTGCTCCGCCAGCATCGATTCCATCGTCTCCCTGCAAACCAAACTATGGATAATTAAATATGCAACGTTCTCGGTTCGCTGTGTGCTCTGGATGTATGTATAATTACCTTTCGAATTCTGTGAGCCGCGATGAATCCCTGAAGCCTTTCGCGAAAGGATTGCTGTCGATCTTCAGTTTGGTAATCTGCAATGGGAAAACACAATGGGATTCAGTTTGTGGGATGGCCAAGGCACGCCGTTGCTAAATAAATCATAATTTATTGTTCATGGTGGCGGCGTTGTATAAGAATGCGAGAGCCGTAAAACGTTAATTGTTCGGCTCATTTGCGGCGCTGCTAATTGCTTTCTACAATACGGCGAAAGATACGAAGCAGTACGCAATTAGAACGAAAAATCTATCATTTTTTCTAATCCGGCATCGATAAAACGTGTTCGCTTAATTCTACCTACAATATTTACTTCGTAATCGTGTCGTTACAACGACTCAAAACTCAAAACAAAGCTTTTCAAAAATATTCTACAATTTTTATTTCATACCAGATAACCTTGAACAGGTAGACCACTATAGCACCTTAACATTAATCTATAGATATGTTCGTAAAAAAATATATGAAAAATGTTGTGTAATGAGATATCAAACGATATCTAAGAGTTACACTACCAAAGTAGCCAAAAATAATACAGAAGTTGTATTTTTATGAAATCATGTAAGAATGATTACAAATTTCACTGCAATTTTCGTTACTATAATATATTTACAGTGAGTGAGAACAAAAGTAAAAAAATACCAAAATAAAGAAGAAGACAGTGAATAAAACTTGGGAATTCCCAAAAAATATTAGTCACGACATCGTGTTATTTGAATAATATTGTGAGCGAATTTGTTGATTGTGTTAGCGTGAAACCATATCATTTTGTAAACAAATACATCCATACCTCGCTTTACGGCCTAGATATATTCTACAAAACTTGGCCGCAAAGCGAAAAGCCGTATAACGAATCAATTATTGCGCTTGCGCAAGATTGGCAACATGTAGATATATCGACAGGGAAATAAGTTTTTTTGCCGTTATAGCGAAACATTTTAGGCCGTAAATCGAAAACGTGCTTTAATTGAAGAGGGCCGTTATAGCGAAATGCCGTATAAAGAGCGGCCGTATAGCGAGGTATGGGTGTATACTTAAAACATAATGCTATAACATATTAGAATTCAATTTCTGAAACTGCATGTTTATAATTTACAAAAATATTCATCAACTAGTTGATAATTGTTGGAAGATGTCTGATGAAAATTTATTTTAGTTACATACCATTAACATATAATACAGTTGTTAATCAAAAAGTAAATGTACATTTCAGTCATTGTCAAGAAGATTTATAGGTAAAACATGTACGTGGTATTTGACATCTGCTACCGTTTCTTTCTGAACTTTCTCTAGTGCTTCTATTTTGAGGTTTTGATGTATTCGCTCGTTTGAATCTTGTTTTGAAAAATAGAATCTATGTTGTTTATTGAAATCCGTTAACTTATATTACGTAATATGTATTTAAAATATCTTAATATAGAGCAGGGGTGGCCTAGCTCCTTGATAGTCCGAGCCATTTTTCAAAATTTGAAATTTTTTGCGAGGCGCAATTAAATGGCATTTATTTTTAAGGTATGTTTAAAAGGTATGTATAAGGTATATGCTAAAAAATTAAAAGTTAACTTTCAATTTTTTAGCATACAAGAGCCACAAATAATTCATCAAAGAGCCTCATGTGGCTCGGGAGCCGCAGGTTGGCCCCCCTGATATAGAGTATACTATCCGCTTTCAATTTCGAATATTTCAGATTTCAAATTAAAAGTTGTAGCTTTTCATTAGATCTTCCTATATTTAATTTGAATATAGTGTTATTATAGCGTAATAATATGTTAGTAACTGTATAGAACAGCAAGTACATGAAATACTCGCATAATTTGGCTGTTTCAAATCAAATTCAAGATTGAAATCTAATTATATCATATAACCATGAAGTAATTACTTTAAATTTATCATTTAAATATGTAGAAGAGCACAATCTATTAGACCAATTGATGTATTATTTTGAATGGTGTTTGATTAATATTGTATATCAATTAATTTATATATTGTAATCTGTATTTCATGTCTTCAAAAAAAAGTATTAATTATTTCATATAATGGATACAACAAAAAATGTAATCAATTTGTTTATTTGAACTTACTAACTTTCAAATAGTTGGAAATATGAAATTAAAGTACATAATTGCTTAGTTGAATGCTGTTCGCTACGGGCAGCCAATTAAATTCAATAAGACATATAGAAGAACATATTTGAATATTTGTGTATCTTTATTGGTCTAGGAACTATATGTTTCTTGCTCTCCCTCTTGTATGCATACTGAAATCAATCATTATGCTTTTGGTCCTTCCTCTTCAGTTGCATATAAATATGTCACGAGGATAAAAATAAAATAAGAGGACTTCTTGTCTCGACTAAATTAAAGAAGGGAAGGCCTTCCTTTCTGGATGAATAAAATTTGTTGCTAAAAATAAATGCTGTTTCTGTTTCTGTCTTCGAGCGTATGCACGCGTGCAACTGTGTGTGTGTGTGTGTGTGAATGTTTTTATAGATTATATGGGTTTTGTTATGTATGTGAGTTGGTCGGCTGTATCTCGACGTATCATCTGTAGAACTAACACTGTCAGTTCCATCCATGTATCATGGGAGCCCGGGGAGTCGCATTCCTTGCATAGTCTAATCGGGTGCTTGTCACTCCCCGTGAGCAGATAATTGGCCCACCCCGGGTGTCCCAGCCCATGTTTGTTTTCCTTTTGCTGCTTCCCTCCTAACCCCAACACACACACACACACACAAATCCATACACATATATCCATATACGTTCTTATAGCACACAAACACTCATGTATTGACGTGCCGTATATACAAATGACTAATTATCCGGCGTTTATGCGGGATGAAAACCCTTGGCGAACAATGCGCCATTGTTCGGCGCGTTAAATAAATCGCGTCCGTAACCAGATGCTGAGAACCCCACCAACCGAACCTCTTTTATTTGTTCATGCCATTTGTTTTATTCTTTTATTTGATGTAACCATCTCTCACTACTCCCTTCTGTGACTTATATAAAATTATACACACAGTTTAATCAAATTAATTAACTAAATTTTTCCAATTACTTAGCATTATTTTTTTTTTTAAAATAATAATAACATTTATTCCAAGAATAACTAAAAAATTACAATGCAATAAAAAGAAATACAAATAAAAGGAAAAATTATATAAAACACTGCATAAGGTCATAAACAACGGTGCTATATGTTTATATAAACAAATTTATTGGATAACTTGTTTCAGCAGATCAGAAGTTTTGTCCTTAGTGCGTTTTTTTTTGAGAAATTAAAAACCATTACCAAATAGTATTTAGTAATTGGTTAAATTTAGTGAAAAAAAAATAGAAATACATTTAATTATTATTAAGATGCGGATATAATTTGTTGTGAAAAGTTTGTTAAACATTACGAATCCTGACTAAGAATTTCTAACGAATGAGTTCTGACTGCAAAATTTCTCTTTGCGTAATAGTGAAAACAATTTAATAATTTATATCGGCAAGTTTTACCTTCATACTTTCATAATATGTTAATATCAATTCTTGTAAAAATGAAACTGAAATTTATGTTAAAATTAGCATGTATTGTACATTTCTTTACATTTAATGAAAGAAAAATGTTGTAAACAGGACATATATTATCCAAAGATTATTTTGGTAGTAATATATTTAGTTTAAATTAGAACATGTGGAATG
>JAFMTC010000139.1:61168-72176 GCA_018845635.1 Nicrophorus orbicollis
ATTAATATTGTTTGTTAAAATAAAGATTATCCTTTTCTATAACCACGTAACAAATTTCAATCCAAAATTTTATTATTTAATATACTATATTTATATTAACAATTATACAAACAGAGAAAAAAAAACAAAGACATTCATGCTATAATTATAATAATAAGAAAGAAATCAACTTTAGGAAGGACTATTCTAGTCTTTCCGCCCTTCTTATTCAATAATACAAACAAATTAGAATCACACAACATTTAGGACATGATTTTGTTGTATTAAAAATATTTGATTAATCTTTAAATCAAGATCCTTATTTACCTATTCTATAGATTTTAGTACTATTGTATACAGAATTATAAACTGAATTTTTGAAAGTAAATTATGGAACATTTAAGATTAATTTTGATTTCGCAATGCACAAAGTCTAAAAAGTTTAAACTTATAATTAAATTATGATGTACCTAAAATAGGTTGAACAAAATTAGTACATTTAGTTCAAGATCTTTATTGGTCCAAGTTGGGCGAAATGTCTTACGATCAAGATATTTCTGCCCTTAATTTAATATATTTCTCTATTAGTATAAGATACAACTGAATTCATAGAGAATTAAGAGCATTTTTTTATAATTACCAAAATTTTATATTTGAATAATACCTATTTCTTATACAAATAAAAAAATAATTCAACTATAAGTAGTGATTTTCAAAGTAGATTAATAGGAAGTATTATAATATATAGTGAAATAATATACAATAAATTCAAAAATCACTCTATTGTATTTTTAGAAAATAATTCTATTATATAACATTTATTTTCTTAAACTATTACCAGTTAAATTAGTATAGATTTAAATATTTGTTAACAGGCTTTCCTTCATTAACCGTTTAAAACATCATATTTGAAGAAATACAACATTCAAAAACATATGATTCAAACAATAGTAATGGGGATTTTCATAGATTTTTGAACAAGGAGACCATGTGTAACAAAAGGTGGAAAATCATTTATGTAATTTTAATCATATTTTTATACTAATCTTGCAGTGAGCAAGTTTTCGTAGTCATGATTTTCGATCTCTATAAGGTTCTTTCAGTAGATCAAAGGAGAAAATATTAGAAATTTTTTATATCACTATTCTTACGTGGTTGACCACCTAGCAAATTGTCTATCTATTAAAATCGTGCTACAATAATCAGTCTAAAAGCAGGTTTACGTGTACTTCCTAACTTGTTTTCTAAGAAAGCCCTATTCTCTTTTCGATCTTCTTTAATTCTATTATACCGGAGAGGCTTCGAAAAGAATGAGAAGTGTAATAAAAGCGAGGGCATACCTAAGGGGCGTGAGGGAACCGCAAAAGTATTTAGAGACACCCCGCCTATTAATAAAGGCAATAAATAACGAGCAACGTAATAATATAAAAAAAGAAGAAGAAAGAATGAAACGGGGAAAAAGAAACTGAACAATAAGTGAAGAATGAGCGTCTCCGTTTCCACCCCTATTCTCAACATAATAGCAGGCTTGTGCATGTCAAAACATATATACCTACAGCTCCTCCGGAGATGCTCCTCGCGTTTATTATTTTACATGGACATGTGAGGACCCCCGAATTGCCCTCTCAATAAATAACACCTCTCAGATTATAAATAAGCAGTGTCTCTTTCTTCCTCACCACTCCGCAACACCCTCCTTCGTTCAGCATGTCGAGACAAACATAAAACCATTTACTATTTCGAGGGCTTCCTGACAATAAAATATTTAAATTCCTGCGTTATTAGTCCACCGATATTTTCGGTCCAATTAGTTGAGCCGTTAGATTTTTACGCGTCTATTTTTGTGTTGTTTTTTTTTATGGTATCTAATACGAAAATTTCGTTGCCTTTATTACAGCACATTACCCAAACATTAATTTCCCATTCGACCCATTATAAATTTATTTTTACGAGCCCTGCGCACCGCTGAATACTATAATTAAATAAATTCATAATGAGATATAAATAATTGCCGACGAAAACAACAATAAAATGTGTCACATCCTTCCTCTACCTTTATTTATTGTTATTACTTTCAGTAATTTTTTTAATCTATTTTTTGTTCTATTTTGTCACGTTTTACGTATAAGTTAATTTATGAACTTATGTCCTAACGGATTAATTCAATGTCGAAATAACCGTCGTTTGCAAAACCAAATCGTATTAATTTCATGTTAACAGTTTTTTACGACAAACATTCATATTTCGTTCAGTCATTTCACACTAACTTTCATAATGATTTAGCTTCTTATATTTATTTCGTATTGTATATAGAGATTTATTTTCATAATATAATTTGTTGTATTGTGAAGCATTTCAGACACTCTTTTTGGTTTGTAATAATCTATCGAATTTCTCTTTTCCTGATTACATTTTGTAAACTGTGGAATGGAAAAGGAATACGTTATTTTCAAATAATACTTCCGTGGTGGATATACGCAGATGACTTGAATTATCAACGAATTGTTTGTCAAACTAGTAGCTAATGAAAGTAAAATGTGTAGATGGTTTAAGATGTTCTGATTTGAAGATTTTGATTTTCAAAATGAACCACCTGGGTAAAGTATATAATGATGAGCTTAAAGTGGCATGGGTTGATGTTACTAGTCCAACAATATTATTCCATTTGGAACAAATTTCTAAATTAAAAAGTTGGATAAAACGAGTCTTAAGAAAGTCATGCACAAAGTAAATAATGTTCAAACTACATCTGGACTTGAAAACTCTCCGTCAGGAATTTCCTAGATCTTGCACAAATTGTCTACCTTTTTTTCTGTCATTGGAACACTTCTTGTCAGGCAAAACTATTTACTTCCCAGCAAACTGTAAAATATAGTTTTTGGGATTTTATAACGAATTCAATCCAAGCTTCTTCCATTCCGAAATTGACAACTTACTGGTAAGATTGCTAAACTATCTAAAGTTTATAGGCATATTTTGAATTATACACCATTTTGTCTGAAATATTATAATCCAAACATTCAGTTAGAAATAGGATATTTTGTACTTAATATATGTTTAATTGGTCAGATAACAAATAAAATACATTAAATAAAATCATATAAATAGTTATAGATCTATGGCCAAACAGTTTTTCATCTTGATCTTTCTTCCCTTATTTTTTATCATTTCTATTAAAACTGCAACATCACTTTTAGTTAAATATTGAAAAAATAAAATACATTAAATTGATCGTTTGTCTACATTCCTGCATGTACACGATATATTATTATTATATATAGAATTTAGAATCATATACATAATCTCAGGAAAAGTAATTTGTAACTACAGAGAAAATTGCTCACAGCGTCTGAACATAACAAGCAAAGCTGGATGCAGGTTGCTTGTTTCTGTTAGATGACCTTTCTATTAGTACAATAATGCTTCAAACAGTCTTAATAATAAATCATATTAACTTTTTAAGTAAAAATTTGTTAGTAATTTGTATACGAAGAAAAACAATACGTTTATATATTAATACAAATTCGAATATTTATAAAATTAGTGGCAGAAAGATCAATATTCCTTTTGTCCAATAAAATTTGTTTAAATAATAGAAAATTTATGAAATATTTTACTTTATTTACTAAAAATGTAATTAGTATATACAGTATACATCTAATATTTTATAGAATGTTTATCATAATTGAAATAAAGTAATAACTCTTATTGTGAAACTTCGATCAGATTATCTATGGTACAGTTATAAAATTTCAATAACATACAATTAATTAGTATGTAACAAATTAGTACATAACAATATGGTCAATGCAAATATATTATTGTCTATATATAAATTATTGTTATTTTTCCTATTTCAAAATACTTTGCTACGAATGTCTGAACTTAAATCCAAATACAAATGATTGTTACTTTAAAAATGTTATTATAGATTTTATAAATTATTATTTTTTATATTAACATTATTTAATTCAATGAAGTTAAAGAAAAATGTCTCATTTTCTGTTATATTAAGACAATAAATCGAATTGTTCGTTAACCAAACCACTATCAATAATTCTCGAAAGAAACGTCAATTGGTCATTAAAGTGGTCACTATTAGAACATGTATTTGTTGTACAAACATATAAATATTTAATGTTCTTTGTACCATTTATTTACAGTTCGTTATTAAATCAGCATTATAAGTAATGCGAAACAAGTATTATGTTATATTTATTTGAAGAATAAAAATACAATATTTTCTGATGTAGTGTAATGAAAGTAGTTTTTTCATGTTGTTTATTAGATAAACATGATTTTAACAAATTCCTTCTATTTTCAATTCTTTATAAGTATACAAAATAATAAAAGTGGTTATTTAAAGTAAATAATTCTAAAAGTATTTTACAATCAAATTTGTTAAGTATTTATGCTAAATATAATTATAATCTTTAATCGTCGTTGAAAAATAAAAGAAAGTTGACTTGACTGATCTAATTCGTGGGTTTTCGTTGGGTCGTTCGTGTACGTGTAGGATGGAAAACATGAAATATGATGTTTGCGCGAAATTGGCGAGCGCACATTTCGGTTTCGCCGTATTTAATTTGCAAGATGATTAATGAAACAATAACCGGCTATAATTAATAAACGCCGCGCTATCCGCAAACAAAATATTCATTAATTCAGTGGTGTAATTAATATTTATGCATCGGCGAATTTGTTAACTTGCTAATTCGTTCGACAATTTTTTTCCACTTGTTTATTAATTGTGTAATATATATATATTTTTTGATTGAAAACAACAACAAAAAACAACAACGTGTAATTAATCACGTAACCGTTTGGTTGCAGCAACATATGGTTTACAATGAGAGTAATTTAATATGGAATTCGAATTGCTAATTTAAAATTTAAAAAATACAATATTTATTAAATCAAAAATGTTGGTTTTAAAACGAATTTTGCATATTTAAATACGGCAATTATTTTAATCGAAAATTATGTAAATAATACAAATGTATGTAAAATAAAAGATAGTATGAGTTTAGTAAGTTTAAAGTTTATATAGTTTATTGATATTAATTGTATACTAACAAATAATACTTAATGAACAAATATCAGTACATAACAATCATTAGATGTAATATAGGAAAGTATTATTTTAATCTATTTTAAATGTTTTCCTGAATTAATTTAAGTTTACTAAAATATTCTTTATAACTAGTTCTACTTAAACATATTTTTAACCTAGTTAACTTAAAAACTATTACTTGAAATAAATATTATGCACCCATACCTCGCTATAGGACCGCTCTTTATACGGCATTTCGCTATAACGGCCCTCTTAAATTAAGGCACGTTTTCGATTTACGTCCTAAAATGTTTCGCTATAACGGCAAAAAAAACTTTTTTCCATGTCGGTATATTTACATGTTGCTAATCTTGCGCAAGCACAATAATTGATTCCTTATACGGCTTTTCGCTTTGCGGCCAAGTTTTGTGGAACGTATCTAGGCCGTAAAGCGAGGTACAAGTGTATGTGTATATATAGAAATATCAGTGTCGATTCAATTAGAAATACACACTTTTTGTGTTGTTAACTTTTGTATGGATTAAAGTCTTCAATAAGTCCGGTTTCAAACAGTCCGGGATGTTGGAACCTCACTATATAAAGTATGATTTTTCTTATTGTTTTAAAATTATTTTGTTTTCTGATTCTATCTATTTATAACATACTAATTATAATATGAATAAGATTAGAAAAATGTATATTTATGTATAGATATTAGTATGAATGTTATTTTATATTAATGAAATTCAAGAAAACTTACAAATTATTGCGTGAGAATATGTATGTAGAAAATCAATGGTCAAAATTTGCACATTCATTGAAGAAAGTAATTTGTGAAATCAATTTCGAAAAATAGTTAAATATCTGTTCACTTGCATAATTGCAACAGGGGCGCACACAAAAATGAGACGCAATTGATCAACGTCCATTGATGGTATCAGTAAATTGTAATAAATCGCGGTAAAAGCGACGAACAAACATAGAATTTTCGCCGTTCCGCTCTGCGACAAATCCATCATGACTGGAATTAGTGGCCTAATCTATGACATTTAACGTCCGTACATTTGCACATTTACATACGGCTTTTAACTCTAATAACAGAAATTAAACATCACCGGATCTATAATTAACCGTTTTCTTGTGCGCCGGATAATTCCTGGTCGCTTGAATATGCAGCATTTTCCACTTGGAGGAAACTGGCGACTATTGAAATACATTTCAGTTGGCCCCGAAGCTCTAAGCCCCAGAGCCGATTGGTAATGAGACAAAAACGATGTACGCAAAAACCCGATAATCCTCAACGTGTTGGAAGATTTAGTTAACATTCACGTAATGTTTGCTATAAAGTGAGAGTTATACTTAAGAGTATCAGATTAATATCATCGGCAGGTTCTACTTTATGTGTTTCAAATTAAAACTTTGCATATTATTGCATATGATCACTAACCTATTATCATGTAGTTTCATTGATAATAACACAAGACTAATAATTTGTCTTTCCTTCCAATAAAATAATGTCATGAGTAATATATTTATTCCTCAAATTTATTTCAAATAATATTTGTTTTAAAAACATATTCGAACTTTATAATTATAATAATTTGGGAAGCTAATTTAATATTAACATATTGTTATTAACTTTGTTGCACAATTTAAAGTATATAAAATATATATCACATTAAATAAATTTAAGAACTACAAAACATTACTTAAACGTTGATAAACTCTTTGCTCTTTTACAATTAGAGTAAAGTGTAGCAAATATAAGATTAGCAACAAACTACTTAACACTATTACGTATATTAGATTAATGTAGACAACAAATCCATTAACGTTTCGTAACTATGCAGGATATAATTGCGACTTACAAAACAAGATTGATTTCTACTTTATAGTTTCATATTATTTCGACACGCTAATGCATTGAAAATCTATTTTTTAACATGCAAGTAATAAATTGTATATATGAATAAAATAGTTTATTATATAATATAGAAACCAAATAACTATTCCAATAAAAAAAGAATATATAGCTTAAAATTAATATGTTGTATTGTTATATGCAGTTTTTGTCTTGTTTTCGCCATTGCATTTCAATTATTTAGTTGAGTAACACAAAAAAATATTTAAAATTACAGCAGTCCATTTGTAATAAAATGTAAATGTGTTTTAAATTATTGTTCAATCTAGAACTAAATCAATTTTTAAGAATTTGCCAAATTTTTCTTTTGAAATATATCCGGTCTGGATTATTAGTAAAACCACGCGGAAATGTATAATAAAAATGTTAGCTTGCAGAAAATAATTATAAATTTAGAGCATCAAATAATTTAAGTTGTGTTGTGTTTGATAAAAGTCAGTTAGTTTTGATGATATAAATTCTATGATAAAATTAAAGTGCTTAATTTAATTAGGCTGGACGCATTATATAATCAAATAGAACAAAACAAATTTTCAAATAAATAAAATTTAATGGTTATTAATTAGAGAAACCACGTAGCATATAACCGATTTTGCACTAAAAGATTTAATTGCTAATATATTTTTTTAATAAACAAAAACATTGCTTTCATAATTATAAAGAGTGCATCACTTAATGAGTGTATGTATATTACAATCGTTTCTTAATCATTAGTTCAAAGATGTTTCGTAATGAAATAAATGAATTTCAATCATTTTAATTGGTTTAAACTGTTGGTGGATTTAATCGAAAATAATTAAATGTCAGATCGCAGTACAATTTCAACACGTCGAATACGTAATTTTTTCCACGCTCGCCGCGATCCTATAAAATCGTCTTACAGTCGATTAATTAACTTCTCGCAGCGCATTTTTTTAATGATTGAAATACGGAGGATGTGATTGAAGAAAGGATTTCTGCGAAGAAACAATTAGCGCTAGAGCAATTAAAGACGGAGAGACGAACCGGTAATTACCATCTTATTAAACCCCATTACCGCAGTCAATATTAAAGTGGCTTAATTATCTTTTATGGCCGCGTGTTGTATTGCAATGATATCGACAGTTATACTAATCCGAATTAATTAATCCCTCGGAAAGGAGTGGAGTGGTGAAGTGGGGAGAGGGGATTGTGAGGAAACCGTAAAATTTTTGCGGCTACATGAAATATCACGCGATCCTTATAATAATAACTTTTTATCACTTTTAATGCTTGTCGTCCTTTTTTAGTTTTATTCAGTCCTTCTGTGCAATAATTACGGGACACCAGGTGTATCCAATCAAATAGAAATAAATTTCGCTCTAATCCTCGTCTGGACACTAAGGTAGGTAATCAAGTTACTATACCATGTGTATCTCTTTCTCGCTCAGTTTTATCATGTTTATTGCGATCGTGTCTGAGACAGAGCTACGACTACAATTATCTCTTAATGTCTTGTCATTTTGGATGTAACGAACGTCGATAATTATTACAGGAGCGTGCGCGCACACGATTACACTTTTTCAGGATTACGTGTGGGGTCCGCGACCGGCTTATGGTAAGCAGATGTCGGGGATGGGAATTTTCTGCCAATTAACCAGAAAGATCAATCTCGCTCCATTGCGCTAAACCTATTCAGCCTTTCTTCTTTCTTCCTACCTTCCAGTTTTGGTGATGATCATTTCGGTGCCGAGCTCATTGAACTTGTCCCACAGGTCCTTCGTTTCCAAATGGCAGGCGACGTGCCTCAACTCCTCGCTCGTCCACCTCTCCTGCAGAAGCGGATTTCGTTGGGTCGAGGGAGACCTGCGTCCACTCTGACCCGGTGCCGACGACTCCGACGTCGATGACACATCCACCGGGGATTCGCGTCCTCCGCTCTCCGCACCGGGACTCACCAAATTACAGTCCACCGGTTCAGGCGTTGAAGTCACCGAAGACGCAGACGTCTCCACAAATTTTTCTGTAAAACAAAAAGAAATCATATTATAATTACTAAATAGAACAAAACAAATATAATTCGTTACATTTTATACAAAAGACAGTCATTTATCCCAACATTATTCCTAACATTAAGTAAGTCTTCGAGATACTCAGTAGCATAGTATAACTAGAGTTTGCAACACGAGTCTGTGGGTCTTGGACTTGGACACACCTATAATTGAGACCTCATCATCATCTTCTTAATTGGTGCCTACAATGACTTTAATACGACAATATCAACGCCCTTCTAATAGTGCTAATCAACAAATAACCTGTGAATAATAATAATATTTCTAACAAAAGAGATTTATAGTAATTATCAAAATTGTCATCTTAATTTAATATGTTATAATAATTTTTTTCATTAAATAACTAAATTCAGGAAAATATGTAAAATTACAGCAGTCCACGCTGTAAATGTATTTGTTAATTTACTATTCAATCTACAACTAAATCAATCACTTTTACGAATTTGAGAAATTCCATTTCACGTCGATCTTAACGGATAAATAATATATTATATATACAGTAGATATAAAAATAATATAAAAACTAGTATGGGCACAGAAATTTTTGATATTATCAAATTTATTGCAATAAAAAAAAATATTATTTTCATTACTGCAAAGGCTATAGACTATAGGACTTTCTGTCCTAATTTATTACATTAATAAATTATTTATTATTTTGAAATCATTTATAATATATTTGACCTTTCATAAATAAATTATTTCCTTCAATAAATTGCCAATTTATCTTAACAGATGACTCAATTAATATTATATAACAAGTAAATCATAAAATAAGTAAAGTATGGAATTCATTTAAAATTATAGCAAAATATAACGCTACGTAAATGTGTTTGTTAAAGTATTGTTCAATCTATAACTTTTTTTTTTCGAATTTAGCAAATTTATTTCAAACGTACTCAGCATGTTCAATTACTATATTTGATAATATTATATTGCATAACCGTTTGATACCGAAACTATTTGAAACTTTTGTAAAAGTAAATGTATGCATACAATTTGACAAGATATTTATTAGAATTCATGTTAACACATTCATATCAAAATCATTTATAATTAAATAATTTACTTTTCCACAATAGATTACTTCCTTCATTAAATTGTCAATTCATTATGACAGATGACTCAATTAATATTTCATAACAAGTTATTCATAAAATATGTAAAGAAAAGAGATTACTTAAAATTGCAGCAGTCCTTATATAAAATAATGTAAATAAATTATTGTTCAATTTATAACTAAATTAATCTGAAATGAATTTAAAAATCTGTTGTTTCATGTCAAATTACCTTTTAATTATTAAAACTTAAGTTAAGAAAGAATATCAATACCGAATCGGTAAATTGAAAATAGTCCGGGGACCCACCAAAAAAGGGCCATACAAAACGCAAACCTATCTTTTTTCCCTAAAAATTTTAAGTTCATATTTTTGCTCGGATCATCTATATCTACATGATAATAAACCTTCAATAGAATATATCTTGTAACATATTGAAACAATATAACAGTTTAATAGATTTTAGTGACAAAATATATTGGCATACAATTGCTAAATCAAAATGATAAATTAAGTAATGATTCAATTAAGACAGAAAAACATCTATAAATTGTCCTTTGTATATTATTAATTTTCTTTATTTGATTCAATTCTAACTTAAATCTAACTTAAAAATAAAAGTTAAGGAATTATAATCCAACGAATAACAATCATACCTAGATCAACAAATACGATGCGTTTGATTACTATGTTAAACAAATTTTCCGTTTCAGCAGTAAACAGTAGAGTACAACTTTGAATATGTAAGTCTAAAGTAGAATATCTGTTGGTTTTTCTCTCATTCAATTAATAGTTGCTCTATAAAATAATTGCATGTTGATAATATGTCTTGCTAATTTCGGATTATTTTTGTAAAAACATTTACTAAAGTGTTTAAACATTTTGAACACCTTTCCAAAGCTTTGATTATTTTCTGACAAAACTTCTTTCTATCATCATTATGTATGTAATGCATATGCAATACAGG
>JAFMTC010000139.1:75034-89737 GCA_018845635.1 Nicrophorus orbicollis
AAAAAAATAGCGCAAACGTAAATGCATACATGCGGAGGAACGATCAGACACAGCAGCAACGTGCAAAATAAAAACAACAACAAGCAACAATGTATAAACCGTAATTACAATAAATTATTAAAACTGCGATAGCAATCAGTTTGTTATTTGGGCGCCGTAGGTTGGAACTGGCTGCACACATTTATTTTTAAATTAGTTTGCCACGGTATTTTTGTGTGTATGTGAGAATGTATACGTATATGCGAGTTTTATGTATGTGAGTGTGTGTATTTTTAAGGATAATCAATTATTGTTCGCACACACTTCAAAAACTACGTGGTTGGAATTTTACGCTCATACGTGCATAAATAAATGCATTCCGAAAATATTTACGTCTTAAATTCACCATTGGATTTATTTTAAATGTAATCGCGGCTCAAACATAATCATTTTCGAACAGCTGCTCCCCTTTTTATGTGCTTTCAGCTAATTTAGTGCAGTGGTCTTAATATTTCACGTCCCATAATGTGTTTTAATTTGTGCTATTCGACGGTATAGGTACATTACGTGAATTTATTATTGAACATCGTGTTAGTTTTTAAGTTAACGTTTATTGGTATATTTATTTATAATGTATTTCAACTGTGCGAATGTTAAAATACAACATTTTATGTTCTATTAAATTGGTTTATGGTACGTAGTAAGTTAGCAAAGCCAACTAATACAATATTATACACATTGTTACAAAAAAAATCTGGGCTTTAAGATAACACACCAATAATGAAGAACATTTAATTCAATGTATTAACATTATGTTATTAATGTTAAGAATATTTTTGTATTATCGATTGAGAATTAAGTTTACTACAAGCAAATATCCTAAGTTATATTAGAAAAAAGATATAAATTCATTAAAAAATAGCGATTAATTACGTTTAATTTTCAATCAATATATTCTAAAAATGTTAATGAATATTGTAGTTACCATCTAATTGAGATAAAACATAATTTACTTAATATTATAAAGCTTTTATTATTATTTAAAAACTGTCTAACTAAAAAAAAAACATTTAATTATATGATAATTGCTCAATTATATATCCTTAACATCGATTAAAGTAATTTCATTGTACTTATGTTAGAGTAGAAATTGAACGAAAGTTCCATGAATTTTACTCAAAATAAATTTTACAAAATACCTACAATTCTGACTGTAACTTACTCAGAATTGAAGCTATAAGCCACAATTTAACAAATTTTACTTTGAACATAGCAAGTATTGATAGTATAGTATAGTGTATGTTAGAACTCTACATTTAACAAGTACTTAACAAATGCACTGTGGTAACAAACTTCGTTGAATAATATAATAAAATTGAGATTAAATTGTATTATTCTCAATTTCTGTCAGATCTACAAACCAGTGTATTACATTATTTGTTGAAAAAGTTAATTATTTCATTGAATATATAAATAATATTTGTAGTCGATAATGCAATCCAATATTTTTGATATGCAATATAATTTATGCTAAAGTGCTAACGACCGAGGTGTTTCCGCCTAAAATTATTATTTAATATAAAATATAATGTAATATTCAATTAAATTTTAATTAAATTATTTATTTATATATTAAGTACGAAAAAACTGCGGTTAATAGTATTTTGCATTAGGAAAATGTGGTAAATTTTTATTTTGATCGAACATTTAATTTGATGTTTCTGTTATAATTTCTAAATACTTCAATTACTTTATATTTTTTACTATTAGGGCCAAAAATATTATACTATTAAAGTCAATAATGAAAAGTACAGTTTTTTTTTTAAATTCTGTTTATTGGATGCGATTTCACTAAAGTTCAACATCACGATTTGCAGTTCGTCATGTTGTTAGGATATGTAAAACGATGGGTCAGCATTTTCAATTGAAAATCAATATTTTTTGCATGCTGCTGTCCGTTACATATGCAGGTCATTTAATTAATATATAGAAATACATTTCCTGTCACTTCAGTTGTCTACGTTCATCTAACGTAAAGCTAACTGATGATTAGAGTACGTGCGAGTTTACGTGCACCTGTAAAGAGCGGAGCTTAATGAAATTGACTTATTTCCGTGTACGTTATATAAGGTGCTCGAAAGAGAAGAGTCTGTGAACATTAATTATCTGGTTTTATCTACCGGAGAACGATTATCCCTTTTATGATGAATATGGTCATTCCCCGATATCGCCATATCTGTTCCTCGACTATATGCTGTGTATGTGTGAGAGAGAGAGAGAGTGTGTGTGTTTTATTTAAATAAATTTGAATAATAAAGCTGCGGTAGCCGAGCTAAGAGACATTCACTCACTAAAATTCAGTGTGCGGCTGTTCCCCGTTTTAATTATTGCCTATATGCGCGGCAATAAAAAAGAAATACGGTTTCCGTGGAAAAGGGCTCAAAGGGTGGGCAATAATTCTTAACACCATGTGCGAGAAAAATTAAAACCCTTTTTATGCTGGACGCCGCTGAGAAACGGCCAATCGTCACGTGAAGAAAAGCCCAGTATTTATCGTCACCGGGTCCCACCCACAAAACGAAAAACTGTTTCGTGTTTGATCGACGTCGGACACGATAATTCCCTTATTTATTGCTACGTTTTTATAATGCACTTTATTTATTTGCCCATTCCCTTCATTTCCTCTCTCTCCTTATATTTTACTATATACAATACATTATTATTTATTTATTTTACTTTACTTTTTTCACCGCATAAACAGGGCTACACCCCCTTTTGGACGGCTCGCAATTGTTATCTTGGTGAAATATACGTCCGAGCAGGAACAAAGGAATCGCATTTGTCAGTCTGCATATCCAGAGTGCTGTCAGCGTTCCTATCTGGCCGCATTGTTTGTGTATCTGGGCCTGAACTGGACAAATGAGATACTCAGTAATTGTAAGTCACGCCCATTAAATCATGGCTTACACAAGCCTGAATTAAAATGCTTTACTTAACACTTTCACACACGCCGAGCCAAAGACAAAAGCATAAAACGGCCAATTAATACTGGTAGCTGCCTTCAGATGCTTCTAACGTTTCGCTACTTCATACTAGTAATAACAGCATGCAATCAACATTTCAAAAAGACACTTTTGGAAATTTTTCAAATATAAAGGCAGCCATTACCGCATTCATTATTTTGACTCTAAATTAATCGTTAACTAATAGTTACATTTCTGAAAAAAAAAATGGAACAAAACGCAAAAAAAATCTGCAATACTTGTTACTATAAAAACGCATTCAACCTATTCTATTTTGTTTACTACTAGTTTATTTAAATACGACAGTAAGTGGGTCGTTGCATTTATCATGTGAATGTATTTTTAACGTTGTTTATTGTTAATGCACTTGTACTTATACTGTAAATATTGCAATAAATAGATAACTATAAGTATGTGACACGTAAAGGCAATAAAATAAGTATATACTGATCATAATTTTTAAAATTGACTTTACTTTGTTTAAAACTTAATTTAAAATTAAATTTAGCAATAGCTGGGTCAAAATGTTCATGTTATTGTAACGACATGATTCTGTAACCTGAAGTGAATTAGTTTATAAACAAATACATTCATTTCATAATGACTTTGATTTACATCTTTTATAATTGAATTATCTGTATAAATAGATTCAAACGGATTATATTCGGGTGGAAAGACCTATGGTCTATGGTAAAATTTTATTTTTATTTATTTCATTCAATAACAAGTATTTTATTTGTGTATTTTATTTAATAATTATTATTACATATTTAATTTAAGTAATCAAGGATTTTCTTCAACTCTTTTCAAATTTTTGCTTTATTATTGTTATTGTCTTGTTAATTTTTCTGTATGTTTGTATCTATTGCAATAAATTGTATTATTATTGTTATCCATTTTCAAAGATTGTTATATTAATAACAAGTGCAAGTGCAGGTAACATTTTTGGTATATTTTTTTTCATTTAATTTCTTTAATTAAAACTTATTGCAGAACATGTATCATTTATTAATAGCTACATTTTAATATAATTTTGAATAAATTATGTTACCAGCAAAATTTTATATACACTTTTGTACAAACGCATCGCGCTGCAGGTGCATCGTCTAATTTTAATGCTTGTAGTATATATACCCATATGAAATGAAGCTATAAAACGTAAATTGATTGAGGGTTATAATTGTGAAGGTTTATACAACACATGTTTACTAACAAGCGAGAAAGCAGCAACAATATTAAACTGGTGAAGGAACTTCAGAAATAAGCAAAAATATTTATTGTATCTGCGCCAAACTCAGTAAACTTATCCATGCACTTGTATAATATTTAAGTTAGTACACATGTAAGTAATTAATATAATGAACACTGCACATGCAGCTGGTACCTTAATATTATAGTCATCGCTGTGATGAAAATTTTATACAAGTTACACATATTAAAATGCCTTGAAGAAGTTATAAAAGAAGAGACAAGGTTCATCATGCGTGTATACTTTTAAATATAATATATATAAAGTACAGTGGTACTTCGCTTAACGTAACTTCTAATAATGAAGTTTCGATATAACAAATTCCAGAATTATCTGAAAATATATCCAGTTTTTAAATAAAAGTAATTAGGAAATGCTTAAATGCATTTTGCTTGAAATTGTACTTGAAATATAAAATAATATCTAAGAAATTAGAAATAATAATCAAGCCATGATTTTGAAAATAAAGATGCTTTAAGACATACATTTTTTAATACAAAATATTATAATTTTTCATCGAAAGCTATATATTTTTTAGCAACCCAGCCAAAGAAAATAGAGATTAAATTATTAATATTTATTATAAAAAATCAAATATTTATAGAGGTGCCTTAATGACATTAGCAATGTTGTATATTGTTAAAATGATTCTATTTTTTTGTTGGAAGTTTTGTTGCTAAGCGATGAGTGTTAATTTGCGTAGGTAATTGTTAAATGAAAGAAGAAAATCAATAAATTTTAGTCTCAAATTTTAAATTATAATTTCTCTTCGTATATATGTTTAATACTCAATGAATAAAACTTTTTACTGTTTAAAAAAGGATTTTTAATTTCTCTACGAAGGAACCTATATTGCCTTAATTTCACTTAATTAAATAATTGCACTATATTATTAAATCAGATACAACATTGTAGACCTTGAATAGGTATTGTATAACGAAATATGGAAGCTTCATTTTTATTAGTCAATATTTTTATAATATATTTGCATTAATTGCTGTACATTTGATGTAAGGCTTTAATAATAATTGCTTAGATTACTCTTTAATTTCGTATTAAGAAACAGCAATGTGAAAATGTAAACGTATCCATTGTACTTGTTGATTTGCCTGAATAGTTTATAATCGGTTATGAAAGCGTGGAAAGAAAGATTCGTAGTTATTTGTTATGCGTGAGTACGTGTTGTTCTTATTGTGCTAACAAATATGAAACAGATTGTGTGTTTGTTTGCGCGTTTACAAATTGCTTTATAATTTTTGTCACCGAAACAATGGTTACGGCAGGCCATAGGTTGGCATTGTGGAAACGGAAATGAATACCAGCGGCTTCTAATGTCCTCTTCCATGGACACACACATACACACACAGACAATACAGTCAAACAAACGGCAACAGAGCGCAATCAAAATGCGATCTTATCTATAGATAAGAGATCATAAATGTAATGATATTGTAAATTACACCCGGGCTTAATGCACTAACCAATTACAAAATCCCACAATTATATTTAATGTAGATATCAGTAGGAGCATTAGTCGCTCAGTTGGTTACGTTTCTGTCGTTACACATTATTATTATTACATGGCCGACGCAATTACGCCACTGTTGCCACCGCCTTTTGTCATGCCTTTATGGCTGTGCCTCCTCTTTTAGCACGGAATAAAATGCTTCAAACGAATATCCATTTTATTAACTCCGCACGCGAAATTGATTCCGTTACAGCGTACCGAAAATAGTACAAACCGATGACCAACAAAGAACTTCGCATTTAACACGGCCCTGTTAAACGAACCGTTACAGAACCACAACATCCACTCCAGATTGTGCAAAAGTGTTCTTTTCATTTGCTTTTATTATACGTGCTGTTTAGATTGGTGTAATAAACATTGCACAAGAAATATTATTCTTAGAATAGCTTTTGAACGTTAAAATATTAGGATAACTCCCTTTGCCAAGTCGAGATTAATAATCTAGTAAAACGATGATGATTTGTTGGAATAATTTATCTTAACGCACGTTTAAAGCATTTCATTGTCGAAAGCCAAGTGCAGGAAATGTTTATAACTAAAGTCCTTCGGTCAATAGCCCTTTTCAATAGAATATTCTTATCTTTTTCTGTTCTTAGTATTTCTTCAAATTTATAATATTGAGTTTATTTAAAATTGTTGTTACAGTAAATGTTATTATTATTAAAAATATAAAAATATAAATTATAATTATCTTAGTTATGTACTTTGAATAGTTAATATTTAAAATTCTAATAATAAACAAAATTTACGGTCTAGATACGTTCCACGAAACTTGGCCGCAAAGCGAAAAGCCGTATAAGGAATAAATTATTGCGCTTGCGCAAGATTGGCAACATATAGATATATCGACATGGAAAAAAAGTTTTTTTCCGTTATAGCGAAATATTTTATGCCGTAAATCGAAAACGTTCCTTAATTGAAGAGTGCCGTTATAGCGAAATGCCGTATAAAGAGCGGCCGTATAGCAAGGTTTGGGTGTAGTCGTAAATACCGATATAATGATGGTTATATTTTGTTTATTTACTGAAATTATATAAAAACTTGTCACTATGCAAATTTAGTATTGGACAGACATTAATATAATTGGTGGAAATTTACGATTCGCGAATTGAAATTTCCATTTCACTATATTATTCAAACAAGGTATAAGCAATTAGTCTTGTACATATTATTTGTATGCAAATTTATACAGTTATTTTCGAATAACAATGTCATTCTTAATGTCAACAGTTATAAAGTAAAAATAAGAAATTAGATGTGTTTTTTTTTCAATTTTATTAAATTTATTACTTAAAGAATTTAATTATTAAAATAATTATTGTACGAATATTCTTTAACAATAAATACATAATTATGTTATGGCAAATTGTGGCCAATAAAACAGTTTGAATAAAAATAACATTGTTTATTCCTTTGAATAAAACTTGTACAGTTAATTTGGTTAATTATAATGATAATTAACTAATTACAAAATCAGATAAATAATACTATTAATAACACCTAAATGTTTGTAATATTATTCTAAACAATTTAACTAAAACATATTATTAAATAACTGTTTAATTAGTTTTATTTTCTGATTTGTTTAATTACTTACATTTCAAGTTATTAAAAATAATTATTTAAAATAAAATTATATGACAAGAATCTTGAAGAACAATAAATATCATGTTAAAATATAAATAAAAGTAAAATTTGCTTTTTTCAAAAGTAATCACAGTTAATTGGATAATTAGTAAAACAAATTTTAAAATTTTATTTAAACATCTTTAATGTTCCAAATTGGACCGAAGGGCTTTCTGCCCAATAATTATTTGCGAAACGAACTAAAACTGTTTCCTTGAAAACTCAAAACAAGAATTAACAGAGCTACCAAAAATAACATGGAAAAACTTAACAGGGACAAAACACAGTACAAGAAAGCGGAAAAAAACATGCCAGACCTAATATCATAATAAAAAAAACTATTAAAAAATGATATACCATAACAAGAGCTAAAATGGATGATTGTTTTTACTGTTCTGTACTTTCGCAGTTCAGTTTTACATGTTCATAGTTTTCTGATCATCAAATTTGTCTTCTTTGGTTTGTAAATCATACTTGAATATACTATTTTTTTTTGTATATCATTTATTTATTCACAATCTATCACAAATAGGACATTAAGCAAATTTGTTGGCGGTACAATTGTCATGTAGATGGGGAACTCAACAGTATCCATCTATAAAAATTAACTTATAATAATAATAATTTTATATAATGTAATAATATTAATTAAATCTATGTGGTAAGTCTAGAATGTTACACTTTTTAAGTCTGTATGTTTGTATGGTGTGTCACATAGTCACCAAATTTTGATGCGTCAGCTATCTTTAGTTGTTTAAAGATTGTAAGAAACAATGATTGTGTATGAATCATAAATAATAAACCAATTATTTCGATTTTTTATTTCCTGCAAATCAAATACGCAGTCTTAACATTTTTCTTTGAATATAACATACATTTTTTAGTTAAATTTCACATTGATTTTTATGAAACGAATTATGTTCAACAATAACAAATTAGTATGTTAATATCTAAAAATAAAATAAGTGATAAAGATAATTAAATATAGATATATAGAAAAATAAATAAAAATATCAAAAAATAATTTACTGTTATCAAGGGCTATTGACAATAGGTCTATCCACCCATTAAGATTATTTAGAACAAAATAAGTCAAAAGGTTAAAAGGAAGAACAGCTGCAATATTTTTGTCTTTTTTTTCGTGGGGACATCCCTTCTTCCATAGCTTAAATTTGATGTAATGTCAATTAAAAAAGCATCTAGTGGGCGTAATCATGGGTTTTGCGTGCACGTGTGTGAGTGTATGTATATGCAGTGAATACGGTTCGTACATATGTGGCGATTACAAATTACGGCTGGCCCATTCGATTGGCACTCAATATTCAAATTAGATATTTGATAGTCATGTTAATGCTAAAATTGCATGTTGTAATAGAGAGGCATTTGTAACAAAATAACAACACGGACTTGTGTCCCTGTGTAATTTCGATACACATTAACTCCGTGAGTGCGTAATGGAGGTTAAAAAACATTTGTCATTTCGGGTCTTCCTATCAAATTGATATCAATCATCCATTACATCACATCCATCGCGTGGATTTCGATTACCGAGTCGAGTTGGAGTAATATTATATTATACATCATTCTTTGTTTCAATCTAGAAACGAAGTGCACTTCAATCACGACGTACGTTTTCTGGCTCCTTTTTTTCCATTGTTTGCTTGTACTTTGCTGGAACACATTATCACTCATTAGCCGGACTGGATTAGCATGCGTTTGCATATCAATGTAATTTATACTGCGATGAATTAATTATTATTTTTGCGCTGGAAATAGAATGGATTTCGCGCGAAACAAAACTCGGGAGACATGTTTATGTTCCATTAGTGTTGATAGGATAATGACAATTGGATAGATTTATTATTGCATGTCCTCTTGTGTCAACATGCGAAGATTACGTTTTCTGCCGAGAGCCGTTCCAAAAACCAATCAAGAAAATTGCCTCGCCGCCGCGACTTATGCAACGGCCAACAGCACAATGTTGTCTCCGAACATTATTATCGCACGAATTCCCTAATTCGCTATTACAAAACGCAATGAAACATTACCAAGCACTTTCCTTACTAATTAACAATAGACTCGTCATGTGTTATTCGCGACATTCATTTCTCGCCAACTGCTATTTACGTTGTTTTTATAGAGGAAAAAAAATTGCGACGAAAAAGAACAAAAATAACAAGTTACGTCAAATGTCGTGTATTGATTGGACTTCGAAACGCTTACTGAAACAGATTAAACGATTTTTATTTAAGGTGGTGTGATTTACGGCAGGGTAATTTATTATGCGATTACAAAGAAAGTTCGCAAATTGTTTGGCAACTCGAACTGAGTAATCGGATCCGAGTTCCATTTATTCCATTCGAGAGAAAATTGTTATGAATTGCAATATTTAATGGCAATTTTCATGCAAATCCTTACGAAATACACACTTAAATGTAATTTTAATATTACCTAGCAATACCTTACATTATACGTGTTCCGTCAATATTCCGAACTTTCTGAAACTAGACTAAATAAGGACGTTAAAACCTCAGAAAAATTAACTCAATTATAATATTATTTATATTTATATATTTATTTATTTCTGGGGAACACCAGAAATTCTAATTCCTAACTTTAATTGCTTCAATTATTACCAAAAATATCGTCCGTAACTTGATAAAAAACATATCATATTGATTTTTGCTTACATTTATTACATATTACGTAAATTATTGTCCTTGTAATATTACCTTTTAAATCTAAACATGATATTAATAAATTTCATATATTTGTATTGTTAAAAATTGAAATCAAAAGGAAAGATGATTTGTTGTTTTGATAATTATTTTTTCTGATTAATAATAACTAATTTTGTTTTTTTTAAATTTTCATAATATTAATATAGATCCACTTATATTTTCACAGCTGTCAGGATCCAATTTTATTCGTATAAATAAACAATTTCTATAAAGTTATATAACATATAATCAATAGTTGTAATAATACAGTAAAACGTATATATAAGTATTATTGCAACAGTAGAGATTTTATATAAATTTAATCTATATACATCCATACTTCGCATTACGGCCTTGATACATTTCACGAAACAAGGCCGCAAAGCGAAAAGTCTTATAAGGAAACAATTATTGCGCTTGCGCAAGATTAGCAACATGTATATAGACATGGAAAAAAATGCCGTTAAGCGAAACACTTTAGGCCGTAAATCGAAAACGTGCATTAATTGAAGAGTGCCGTTATAGCGAAATGTCGTATAAAGAGCGGCCGTATAGCGAGGTATGGGTGAATTGTAAATATTTAATTTTATTCTATTGAATGTACACCAATTTCAAAATATTTACATAAGTAATAATGTGTATTAACTTAATATTCATATCAATATATTATCTGTCATGGTGACACATAAAATTTAGTTGTTATTACATAAAATTGTGCTCAGGTATATATGCAAATGCGAATTATCGTGTTCATTCTGTCATCGACTCGTTTGCTTTCACAATATCGAAACGGCTAACGATATTTATTTATGCTACATGGCAAAACGTAAGCATAGAAAACTAAAAATTTCGCTTTGGATTTTTCGCTAAGTTAGGTGTTTACGAGCATTAATATATTGAGTATTAAATAATTCGAGGCGAGCAAATATCGCTATGATATACGTACGGCAATAAATTCGTATGTTGTGTATGTGTGTTTGTGCAATTTATGTGAAATAAACAATGTTCTAATATAAGCCAAGCAGGCGCATGCAGGATCCGCAATATGTATATAGTACACGTGCTTTTTACACATTCGCATAAATGGGACGAAGTAAAGGGCCGATTCGCGGAAACGAGAGCGATATTTTTCTTTCCGCTCCAACAGAATAGGGGAAAACAACTTACGTAATGATACGTTTACCGGGCAGCTTTCTTGCCGGTCTCTCCGCTCCTCCTGCTCTTCACAAGCATGCATTAAACATGAATGGAGGCATTTCTTAGATAAACTTCCATTCCATGAATTTCACACAGAATAGAATATACTTTTATTTTAGTTTTTAATTAAGATTCGAATAACAGAATACCTCATTTTTCTGATAATACTTTATTATATTTTGAAATTTCTATTATATCCGATGAATGCCTACGAAAAATAGTTTAAACACAATTTACTTAAAAATATATAATAAATATATTATCACTATCAAAGACTATAATCAAAATCCAATAATGTATTTAATTAATTTTATTGATGTGAATACAATAGTTTATTTGTGGTACAAATATATATAATATCAATATAGTGCAGGTAGTCCATTCTACTAATATCCTTAAGTAATAAACTGCATAAAGACATTTAATATGTCTTGTATGTAATTTTGAGGGATGCAAAATATGGAGAGAAGATACATTTGAATCTTTTAAGATAAATTTAAGAAACATGAAGAGGTATCTATTGAGGAGAGGAACACTTTCGATTTTGGAATAGAGGAGGTCATTCGGAAGGTTATGAAGAGGCTTGTTTGGATGGCGGATCCTAGTGAGAATACGAAGGAAGAACGTTTGGATACGGAAACAGGGTTACGGTTTTGAAAGAGAAGGTAGAAACCATATTCGAGGATTGAACGGCAGATGGATTTATAAATGGATGTTTTACATTGGACGGATATTGAAAAACTAGAATGTTAGGGATCGGAAGTTGGATCAAGTTTTTATTTTTGACTTGAGTTCTTTTGAATAGGAGATAATTTTGAATTTTGGATCTAGCAGGATTTCCCGGAGGGTGACGGGTAAATGGGAAGGTTTCCAAAAGTAATATGGAAATAGGAACTAATAAAATTAAATCTTAAAAAATAACAAACCAAGCCATATATAATTCGGACTAATCGAAGCTATATTAACTGAGGTATTGCTATATATTTTATAATTAAGTAGGCGTATATTATGTGGTGACTATTTAATTAATTACTAATCAAGTTACTTGGATAATATGTATACGTCGTACATCTATCACAATGCAAAACAAATGATTATATGGAGAAAAAAAATCATCAAAGAGCTTTTGGTAACTATAAATCTAATAATTTCTCGCCAAATACCTTCAATGATACTACAACATCAGTTGCAGCTGCATAATAAAATTACTACTGAAATTACAATTTATAAATTTAAGAACACTCCTTTTTTAATTTAATTTTTATATGTAAAATATGCGTCTTTTAGTCCAAAAAATAAATAAATATATAAATTGGGACAAGTAAAGCTTTGCAAATATTCGCCATTACTTGCCACATAAAATGGTTTATACAACAATTTAAAAAACTTAATTTTCTAGTTTACTTTAGATACGCACTGACCCAAAACCTGATAGATCAGATCACTCAGTAATTAAATAGCAATTCATCAAACATGTTGCGATTAAACAAGAAATGCTACCAAAACAATCAATCAATCAAATACAACCGGACAAAGTCACTAAACCGTGGAATTTTACAAGAAACGTTTCTCTCTGTTTCACTTCTCGAAGAAACATAACGTAAATTATGCATTCCATTTAAAATATAATTGCTTCGCAATTTGCTGCAATATGCTTATTAACTTGTAGAATGTCGATGTAAATTTGGATGTTACAGTTGAATTCACTAGTCAAGGAGCACGTTCTACAATATCATCGCCATAAGGAAATAAATATTCTTGTAGGCGTTCCTGCGAATAAATTTCACGCAGCGTATATACATTTTTTTTAAATAAATTTAAGTTTTTTTTTCGTCAACGCAAAATTTATTTATTTGCTCGTCTGATCGCATTGTAAGCGTCGCAATTATTTAACATTAAACTGGTTTTCACGAGCCTTAATTATTGTAATTACGATGTGCGCTAATGGCGGTGTATCGACAATGGGCGCTCTCTCGTCTCTTGCATAGACTTTTTTTCCATCTTTTTGTCGGTTACTTGCCTTTTTATGGAACGTTTAGCGCACATTAAAATGGTCAATTTACTACGCATTATCCAAATTTATTCAAACGATTGTTAGCGGTTTTGTCGATGCTGTTATTACGTTCCCGCATTGCGACGCTTCACTTATAATTTAACGTAATAAGTTGCAAATGGATCCGTGGGAGGAATTATGATGCTGCTGCTGCTGCATTCAAGACTCATTTTTTAGATATACTCAAAATATAAAGAATGGACTCTCATCAAATAATATACTTCTTTTTGATGATGATCCATTTTTCGAAAATATTCTTAATGAAGAGATTATAGAAACTCACTTATTGCTAATTATGTGGCTCATCAAATTATTTACCTGAAACTTAGTAAATGATAATACATTTTTAAAATGTTATTAATGAATTTATTATAAAAGTGCACTTAAAACTAGTATGACAATGTGAAAATAAACACCTTCACTGATGAGAATATCTTAATAAATGTTTGATAGCTTGAAGAAAACTATTATATTTTCTAATTTTTCACTTTGTTTAAACTTGTATTTTGAGTTAATGAATAATTATACTAGGAGGAGCTGAAAACTTGATCTCGAATAAAAAAAAATCGAGCAAAATTCTGTTTTAAAACATAAACAAAAATTCTAAAATCAAAAATATATCACATTTTCTCCTTCTCTAAGACAGAATAAGATATTTTAAATAATTTTATCTCCACCGAAGAATTAATTGATAATATTAATGAATACTCAATTAGTAGAATCATGTTGAACAGTATCCATTCGATCGTTATTATGTGACATACATAATGTTTTATCTAATAAATGAAAATATATTGAATTCACTAGTCTTTTGAAATTTAGTAATGGTGTTTATTGTTAACTATTTTTTAAGGTTTGAAACAGTTTCAATGTTTAATACATATTCTCAAAAATGTACTTGAAACATGAATAAAATAAAAGTTGATCATCCTAGAATAATGTTGATCATTCAAATTGTAATTTATACAGACAACATAACATATATAATAGTATAGACATAGTGATATCTGGGAATGTGCCACACTTAAGCAAAAATTAACATCAATTGTATGTTTCCAAGAAAAGCCTAAGCTTCCAACCGGCAAGAAGTAGACTGAAGAAAGAAAGCAACAGCGTTGCGAACTAATGCGAAAATACTGAAAGCATTTTAAAGCTGGATGCAGAAAGAAGCACTTGAAATGATGTGGTCATCAATAGATATCTGATAGATATCCAATTCAATAAATTGTTTTGATTTTATATAAAGTGAATACATTTAGATACATTTCAAAAGGTAAGAAATGATCATACAAAATTGAACATATTGAATTGTTAAACAATGAAAGTAT
>JAFMTC010000139.1:90356-102438 GCA_018845635.1 Nicrophorus orbicollis
TCTGTGACGCCATCTTTTGATTTTTTCTGGAAACTTTTGAATTCAATTTTACATTTGTTTGTATTTCAAAACTGCGTGACTAAATAAATATATAAAAGTCTAATTATTGTTATTTTGGAATTGTTCTAGCCAAATAGTCACATTTCAAGTCAGTACAGTAATAAACTCCTAAACGAAACATTTGCAAATATTCAGCGAATATATCCGCCATATCCTTTAGTGAGTAGGCTATGCTTATACGAAATTGTAAACATGGCTACTATGATGGTGCAGCAATAGCATCTGAATTATTCGCAAGGGAACACTAACTAGACTTTTTAGACGGAGCCATCATGTTGAGGTTATAAATCTTTGTTTTTGATAAATCTTTGACATTATTACTTTAGTGGTACCATTTTCGTTGCCAACATTCACCACAACATAATAATACATAGCAGTTTCACTTTTAACAGCTTAAAATATGATCTTTCCGTCTGCACAGGGTAAAGTAATAATTTTGATCTTTGTAAGCTTAGAGAAAACTCCGTTATAACGAATCAGCGTTAATCTAGAAAGCGTTAAACAAAATCTTACAGAATTTCATATTTTCACAATATTTGGCAGTCTTACAAATTGGGTATCACGATTGTCGGTATGATTTGGTGCTGCAATACAATAAATTTTATAAATAGTTCATACATTTTGTGCGTTATTTACGGCTTTACGATAGCCATTTAGCTACCGTATTAGCCATAAACGTGCGATACGTGTAAATATTTATATCATTAGAAACTTGATCGGAGAATGTTTTCAATGGACCATTAAATATCTTTAAAACGAACGCTGCGATAAACACGAACACATACAAATAGATCACTTTAAATATTCGTATTGGAGAAACTATAGGAGAACGAGAGCAAAGAAAAAGACGGACAATCATTTAGAAGCTTGTATTCGACTATAAATTATTTAATGATTTTGACCACATGCTAAAACAGTAACTGACACTTTTATTATTTGAATTACTAGTAAATTGCATAGTCTGTATTTTGAGATGTATTTATTTCCTGCAGTTACATCAAAATTGAATTACATATTCTTTAACTAGAGCAATACCTCACAAGGTATAGTTCTACTAATATCCTTGTTTGAAACCAGGTTAATCAGTGATTTTAAAACCTCATAAGAACAAAAAATACTTAAAGAAACTTGACAATATTTTGTCTATAATTAATTGAGATCCTTCTGCCCAAGTTCATTTAAAATTCCGTTTGTTTTGAAATTTGTTAACCGTACTATATGAGACATTACTGAATATTAAAATTATTTCTCAATATATATATTTAGTTGCATTTAACAAAAACAATGTATATAAACTTGTAAATAGTACAATTTTAACTAAAATTACTACATGATTTCCACACTACTTCCTGTAAAACTAAATGGTTCTGATTTGTAAGAATGATCCAATGAATGTTCAATGAAGTGTGTTAAATATGCGGTAATATAACATTTTTTTTACTGCAGATGATAATTCCATGCAAATTACTGTACGAATATAACGATTTGGATACGATCAATTAACAATGTACATGGTTAGTTTTAATACAGCTTAGAATATCGTTTATATTTACAAAATCAATCATAATTTATAATTAATTAGAATTTTGTTACATAACATTCGCTGCTATTCGAGCGATCATTTTTCAGCATTTGCATGGATCTGGATATTATTTTATACAAATATGTAAGATTAGTTGGCAATATATGAAATCTTTAATAATAAAAAACTTTGTAGTTCATAAATTATATGAAAGGCGTTAAAATTAATATTAATGCATTTCACATAAATATTCATCGAGCGTTTAATAGAATAATTTTGCTATAATTCACGTAACTCATTTTCTTTCCGCTTTAATCGTTGAATTGGAAACACAAGGAACAATACTTTCAAATTTCGAACAAAAGATTACATGTGATTTTTATGCAAATTTTGATAAAGGTTAACTAACTAACATGATCATAAATAACTATAATATTATGATATATTTTTCTTTTTAACGCAAATTCTTATGTGAAGTATAGAATGTTAATTCTATACAAAAATGACTGGTTAACTTAAGATACAAGATATTTTAACTTGTTGCGTATAAATAGACAAATATATATGTGTAGCATTAACAAACATGTTGAGGAAAAAACGAAACTGTGAAGTAAATTGATTAGTGGTTATTTTCATCGAGGATCCTAAATGAAACATCAATATTTATGCATATTTCATAATCTTAGGTATACATAAAGATTAATTTCTTGTGCAATAAAAAATAAGAAATAAATTTAATGAATTATGAATCACTACTAATTTACTAAATTCCATTCAAAATAATGAATAAAAGTATCAATTAATTAATATTTTAACATTCCTCTCTAAATTAATTATGTGACATCGATTTTAGCTGATAAATTTAGAAAATATATTCAAAATCAAATATGAAAAGTAGTTTTCTCCATAAATTAAGTGACATAAGGGTATAGATAAATGTCACATTAAACACGATCAAAAGTGATAATTTTTTCCGTATAAAATTATAATCTTGTCACGGTATCTTCAGGTGTGAACCTTGTAGATACACATTTACTTAAGTAATCGAATTTTTATGAGTTAATTTTACAAATTGGTGGAGCTCCTCGAAAATACATTACAATATTTATTATTTAATTATTATACAGATTTTAGATAATAGATTATTCTTTTTAAGTAACTTGTCAATTATAAATAGTGAATTAAGCATATATAAATACTAATTTCTTGAGAAAATATAATTTTCCAGAGAAGTATTCTCATCCCATATAAATTACTCAGTACTTAATATATATTGAAAGAAATACTTGCCAATTACAATAACTTCCATGAATCATTACAATAGTAAAGTTAGTTTTTTTTTGCAAAGGTACAAAAAGGATGTTAATATTGCAATTCGATACTGAATTCTAATAGAAATGATTTCATAATAACTATTTTGCTATATCGATGTCTTCATTAAATATGCAAATATTTTCGCTTTTAATAAATTATAGAGTTATAAATGTATAATAAATGTGTATCTACAACATTATTAGTATTTTTTATAATTTCTATAATCAATTATAATGTCAAATAGTTAATTTGAAGTGTTCTAGTAAAATATTAGAAATATTGATATTTATGTATTTTTTTAGCATGAAATATAAAGTTTTATAAAAATATTAAATTAATTAGATCTTTTTGAATTCCATATTCTTGTGAATACTTTAATACTTTAATCGAGGTTAAATTGAGTATTAAGTTTGATTTAAAAATTTCAGAATAGCTGATGGTTGTGTAATATATTAGATAGCAATTAAAAGTTACGTGTGATTATTTGCAATTACCGCATATTTAGCGATTCAACGACGAAAAAAGTGAAATGAATTAGAGAGTCATTACACGTAGGTTTAAATGCGTGTGGCGCTGAACGGCCGTAAAGCGTGAATAGGAATACCATAAATTAACGAATCGAATGTAATGTAATTTATTTATTGACATCGTGTTGTATTTTGAATATGCTGTTTTAGTTTAAAATTAATAATCCTGAACATTTTACCAATTGTGAACAAAAAATACATTCTAATAAACTGAAAATGACTTTAATACGATTTATATTATTTGAGTGGAATTTTGGATATATGGTTTTATTTTAACATTTCTATCCTTAATAATTTACAAACTACAAAAAAATATATAATTACAAATGAAAAACTTAATTAATGTAATATCATTATTGATTAATAATGATTAGAGTTATATTTGAAATGTTGATTTGTTAGCATTGTTTTTAAGTTCAATTAAATTTTCATTTCTTTTAAATAAAAACTGAGTAAATGTAGTACGTATAGTGTCGTAGAATTAAAGTTAATTCATTATTACTTAAATTTACTATTGTAAACTTTTCAACGACTACGCAAAATTAAAATAGCATAAAAAAGCGTATTTCGTATAATTTATTTATTGTCATCGCCATATATTATGAACATGTCAATATTTTTTAAACCTAGCGTTATTTCATTTTACCAACTACGAAAAAATGCAAAAATAAACTGAAAAATATTTTCATTCTATTTTATGTAATTTGTTTAATGTACCAACTATGCAATAACATAGAATGTCAATCAAGTAAATTAAAGATAATCTGAATTATTAGTATAATATTAATAACTAGAACATTTTACCAACTGCGAAAAAAAAAAATAATGACATTTTAATAAACTGAACCTGCCTTAAAGTGTATTTCATATTATTTATTTAGTTGCTTCGTATTGTATTTTTGTATAGTTTGATATTCTCTACTAATTTCTTTAATATAGTAAACACGAAATCGCAGAATTACAAATAATATTAATAACTCGTATATTTTAGAAACTACAAAATATTCAACATTCTAATAATGTTATACTATTTAATAAGATTTATTTAAGGCAGAAAACCTATGGTCTATAATCTATGACAGCAACAGAATTATCTCTTATTTTTTCTTTATATTTGTTTGTTACTACTGTATTGTTGTTGATATGTTTCTAGCTGTTTTAATATATGTTATTATTGGGGCTGAAAGACTTAAGTCGCTAGCCTTTTTTGTGATTATTAAAGATGATTATTATTATTATCTATTTATTAACTTCTTGTTCTATTTTCAAAAGTTTGGTATTACTATTCTAAGTATGTTAACTAAGTAAAACATTATAACGCTATCAAAAATTAAGTTGATTTGATTCGATTGTTTAATAATACTTTTCTGAATATTCCAAGAACAATAAATAAATGGAATTACATTTTGAGAAATTGAAAACAAAGTGTTATTTAATGTGATAGAGTGCTGTATATCGAATACATTGGTGATAAATAATTGAGATGAATTTTGGGTTTGCTCACCGAGAGGAGAAATGGTATCCGGCGGGTCGCGGCATTTGTTTCTGGCGCGTCCATGCCTGGACATGATCGCGGCGATGCTAAAGTCAGTGGCGCACGGCCTCATGGTGCAATTGTCTTCCATCACCTGGTGCTCACCATCACAGTCAATCACAAGTATATCACAAGAGCGCGCCTTTGATCACTGCACTGTGGTGACAGAGATTGATTGCTGGTAGCGGGATGGGTGAGAGCTTTCGAGATGAGAAGAAAGCTCGGTATGCGTGAAAGAGAAAGACGTGTATAGAACGTGTGTAGAGAGATAGAAGCACGTGACTGGGGTATGGGTGTACAAGATCACTTCCGGGCTAAGCGGAAACTGAGGACGCGGCAATCCGGATGCGGTTGGCGGCAAACATCGCGCTGGTGTCGGAAGGTGTGCGTCGTCTGCGAGTGGTGGCGAGACACGCGGCAGCACCACAACAGAAGCAAGATGTTTTGACAGAATGAATATTTAGAATCTTTCGACTCACATTTAACAAGATTAGTGTGATACCGGCTTTAGCGCGATGAGATTGGTCGCTCCCACTATGCGGAGGGCGTGTTCTCACGATCGGTTTCACGCTTCTGTGGCCGTAATTGATTTAGAGAAACGTGGTCGTCCGAAGCGTGCGCTCGGAGGTAAGCACACTGACGCACTGACACTCGCACTCTCTCGCCGATGCTGACCGACAACGCACGGCTGACGACCGGACTCTCGAAACAATGCAGAAGGAACAGGACAACGCCAGACGAGCGGCTCTCATCCTGCCATTTTTCCCTAGTTCCTTGGCCGCCTCTCTACGTGTATGCGATCGTCCTTTTTTTTTCGGGGGCAGAAACTCCCACCACCAGCTCCGAAAAACGCTGCGATGACAGAAAGTCACGGTCGGCTCGGCGCCGCTTTCGCCCCCTTCTGCACACGCAAACAGCGGCTATTTCACCTGGGCGGGCGGCCACCAAATAAACTCGCGATCCTTTTCCCTTGTTCGAAACCTCCCCTCTCTCATTCCAAACCGTCGAGCACCTCACTCACTCGCACACTCCTCCTTCCTTCCTGCCTCGTTGTTGTGTTTGGCTGTGTGAGTGTGTGCATGCGTTTTTTTCGTATCTCTCTTCTCCTGTCTCTCTCTCTTCTTTTATCCCCGTTCTTTGGGTGTTGTTTCCCCCTTACGAAGTTATTATATGAATGCGAGGCGTGGTGGATGGATCACGCCCATGGGCGTCGCTTCGTTCCTTCATTCATGCACCCGCCTCGCTCGCACAACGCGCGCTACTCACTTACTTTACCTGTATTTAGAGAGACGACAAAACGCGCGTTTTTTAATTTCCCCCCTTTTGTTTCTTCTCTCGTCCTCCGCCTACCCTTCGTTAGTGCACGTACATACGTGTGTGCATACTCCGCGTTTCGTTCCTTCTTTCTTTTTTTGTATTCTTTCTTCTTCGTTGCTTTTGTTTGCTTCCTTCTCTTGTGCGAGCCCTCCTACTTCGAGCAACCGTAAAATGGACGTGAACTTCATGGACACTATTCAATTTTCTGATAATTCAGAAATACCACTTCGAATGGATTACACATTCGTTTGAACTAGAAGAAGGAATTTGCGTGGCTGCACTTTATAATCCAACGTCAAAACTAATTGACACACGCTTGGATCTTTTTGTTGCTACACATTATATCATGCATTTTTTTAATCAAAAACGCTATTACACTCTAGTAAATATTTTTTTAAATAAATATAAGTAATTTCCTTGATGATATTGTTAATTTTTACAGTTATTCATTTGCTTTTTAGATTTGTTTAATTATTGTTGTTGTATAAGTATATTTTGTTCCTTTTGTCTGTTTTCATCTTTTTGCATTAATTGTTAGTATTATTAATTTCCGTTCAAAATATTATTTTTGGGGTAAAAAGACCTAAGCATCAATAGCAATAATAACTTTTGTATTAGTATTAAAATTAGTAAATTTAATTCTTATTTTTAACGCCATAATATATATATATATATATATTGACTATTAAAATAACTTTTACGTTTTTAACTTATATATTACATGAATACTTTCAATGTAATTTTTATTTTACAACTTAACTAATAATGTTCGTTAATCTTGTAAATAAATTAAATAAGATGTAAAAGTTCCTTCAGTAAATATAAGTTTGTGAGATTATAACTTATTATTTAGTACAGTGGAACCTGGGCATATGACCAAATCAACCTATTCCTTAAAAAGTAATATAAAAAATATTAATCTAAAGAAAATGCCTATTGGAATGGTATATTTACAAAATTTATTGATGTAAAGTTATTATATTTATTTCAACATCTTATATATTATTTAAATCTTTAAACCAAATCAATCTCTCTTTAATAATAAAATATAAAAACAAAACAAAAAATGTTTTTCGAGTGAGAGTCACTATTTCTTTTACTTTTTCATTTGCTGTCGCTTATGATAATTGTTGATTAGTTCCTATAACTTCTCAGTAGACAATTCTTGGTTGTGTTCTTCCACTAATTCTATCACATAATACATTATCATCACATACATCAAGTTCCATGGATCATGACAGAGAAATATATTTTCCACTATAGAGGTCCTAAATTCGACGTAAATAAAGTCGAATACTATTTTTAGTTTCCTTTTTAAAGCCAATAAGCTCCAGCAGTAACAATGTAAAATGAAAAAAATAATAAACAGTCGAATACTGAGTAAAATTTGTTTGAATTCCGTATTCTAAAGCTGACGTATACCGTGATATCACTTACTTCACAAGTATTATTAAAATTCATTTCAAATACTGAGTATTACGTAGTAATTAACATAAATTTTAATAAAACAATGTTAGAATGTCAAAGTTAAGAATTTATTTCTTTTCTTTTGAAAATGGAGAATGTTGATATTATCGTATTGTTTGCAATTCAACACTGAATATTGGTAGATATGATTTTTACCGATAATATAGAATATATTAATACATTTAATAAATCAGAGAGTTATGAATATATATAAAAGGTACATATATACAAAGTTAGTAGTAATTTTCATTGTCCATTATGTTTATTAAATGGTGTATTTGTTGACGTTTTCTATATAAAATGTAAATAATATTGATTTTTATTAAATGGCTATTGTAATAATTTTTCAATTTTATTAATATTTATTACAAAATGAAATATGTTCATATTATTACTGATAGTTAAGTAAAGGTATTTCTCCTTTTAAATAAGATATGTAGAAAAGTAGGTGCAGTCTATGCAAGTAATGAGAACATTATTTTTACATTATGGGTTTTCAACAATATTAAATTGATGTTGTTTGTAGATCAGTAATAAGTTTACATTTTCCATACCAATTCATATAACAAAATAAAATTATGTGACAACCAACCCAAAACTGGGTGAAACATACTCAATTGATTAATTTCGCTAGTGTTTTACTGTTTTTAAACATTCTTTATGTTTGAATTTATAGACCATGTTTTAATTTTCATGTATATAATTAAAGTGCTTGGATTCATTGTGGATTAAGCCAAATGGTCAGTGTCGCTCTCCTTACAATAGGGTGTATAAGGAATCGAATCACAATCATGCCAGGTTTTATTTACGGATCAACACCCATTCGAATCATGTAATTGTAGTGTTATGAATAGTACCAGATACAAAGAGAAGGGTACTAGTGGAATTGCAGGGCATGAATGATAAACCTTCCAATAGGAAAAATTACTAACCATCAAAACACCACAAGTTTTAATTATTATTCATGCCAATAACTAATAAAATAAAATATTAGCAAAAAAAAGTTTCCTACTTTACACATAGCAGATGGCAGAACTAGGTGCAGGTTAAAGTGAAATAAAAAAAAAAGTTATGTTTCAATAAACCTAATAATTCATTTGCTTCTACTCACCAGCTTATTACATTTATTTAGTTATTTGTTTTATTGAACTCCTTAGCACTTGATATTGATGTTGCCATTATAACTTTTTTTTCTGAATTTATATATTATATAACTGATACTTTTTTCGTTGTTCTGAGAAGAGGAAAACCTTGTATAGGGACCATGGTGGGATTCTTACCTACTAAAAACCTCTCATCTTCTTCATCAGGATACAGTGTTTGATGTTACTGCTCTGAAATGTTGATTGTCTTGCTTGTTGATCCAATAATAGTTGACTTACACTGCCATTTTCTTTGTCGCTCTCTCCATCCTCCGCCGAGTTTCTTCCTTAGTAGAGAGTACGTCTGTCGCATAACTTATTATTATCTGCCAGAAGTCGCTGCTTTTAAGTAGTTCACTGTCAAAATTCTGCGGTGTAAGTACAGCCTCTGGATTTGCTTCAGCTACGTGCTTCTTTGCAGCCACCTGCGGAAACTCAATAACGTGTGATACAGGCTGTCATTTTCCTCGCAGTACCAGCACTTTTCATCCTCCTTTTTCTGGAGGAAGTGCAGGTACTTGCCAAAGTATCCGTGCCCGGAAAGCGTCTGAGACAAATGGAAGGTTGTTTCACCATGCTTTCTATTCATCCAAGGAACAATTTTCGGAAAAAGTCTTCTGGTCCAAGCTCTCTTCTCTAAATTTTTTCATTTCTCCTGCCACCTTTGCATTAGCCTGTCTCTTGCATCAGTTTTGTTAAGTCCGGCAGTCTCTCTTTTCTCTCTGTAGCAAGCAGCTCTATAGGTGATACTCCTGCTATTACTTGCAGAGCATCTCTTGAGATTGTTAGGTATGCTGTGCATATCCTGATTGCACATTTCCGCTGGACCATTTCAAACAATCTCTTGTAGCTTTTCACCATCATCGCTTCTCTCCATACTGAAGCTGCATACAGCATTATAGATTGCGCCACTGCCCCTAGCACTATTTTCTTACTCGGTTTCGATCCTCTATTATTTAACATCAGTCTGCATATGGCTGTAGTAGTCTCCGCTATACGGAGAGCTAGAGACCTGATGTGTTGGGCATATGTAAGGCTGCTTTAGACCGCTAACTGATACTTGCTGGTATGATACTTATCTATATTAGTAATAAAGGACCCGACTTTATTACTTATTCAGTTGCTATAATCATTACAAAATTAAGGAGTCAATAATAAGAAAACAGTAATACATTTACTTGAGAATATTTTGTGTAAAATAATTGAAATGAATCTTACTCATGTTATTTTCATTTTAGATTTAATTTTTACTCATAAAACAGTCTATCATCTAAAAATACTGAATTAAATACTAAAAAAATATGATTTCTTGTATTTTTATAGAAGCACATAAGTTAAATCATATTTAGTCGCAGAAAACTCAGAAAACAGTTAAAGATAGAAATATTATATAATTTTAAAAGCAAAGTACATTTTTTTGTGAAGGTGCATTTAATACTGAATAGTATATAAATTTAATAATAGTGAAATATATAGACATTTATAATGAAGATTTATAATTTCTCAATATGAATTGTAAATTATTCCTTTTTGTTTATAATTCTTGGTTTTTAAAATGTATTTTATTTTTCTATTTATTTGTGATATTCTATCATAGCAAATTAAACAAGAAAGAAGAAATGATAATTCTATGCAATTTTAATTATAAATTAAAGGCAAGTTGGCCGATTTATTTAAATTAGTAGCATGTTTTTACATTGTAAAATACTGTAGAATTTCCATAAAAAAGAATCGACAGAGTTAAATAGAAGTTTACGACTAAGTTCCCATTTTTTGACAGTTTCACCAGGCTCAACCAGATCAGAAGCATTTAATATATATAAATTACTTGTCTCACGAATATATTTAATTTTATAAATGGTAGAAATATGGAACATTTGAATCAGGTGGACATTTTAAATTAAAAAAATAGTTAAAATTACTAATATATTGTTTAGGAAATAGTTTTATTATTACTATCGATTTTGCAATTGTCACGAGATTGATTCCAAGAACATTCGAATATGTATTTTAAATACTATCCAGAATGTCTCACGTACCTAAAATATAACTCTACATCTGAAATAAAGTGTAGGAGATCGATAAACTCTTATAATGAGAGTGAAAATTATATAATTTCATGAATTATTGTAGTGCTTCTACTTCACACAAAATCATATTGATATTTATAGATAATAGCAATTAGGATTTCAGGATAGTAGATCAAAGATCAAGGAAAACGTCTAATATTGAATTTGGGTGTCATTTGCTGAAATACACGAGAACACAAGAACGAGCAATAACAAAATTATACGTTTAGTCAGGTTTAAAGGTATATCATATAATGAAGTAACTAAATATAAAATATGTTTTGATTTATGTACATTCGCATTAGAGCTGCTGGTCTCTTTGTATTTTTTACATTGAAACTGATATCAGTGAAATAATTGGAAGTGTATATTTTAAGTGGTTGTTTACGGTTAATGATTGGACATTTCTGTGTCAATTCAGATTCAAATTAGACCTTCAATATGCTTCGATTTATGTGAATTTTCACATTTAAATCGATGCAATTAGAGTTTCATATTTTAAATGTAGGATTGTTGCTTGGTTCTTAATAATTAGATATTTCTCTGTCAAATGGAAAAAATGCTTACACTTATGTGAATTCGAATTCGAGTTGGTCTCATTGCATGTTCATATTGAAATTGTTACATGTGGGAAATAAGGTACGTATTTCAAATGATCAAATGCAGTGTGATTTTTATTAATGCATTATTTTTATGTTTTAGATGATTGCATTTTAATTTTAAAGATTTGGTCAAATGAGAGCGTATAAATTCAAACCTCGATGTTAGTTTAGAATATAAATAAATAAATTGCTGGTTCTTGGTAAATGCGTTGAAATCACGAAAAACGCTCAAGTGGTGATCAATAAAAAAAGGCATTTATCGAAAGATCAAAGATCCGACCACATCAAGACAGGAAAATATCGTTATGAGCATATATGAATCCATCAAAAATATGTTCGATGAGACGTAGTAAAAATTGCACACTTTTAATAGAATAAACTGGTAATTTAAATTTTTCGAAGAAACAATTTTGAAGTACATTATCTAGGAAGAGACACGCTAACGGCTAATTTTCTGACAATAGCATTATTTTTTCATTTTCTCGTCGTATGATTTCAAATTAGGGAATGAAGAATGATGAGGTTATT
>JAFMTC010000139.1:104746-119971 GCA_018845635.1 Nicrophorus orbicollis
ATACAAACGCACACACACACACACATATACTGTTACTTTCTCATTCTCTGGTTTTATCCCGCCTTCAAACAGAAAGCCGTACAAAACAAATTCTCCCACAGCATTTGAACGCACGTAGTTGGAACAACGTATGCCAACGGATTATTTTAATTGCTTTGGGGCTTTGAGGATATTAAGAGGAGAGCGACGCTGCCGGAACTAAATAGTTCACGAAAAATATCACGAATATTGTGAACGCTGTAATAAGTTTATAATTGTTGGGGTGACATCAGTGTCGCCATACACCTACCGTATTCCGTTTTCCGTAATTATTCCTCCATTTAAAGTTCGCCTTGTAATGAAAACTGCTTCGTCCGGACCAAAGAAGAATGGTTCTCTTAATTGGTCGTAAATGGTTGTCGTGAGAGCAACCGCTTCTCAGACTTTTATTAAATCACGTCCGCGCAGAACGTGCGCCATTCCTAAACTCGTAAAAATTGTTTACTGAAACCCGAATTGCAAACGTCTATAGATAGAATAAGCGTAAAACCTACCCACGTTGCTTATTTATTATTTTTTCGGGCTTTCTTAAACTTCAATCAACATGCATTCTTTTAAATTGAATTCACTGATCCGGAACAAATCGTATACAAAATACACTGTAATAACGAGTTTGTAGCTTTTAAAACATAAGTAAAATTCAGAAAATTATTACAGGCACATTAATATTTTAAATTGCTTTTCGAACATTATAAAAACTCTTCATAAATATTGATATTACAAATGAGTTAATTGTTAATTTTTATTATTTGTTTATATAATTATCAGTAGTTTTACTTAAATATTTTCCCAATATAGTATTTTCCTCTTTGTTTTGTTTTGTACGATAATTTACTCATAAGATAATCGAAAAGCAACACGCCGATTAACTGGAAATTAAATGATATCGATCCAGTACCTATATATATAAAATGGATGAAAGATGATTTCTTATGAGATTGTATGAAGGTATTTTTTGTATAAATTATAACGTTTTGGTTGGCATAAAATAAAAACAAAATGAAAGATATTATCAAATAAACGTGAGCAACCAGAGATTTTAATATGTCCCTAGAATGATATTGAAATAGTTTTTTTTTTCAGTGAAAATGATTCGGATTCAGTAATTGTGAAGTTATACAGAAAAATAATCCAAAATAATCAACTTTAGATTCAATAAACGTTATATTTAAACTGATTATTTAAAATAATCAAGTTTTCTTCGTTCGAATAAAAAAAAAACGGTATTTTGACGAAGTTTCGAATTCGTTAAACGGGCTATAATTATATTATTTGAAAATCGTATACAAACTGGTATATTATCTATATATTGCAATATTTCTAATTGAATTACATTATAAGTAGAACAATATAAATATAAAGTTTTGAACATTGATATTTCCGTATAAATAAGTGTGAACTTATTGCATAATTTCATCTGGGTACTTCATGCACACACTATACCTGAAGTATACTATACGTATAGTATGTGTGTACAGTAATGTATTATTTCATTTTAACAAACTTATGTAAATTTATACAATAGATATGAGTCGTTTATTTTGATTAGTCATTTGTCAAAATCTTGATCACTTTGTGGATTCTCGTTTTAATTCCTCAGAAATATTGTTTTTGGGTGAACCAATAATTCAACTTTTGAGGTAAATAAAATAAATCGGAATTGCTTCAACTTACACCACTATCAAAATGATCATATTTAATAGCTTAAAATTCAAGATTTTCCCAATATGCAATATTATACCTTCAATTTTTTCTACGAAGTAAAATTCCAAAAATATTTAGGTTTCAATTATTAATTATAAATTATAAATTATTATTTGCCTATTCTGATAAGAAAAGAATATTTAACACCACCGATGATTTATATTTTATTTTGAAATAATAATATAATATTTTGAAATATGTAACAATATATTTTATATGTAATTCATGCATTATTGAGTAGAAATATTAAAGGGCTAAAGAATTAGGTCGACTGTTATTAATTTTGAATGCATTGTAATTGTCTATAATTGTTCTTCTAAATATGAAACTAGAAAAATGTTGTTGCATGTTAAACAAATAAGTGATTGGAAATGTATATTAAAAATTACAGATGTTGCTTTGTATTTTACTTATTGTTAATATTGGGAATTGGGAATCAAATGTTTAAAACAATTGTTTGTGTAGTTATTAAAGAAAATCAGAATTTCTAGATATTTAATATTAACATTATATAAACTATATTTTAATATTTCATTTTTCCATAAAGGCGGCTAATAGCCGTATGTTTTGAGTCGCCGATTTTCACTCTGGGGTCCTCGGTTCGAGTTCTAGATACAACATAGGATTATGTGGTTATGGTTGTAGGGTATTTTTCAGTGCTTCTGAATTTCTAATAAACACAGTCTTTAAGGGATTGGTCGTAAATAGGCAAAGGTTACAAACAAGTATCTGAAAAGAAGTGGTGATTTACGGAATATCCGAATTGATAGATTGTAAATATCGTTGCAAAAAGACATACAAAGAATACCTCTTTCATATAATTTTACACAATATTTATATTCATTTATTCATTTATAAATCAATGTATTGTATTATTGAAACACTAAGCACTTATATAACGATTTGGATTGATATGTATGTTTTGGATATAAAAGTAATGCAGGAAATGTTGTCCCGAAAGAGGAAATTGAATTTATGTGCACATAATTGCGTTCCAACGTTGGGAATGAATGATTTATGACGCGGCGCAATTAATGTTAATAATCGATCGGCGGGACATGAGAAAAATGTGAAATTACAAAGGACCCAAAGCGAAATGCCGACGCGATTTCCACATTATAAACTACGCACAGGGAAAAATTTAAATTGTATAAGAAAAAAATGAGCGTGTAATTTAATATAAATATTTTTTAATTGCGCCGCTTCCTCCCCGTTTCCCACTTTCCTGATTTTAATTTTATATTAAAAGGGAAAGAAAACTTAATTGAAAAATTTAAAATGTACACCTTTTTCTAATTTACATTACCATAAACTAGTTTACACGGAATCTCATAATTCCCATTTTCTCGCCTCTGCTTAATGAATTTATTCTTATATTATTAAAAAAGCATTTGAAGTTGCACCGCTGATAGTCCTCATCCTCTCTTTCAACTCGATCCCTCTTTGTTCTTCGCGTAATTATAACGCGAACGGTGGCTAATTGAATGTAATTGTTCCAGATTACCATCAAATTTATGTAGGCAAACTGGGTGCTTGCACTTGTCGTTATGCCGTTACACCTTGTGGGGATAAACCTTGTATGTTTGGGCTCACGTTATTTATGTTGACAGGTCAATAAAAAAATAATCAATTAATAAATATTAAGGACGTACAGAAGCTGGGATAAATTTGATGGAAAAAGTTAGCAGGTAGGGAGGATGGCAGGAGTGGAATTTACATATTTAATAAATAAAATTGTACACCCACATGGGGACGAGACGCCTTTAAAACAACTGACAAATTAAGTGATTTATAGATTTTTACTCGCAGCCTCGTCTCCTCTTGGCTTGCGTTTCATTCGCTTCGTATTATTTCCTTTTTCTCTCCCATTGTGTGAATGAAAGACCCACCAAGGGATCGTCCTCTTGTGGTGTTCATGAAATATTAGGAATCGTATTTATTTACATCCTTATTTTGTCTGTCTTCTCCCCTTACAACAACTCGTGATTCTAAAATTAAATGTTGCTATTAGCATTAAATAACATCTTTGTTTCATATTTTTCAATATATAATATAAACATATTCCCTTATTGCAGAGTAACAAAAACAAGAAAAAAAGCAATAGGGCATGATAATAATTCGACTGAATAAATTTTATAAAGTAGTCTGGTTAATTAGTTCTACAAATTTGAAAACGATCCAAAAGAAGACCTTATTTATGTTAAGGCAGAGAACCGATCATTTGTAAAACACAATTTTATAAAATGTGAATATTTTTTAATTTATTATTATATTGCTTAATTATGTATATATGTTGTTTTTATATTTTTGTACCGGACTTTAAAAACATCTGATCCTATTGCCTATAGCAATTTTCGCTATGATTATGTTATATAGGGAAACATATTAATTTTAGAAAGGCTTAGGTAGGGTGTGTCATGCCGTAAAAAGGTTAAGAAATAGTTCATTACAATTTAGGATTATTAATGAAACCTTACATAAACTTAAAATAACCTTTTAATAATAATTGAATATAATAGTATCTTCATAAAAAACAAAAAAACTTTGACATGTTTGTCAACATTTTTCGAAATATATAATAAATTCGATGAAAATAAATTACAAACTATTGTACAAAAATAGAAAATGATTAACAAATACTGTCAATAAAACTAATAAATTCTTTAACCTTCTTCATACAAGACTAATACCAATTTTATACAATAATAATAAAATCGCTTAAATTTATGTATATAGAAAATAACAATAATCTCTCTTACTATTTCCAATAAAAGACAAAAGAGCTAAAAGAAAGTTAATTTACGTACTGAATTTTATGAAAGAAAAAACCTAATTAAAATTTTGCTTCGTCAAACCATGGATTAAAATTTGCGCTTTATATTCGATATTTTCCATTTTTTATCAATTAATTCTCAGTATCTGAAATCAATATTTTCACAAATAACTTACTAAATATATCTATATTATAAAGCTTTTGTAAAATACCTTGAAAACTTCATCGAACTGAAATTTAATTTAATTTTCATCCTTAATTTTCCGTTAGAGCTTTCAACGCTTGATATTTTGCAGCACATTTATCTAATAAATCCATAAATTGACCAATGCGCGAATGAAGCTTCTTATAAATTAACTGAAATGTTAGGCAGGAAGACCTCAGTTTATAGCCCTTTGGCTATATGAGGTAAATAGGATCAATACTGAAATATGTATCTTTATCTATATAAAGTTACTATTTAAATAAGGAAAATAAAATTAAGATCCCTAAGTAATGTTTAATATATTTTTCACATGATTATTTGTGTGTAATCAATTGTTCAATTATATAGTTGTTACAATTCAAAATCATTTTATTTGTTATTCGTTTTAACAGCAATAAACCAACAGTAATACCACGATTAACGAATGGTATGTTACTCGAATTAATTTCCATTGCTGATATAACAAAATATTAAAAAAATAATTTGTCTTCACTTTATTCTAAGTCTAATATTTAACAAAGTTGTCTTAATTAACTACAAAAAACATATTCAGCATTTAATAGATAATATAACATTCTCTTCTTCGACATTTTAGAAATATATTGATTAAAATATATAGGTAACTTTATTTTTAAAGTTATTTCATCTTTTAGTGCAACTTACGATCATATTTTACGTTGGTATTAATTAGAATACTTTTTAATGTTAAAATACATTTTTTTAAGACAAAATTATCCATGAAAACGTTAATCCAGGTATGACCGTATAATTACTTTACCCTGTTACTTAAATTCAATAGGAAATAATGTTTAATGTCTGAATATATAATTTTTCTATGTCAGTTTCTATAATTATGATAATTAAACCTATCTCTTTCATCTACATAGTTATAACGTTACTTGTAAAATTTATTATATTTGTGATAATAAATTTAGTTTTACTAAAAATTATATTATAATACTTGTGTATTGATTTGAACGAAATTTCTCAAAATACAAATATTTAGAAGAATTTTAAAGGAAACCATTAACATGAATGGAACATTTTATAGTGTGTTTCATGAGGAAATCCAGAGAATCAGTAATCGAAGCTTCGAAGGTTTTGGCGCACGAACGCGAAGAATACATTAAGAGGGTAAAAATATCCCGCGCCGCGCATAAACTAAATGATTATTATGTTTTTTGGTTCTATATGATATGTATGTGTGTGGTTGTTGGAGTCGAAGAATTTTACTGCCCATTTTTTTTTTGTTAATATGCGACTTGTACTACATGATAATTTTCACGCTACCTTATAGAGAGAGAGTGTGGCATCTGTCTGTGGTATGCTCATATCCAAGTCTCCTCCGTATGCGAGTGTGAGTGTAGCACCTAGCAACATGGCGCCTAAGACCTCACACTGTTTCATTTGCATCCGAAGCATATGCAATTCAAATACACAGACGCTCACTGCTGGGCCAAAGGCGCACATGCATGCTTCTTGCATGCATATTGTATAATCACGAAAATCTGTAATTCAAAACACAATATTACCGATTCTATTCATCACGGATCACAGACTCGAGAACTTCTCCCTCGTCTGTCTGCCTTGGTCTGGTATTTCATACAATGTCTTCCTACAGTGTCGTGTCATTATTTGTGCATTTGTATATATGGAACAGAAGATGACACATGTATTACAAAGTATAATTGTCACTTTAGAAGACAAAATATTATTTACTGCCTTTGGAAAGTCACCCACTAGGATTTTGGGCTTATTTAAATCAATATTTATAACATTACGTTTTGTTGACGGTAGTTTCACACTGACGACGCGCGGGCCTCATTCCGCATCCGAAGCAATGTTAAACGGCCCGCGAATTTGAAATATGTAATTGTGGACTTTCATTTTATTAAACATCATTCTGTCTGAAGGCTTCTAATTATTTATAAAAAACAAACAATTCGATATTTCTTGATTGATCAAGATTGTATGATTTTTGACTTTCACAAGGTTAGTTTTTAATAATTGTTTCAAAAAAAATGTGATATTTATCCAAGTGCATTAAACATTCGTAAATGACAGAGGTGGTTTCCCATGTTCAAATCTAGTAATTTTGATCTTTCCATTGCGTATCAAGCAGCAAGAAGAACATCTTTAGACAATAACGTGTTATGGGCGAAAATGGAATCAAATCCACGTCAGTCAATTGAAGAGATGTCAAACACTTTTAACCAACCTTGGTCTATCATTCAAGATCATTTTTGACAATTGGTAAATTAAGCAAAGCAGTTGTTTGGGTCCAACATAATCTGTACGAACAAAATATTGCAAACAATCCATCACATGCAACTAATTATTTCAAACGATACAGAAGTATTTTTTGAACACATTTAACCTTGGAGGTGAAAAATGGGTCCTTGACAAATGAAAATTTGTATGATATTAGACATTCCATCTCCAGATATTTTGCTCTAATACTAGTTATCTTTTATAGATCCGACATTGAAAATGTATATGTAGTTAATGTATAAACTACATATACATTTTTATAAATAATTAAAACGTTTGTTTCGAATAGTATTCTAGATTGAATATAGAATATATTTTTTTGCAAATAACTACATATTTAAAAATACCTCTATAATCAAACTCCTAAATTATACTGTTTGAAGTAAAAGGAAAATAATTTCAATATATATTTTTGTAGAAGAAAAATGTTGGTCACTAAAGAGCCATATAACATTTGTAAAAAAATCTATCCATTAGTTAACAGTAGTCTAACCAATAAACAATGAAATAAAAAACAAGGAATGTTTAAATAAGCTATAGCTACAAACTAAATCCTAATGCTGTAATTATAATTCTGTTATTATAATGTAATATAACGGCTGTCTAATTTGATTTAAAATACCATCAGATCCAAAGTTTAGAATCATTAATGCATTACTTATTGTAAAATCTATTTTTTAAAGGAAAAATGTACGTCACTAAAATAGTTCAATATATATGTGCAAAGAAATGGGAGACGGTTTACTGTGCGATATATTTTTCTGGTGACTCATAGCCGAATGGCTTGAGTCGTCGTCCGCAAAATTTGGGGTCCCGGGTTCAAACCTTGGTACTTCCAAATATTTGCAGCCATCAAAATGAATTAGTTGTCAATGGGCAATGGTTTGAATAGATTGCAATTTGATTAGATTGATTTGGATAGTTGCAAATATCGTTACAAAAAAAGGACAAAAAAAATAATTTCTATTGGGTAATATATTTATTTTCTCTTTTATTTAGTGTCAACATTTCCTTACAAATTACTTAGAACAAATGACGCACTTTATATATAATTAAATAAAATATGTTTTTCTATAGTTTATATCTAAATCAATTAGTATTGTTTCTTCAAATTTAAGAATTATTATCATTTTGGCCTCTTTTATGTACGATAATATTAATTGGAAGTATTGGTGCTGAATGGTGATATCTCAGTTACAATTATTGAAGATATTAATAAGTTGATTGGAAGATATAAACAAGAAGAAAGTTTACAAAACAACGAAATAAAAAATGACATAAAGAAACCGCCGAAGTACTATGATGAGAACAATAAATGAATCGAAGACACATTGATAATCCTACAGAAAAATATAAAAAGCAACACTGAATATAATTAAAAGACTTCAGTGTAGAGTAGATGGTACTGTGTCTGGAAATCTTAGAGTTTGAAAAAGTATGCATCTGTAATGGGAGCAATCAGGATATCTCCCAAATAAGTATAAAGTGGACATATATCATAGTATTTTTATATCAAGAATATGCTATAGTTTCAAGGTATGGACAAATAGGCAAAAAATAATATAAATGAGATGTAAAGTTAATAAAAAAAATATATGATTTTGGAGAAAGACTCGACATGTATGTTTATAAGTAATATGTGTATGAATATTTGAATTCAAACATTCATATTGAACAGAGCTATCAATACCAACTTTTGTTATGAATCATGTAAACATGTATTATTTAAATATTTTTTTTACCGAAAACACAACAAAACATATTCATATGATAATAATGAAATAAATATATTTTTTTAATTATATTTTGCAAATTATAGTTTTATTTTCTAACAGAAAGACTTATGCTTTATAGCCCTTTGCAGGGCTTTCTTTTTATTTCTATAATATTAAGTTTATATTTTTTTATGTAATTATTACAATAAATGTTAAAAGTATTAAAATAAATAAAAAATGAACAATTACACATGATATCATTCCGTCGAACTATTAATCATAATGTTTTCTTTCTTTTTAGAAAAATAGCCAATTTTATCTATATATATTATATGTAATAAAATGTTTAATTTATAATTAATTTTTAAAATAATGATGTTGAAGTTTTCTGGTTTTAATTATATGCTAATATTTGTATAATTTAGTTAGTTCCATTCATTTTTAGTTATTTGATTCGTTGCAATTGTTGATTTGTTTATGTTGTATACAATTATTTTGATTTAGTTCTTGCACGAATTCACTTTCATTATAGTTATTAACTATTATAAATATGGTTAATGTTTTGTAATAATGATTGTAAATAGTAATTTTAATTAATATTGGATAACTGATAAAGTTGTTCTTATATTATCTGATTCATAATTTTAATTAAGCACCTGTAATGTTACTTATATTAATATATATTTTTTATATTACCAATTTACGAGGTTGTATTTCCTGCTGTTTTTTCTTTATTGTATTAACAAACATAAAACACAAATTAATAAATATAAAGTCATTTAAATTAAACGCGTGTAGTGAATGCTACATCAAACATCCATTACGAATGCTTTAAGTACGTTTAACTCAAGGAAGTTTCTATAGAAATTCCGAAGCATGTGTTTATTTCCTTTAATTTATTTTCTTTTGCAAGCGTTATAAATTTAATAAATTATATGGAATGATTCCTTCCGTGCGAGCACTCGCAGTCATTAACAGATTTTATCGAATGGCATTGACTAATAAGTCCACTGTAAGGATGAATAATAATGTGGCTAATCCAAATTGCAAAATTATCTTGATTTTAGCGAGTAAATTAAGCACAATGCGAAGGTCTGGAAGAAAGTTTACATAAAGACCGTTGAACACAAGAAGAAACGAGCTGGACAAAATAAAATACATATATAAAGCAAAGTGGAATAAAAACTGTGGCGTTATATTTCTTTGTCAGTACGAATATAGATAGTGGCAGTGTTTTTCGGGGTGCCTGTTGTGTGTAGTGAAATATAACCAACGGGAAAGATTACAATCCGCTTAGCTGAGCGGGCGTTTGTTACTTCGGAATTTATTGGGGGAGGCTATGCTATGTATAGTATATAGATGTCTGCATGTGTATATGTATTTGTGTATGTATATATTGATGTGTGTGAGTGTCTATGTGTGTGCCCGCTAACGCGTTTACTGCGGCGGCACATGGGGGGCGGCCGAATACTGAAAGCCCCAGGAAATCACAGAATCACTGACACACTTTGCTTTCTCTCCAGCTTACGAACTTTTCAAATATATAAAAAGAGTGTTCATGATCTGATATATCTTAATATCTTTAATTAGTCTGTTTTATATACTTGAATCAACCAAACATTAGCACTTAAACAAATTGAGAATATATAATAATGTGAAATAAAATAGAAATGTAAAAAGTATAATAATTTCGCGCATATTGCTGGTAATTTGTTCTGTCAACATTTCGTACTGTTCGAAACCGCACTAGTAAAACCACAAAAAAATGAACTATACTAAAAGGCACTTGACTCTGAAAATATCATACATTCATTTTGTCCATAGTATTTTTCTAATTTATTTATTTGTTGAAACAAACGAACAAAACATGCAAAACATATTTTACTTCCTGTAATTATACTTTATAAATCGTTTTATTTATTTATTAATATAATGTTATTGACCTCCGTATTTTATGCAGCAAATGGTCCAATTAAAGCAACGAGTGTTTCAGATGAATCCTCTATATATATTTTTTTAAAGGAAAAGCACTTTTTTCATCTCTCAATTCACTACAGAATATTGTGTACTAAATTATGTCATTCCATGAATTGTTTTGTATCTTATTTAGTTTATTCACAATATTAAGAATAAAGTGCTCAAAATTTTAAAATTTCATTTTGTTTTTTTGATTACTCTAATCTTAATTTATTGGTATAATATCATCCAAGAGTTTCCCCCTACTAATAAATTGGAAATTAAAAATATACATTAAAGATTTTATGTTATGATTTAATGTTTTAATTTCTCTGCGAAAAGACATTAAATATTATGTGCTGGCATCAAAAAATTGGTTTTGAAATTTTAATTATTTTAATTAATATTTTGGATAAATTTATTTTGCAATCAAAGGCCCGCACAGAAGAAGGAATTATGGGAAAAATCATATGCAATCTATCAATATTATATATGATGCAAAAAAGTTGAGTGAAACAAACTGTATAAAACCATTTAATTTTATATAAAATTAGTTAAAATAATGAACTTTATAGAGACTGTTTAAAGTAAAATTAGAATCATATGTTGGAGGAAATTTTCTCAATTATACTAATTGTATATTGACTTTACCGGTTTCTAACGAAACCCTTCCCAAATTAGAAATAATTATAAATTACTTTGATTAGTTAGAAGATTTTTCTATTAAAAAGACACAGTTAATAAACATAAACAAGTTTTGAGAGAAAAACCTAATCGTAGGTCGCATTTTATGACTAATTCAGATTATTATTAGTCAAAATAGTAAATACTAAAAAATATTATTATTTGTAATTCAATTCAAGAAAAAAAATATACAAGATGTATTAAATGATGAACAGAGATTAAATTACGCAATAGCTAAGTGTACTTAAGAGTGAATAGCCCGAAAGTTTTCTTTTTTTATTGGAGCTTATTCAAAGACAAGGGGATGTTTTTGGCGATTCGGTTCGTTCGAGGGTAGAGTTTCGATTAGGTCGCATCCCTCCCGATCCAGGGTACGATTAGCGGACAAATCACGGGTGCCCTTTGGGGGAGAAGAGACTTATGTGCTAGTCCCTGGCAATCAATGTCCAGACGGTTGACTTTGTTTGCCGTGTGTTTTGTTACACTTTTTTCCACACCGACGTGAAACGAGGTCCACCCTCGACTTTGAGGGATTTATTTGTTTGTTCCTGGATCGTCATTCCTTATTGGCTGGCATTTTGCCGTTCGATACGTTTTCGATAAATCAATTACCTTCTTTTATTTGTCAACTTTACTACGTAACAAGATAATACAACTTTAAAGTTAGTAAACAGAATTTAAATATTACTTAGAATAGCAATCACATCTATAGCTTATTATGTTAATTTTATTTATAGCTTTAAAGATAATCAATATTAATTTAATTTTGTTTCTAATAGATTGACAAGTAATTCGTTCTGTTTAATAAAAATAAAAAATTTACTTTAATTAATTATATATTATCAATTTGTCGGTTAACCTTCTGCTAGAAAAATGAAACTAGGTGGAATATCGGTCTTCTTCAAATAAAAATCTCCAGAACGGTATTTTGAAAGCAATTTATAATGAACATGTTCTGTTAAGCAATCAATACCATATATCTTTGGATCCTAATTATTTTTGTGCTTTTAAGTAAATAAAAAAATAAATTTGTCTGAATTGTTTTTGTTTGTATCCCATGTTCTACACTAACAACGCAATAAAACATAATAAAAATTACGAGTAATTTGCTTTCAAAGTAAGCTACAAATTACATCTGTTAAATATTGCAAGGAAAAAAAGAATATTATAGTCACAAGTATTATAAAACAAACTATTATTTGTGAAAATCGAAATATCCTTTCTTGTCGGTCCAATATAAAATTAATAATGAAAGAAGTGTTGAATTAATAATTCATACATAAATACTTTATTACATTTTTCCATTAAAAAAATAGATTTAAAAATTATTACGTCGTCTAAAAACACAAAATTATTATATTACATATTATGATTGATAAAAAAAAACATAATATATTCTTTAACATTAAACAACAACACAGGGCTAATAAAATACGAAGTATTATGTTTATTTTATTCTCCTTATTTTTGCAGTATTGCAAACCGTTCACATTTGAAACTTTGAATATAGTGTAAATTGCGAGTTTAAACCTGAACTATTTATCAGAATTATATCGTAATAATGAAACTGTACATTTAGTAGTTTCCATTTCAATCGTTGAATTATGATGTTGTTACGAAGGTAACTGTTTATGCATTTGTATATGATTAGAGAGCCTGCTTTCATTTTATAGCTACATTTCATATTTAATCTATTGTTAGTAATATACCATATTTATTTGGTATATAATTAGTCTATTCAAAAATATTCTATTCTACATGTAACAATAAAATAAAACAATTATTAATTACTAGACTATTCTTGATTTTTTTGTTAATTGAAGATCTTTTTACTGGAATTAATATTTGATGATGATGATGATCAATTTATTATACATCTGAAAACTCTTATATTATATTATGCAATTGAATTGAATAACAGATATTTTTATCATATTTCTCATTAATAATGTAATTTATTTTTTCTGTTAATAGAATAGAAGCAAAAATATAACAAACAATTGTTGCAATATTACATACTTTTCGTTTGTTACGAAATGGTAATGGAGTTGTTAATGTATATGATAAAATGTCTTTCACGTTTGGTAATAGTTTCGAAACTGTTCATTTCAAGTCACATAAGTGTTCTATAGATTGCCCTTTTTCATACTAAGTACCTAGGAGCTTGTAAATTTCTGATAACATCGTACGTTACATAATGCATATATTATATATATTTTTTTTATAACAAATGTAATCTAAATATAAAAGTCGTTATCGTCTATGAGTCTAGACGTGTGTTTAGACCGGGTTCAAGTGGTTCATACCCTTTTTAACGCACCATCGCGCGGCCCTCTTTGACAAATCACCGGGAAGCCGCAACGGCCCAAAGAACGTATAACAACCTCCTTAATTTGCGTCTGGCATCTCCTCGAAGATTATCAACGGGAAAGATTTAGTAGTCGGTAGCGCAGGGAGCTTGTTTATATTTAGCCCTCTTCAAACAACAACAGACAGAAGAAAAAACGAAGAAGAAAAAAACACGCATAAAAAAGCGTACTTCTTTCTCTTGTGCATCATACTTAGTTAGTAAAACATAAGGAGGCCCGTGATGCTGATTAGAAATTATAATAAGGCTATTTGTCAATTTAAGGGAGTCTACCGGGGACCACGGACCGAATGGGACTCGAGTGTATCATATTAAGTTGATTTGTGGTCGTCTTTATTCGAGCCATTGTTGCTGCAAGAAAAATGTTACCTGTTGCAATCCCACTATTCCCGACTTTACTTTTCACTCATTTATTAATGTTGGAAATACCCCCTAACCCATGCCGAACGAAAAATCGAATATATAAATTATGGGATCTTTTGTGCGTTCGTCTTTCGACGCACATTCTATTATGAGATTCCTCGTATTGTACGAAATGTTAATAGTCACTTTATCAAGATATAAGGCCGAACATTTTTATCTCGGTGTGAAAATCGTAGCCTTTTCTCAAATAATATTGATCATTTCATTGTTTACTTTAAACAATATAGATGTTATTTTTTTAAAAATAACACTTCTATATCCTTGAAAAGGCTATAAATTAAAGGGTTATAAATTCAAAAACTTTGTAATATTAGAATAAACACAATTTTCAATAAATTTAAAGTATTGCATCGAGATATAAAAAAATAATGATGTTATCGAAAATTATGTTTAGTTTACTTTATGATATTAATATATTAAAACATATATCTTCTGACATTTTTTAATTGTATTTTCAATTCAGTTTCAATTTATATAATTGAAAACATATAACATTGTATTTATTTGTAAATATGTTTAAATTGTTTAACTTATGCTTTTTATGTTTGTGCTGTTAATTATTATTGTATTTCTCTTGTTTTCTTTATAATTAAATTGTAACATTTCCTCACATTATTATTATGAACTAATAAATCTTACAAATATTATGTGTACACTTGTTAAAGTTGTAATATTTTGATATATAAGTCATTTTTGTGGTATTTTACATTTTCTCTTAAAAATAAGGAGTTTTTTTATTTTGTTTAATTTTTCTAAAACTAATAAATTTAAGAAATGTATGGTATACGGATTATGAAAAAGTGACTTGTATGAGTATTAAATGAAATTTGAGCAGATTTCGTACGGCTTTAACAGAATTATAATTTAGTCATCTAAATTTAAGGTTTGCAGAAATATATATTTGTTTGAGTCATGTTAATTAAAGAAAATCCCTAAGGATATATTTTATTAAATTGCATTTTGAAACACGAGACGAAAAATAAATACGTTTTTTATATGCACACGAAGCTGGGAAATTTTCCTAATAAATTCTTGGACTAAGATTTGCTAAGAAAAGTTTATTAAGTAGGATTATTCAATTTTAATA
>JAFMTC010000139.1:200104-211982 GCA_018845635.1 Nicrophorus orbicollis
CTTTTCTAAATCGTTTTAAAAGTTATTCAATATAAAAACGCGAGCTGGGGTCGAACCGCCGCTCGAAACGTGGGGCGGCGGAGGCGGCGGAGGCGGCGTCCGACCGACCGGATTTAATAGGAATTTGTTCATCAATTCACGACGCTAGTCTAATGCTTCCTTACCAGCAAAAAAAAGTATGAAGAAAGAACCAAAAAGAAACGCATCCTCTCCCCGCGCTTGCCGAATCCGGCCTACAGCCTCTTCCACGTAGACTCGCAGTAATCATCTTGAATATCTACCGAAAATTTTTTCAACGAAACTTTCTTAAATTTCATTATCCCTGAAACGGTAATTCGTAAGCGATACGAAAGTGCCCTTCTGCTCCCCTCCGACAACTTTTACGACGCCATCTAATGATAAACCCACAATACGTCGACTACTATAATACGTTTTTCTTCTTTTTTTAATTCAACAGCCTCCTCTATTTTCGTAGACCACACGAAATGTATTCGTATGCAATCCCATAAGTAATTTTCAATTATTTTTTGCTCGGTCTGTTCGGGGGCACGGGCCAACATCCTCAATTATTTCACGATTATTTTCTAATCTACGAGGAAATTGACACTTCGAATTAAACGAACGAAACGACTTCCCCTCTGTAATAATGGGCAATCTTTCGAGTACGTATCAATTTCAATTTCCTGTACTACCTTTTTTTTTCAATAAGTTTCTTTTGAAACGCGCACCGTTTAATTGATTAGCGTTAGAGGCAATCTCTGCTTCTTTTCGTTTCCTCTTTCAGATCTCATGTTGACTAGTATTATAAGTAGAAAAAAGCAATTCACGCTCAGTAACATATACGATTTTCGAATTATTAAGTCATTATTGTCTATCATTTTCGCAATTCGATAATTATACACGTCTTCTAATAGCATACGTTCTTACTAAAGAGTAAGAGTAAGATATTAAAAGAATATAATTGACAGCCTTCAGCCAAGCTTTATTATCGAGATGTAATAAATAAAAGTATAATGTAATAAACATTTCAACTAAATTTTCAAATATTAACATGAAACATGTTAACATGTAAAAGAACCATATTTGCTATTGTTATTCATAATTTCAATAGCTTCTTGTAACATTTTGTTTTCATTTACTTGATTAATAAGATTTATAAATAACATTATATTGCTGCAAAGGACATATTTGATTATAATTGTGTGAACATATTTTTATCTATGTGTAACTGCTACAATACATTTAATTATTATTAATTAATCTATTAATTATGTAAAAATATGAAATAAATTAATAGTCATTATCAACCCATCTTTTTTTTTACAAATTTTCTTATATTTTGATTCCTTTAATCTTTAATTGTATTCTTTTAAAAACAGTTTGCTGAAAGAAATAAATTATAAAATCTTTCTCATGATCAAATGTTCATGCAAAATGGTGAATATACTTAATAATATCTTGAGGGTATCAGCTATCTCATGAAAATTCAATTTTCTATCGGCCGAAACCATTTTGTGGACTGTTTTTATGATTTCTGAAATGATTGCCAAAATTTGGGAGACCAGAGCGTTCAGAATCATGTCTGAATGAACCCGTTTAAAATTAGCAAACCACTTCTCTGCCATTTGTCTCAACGGAAAAGAGTCCTCATAACACTTATCAAGCCATTGCTTCGCTTGAACGGTATTTTTCCCAACAAGCATTGATATATCAACACTCAAGAATCAGTTACAAAAGTAGCGTCACTAAAACCAATGTAACTTGTGAATTAAAGGTTGGTAGTACCTAAAAATCATATGGATTTGTTGATAGAGACGCCATCTATGTCATGCTACGAACTTATACTATAGAATATAATAAAGCATTTTTTTGTTATTAACAATTATAATTATTATATTGGTCAGAAGGACCTCGGTAATTAGCTCTTTGGCCCAATTTGGACCAAGATATAAGATAATGAAATAAATATATAATTATTATAAATAATAGAAACAAAATAAAATAATTATTATTTACAATATGTAGAATATAAATCTGTGACAATAATTTTACATATTTGATCATAACCGAGCATGCAATCCAAGTACTACTCGTTGTTTACTTAACGGTAGAAATACTTTGAATATGTCTTACACATGATATAATAATAAAACAAATTCTTATTACAAACTGTAATGTGAAGATCTAAAGTTCCTTTACATGAAGCCGACAACAATTAGTTCACATTTAGTTGTTAGGACAATATTCTTTGTAGGTAGTAGCTAAAATCCATTAGTAGATTCCAGGTAGTGAGCGTGCGGGGACAATTAAAACAACATTTCGTTCTTGGAATTTAGTCACAAACCGATGCCCAAACAAAATACGCAATTAGCTATAACACACAAATAATTACATAGTTGCGCTCCTGAAACGGCGACTTTTCATCAAAAGACTGTAATTAGTCAAACAGATCAGTTTATTTTTACAAAACGCCCGTGTGGCCATTCAAACACATATTTTTTTTCTCTTCATTCTCATTTTTTTGTAGTAATTCATTCCATGTCATTCCATTTTTTGTTGTTACTGTTGTTCAGAGATGCCACTACGATGATAAGGAATTACAAACGACATTATCTAAACAAACATCCGGTTCATTATTATATTTTGTACAAAATGATACACACTCTGCTGGAACAGACACATACTAAATATAATATTGTAATAATTATTAATAATCGAGGACAATGTGCATCGGGATGGATGTGGGTACTAATTTACTACTTGCATTCACTTCATCAAAGTCCTTCTCTCATCACTGGGATTTTGTCAATTATAAACAACACGAATAACGATGAGGGTAGTTCTTAAATATATAAACATTAATTAAATTGGATTGTTTATTTAGTTCTTTAATAAATTACTCTCTCGAATGAACATTACAATTAATTCCAATAAAAGTTACCACAGCTGCCCATTATAAGTGCTATTTTTGCAAGCGCACTTTGTTAATTTAAATAGATTATTCTAATCTGATTCACGATAGAACTTAATTTGTACATGGACGTTATTTTCGACTTAACATTAGCAACTCAAATTTTATGATGGTAATAAATAGATGGTAAAAAGTATCATATCATTGAAAACATCAAATGTAGAAAATATAAATAATTATTTTGAATAAAAAATTGGTATTTAATTATCGATTAAAAACACATCCGTATTACGATAGGTATGTTTTTTCCCATGAACTGAAATATTTATATACTTTTATCTGCAATTTTTTTATCAAAAATAAAATTTGGGTAATGAAGAATCTGTTTTCATTATACTAAATAAAAATAAACTGTTATAAAGGACTTTTGTCCTTGAAGGGACAAGATAGGTCTTAATTATGATTATTTAATCTAATTTCAACGTCCATAATCATTAAAATGTATATTTACTTGATCTGCATTATTTGTATATTTCTATATTAGTATTTTCTTTCAAATTTAATAAAAATAATGCTGTATTGATTTTGTAGGAAGCCAAATGAGAAATGTTTCAAATGAAATATAAGTTATAAAGGAAACAACTGGCGTTAGAGCTTTAAATGCAAATGCTTTTTTTGGTCTATTCTGTATATAAATATTATTTCCTGAATAGAAAGAGTAAACTAATATTTTATTATTTAGCTTTTTTCAACATAATTTTTGATCATTTCTACAACGAAATCTTTAATATTTCCTCAATCATAATATTTTTAGTATATGCTTAACATTTGATCTTATGGATTGTTTTATATGTAATATTGGTGCCTAAATAATCCTTGTAAAAATATCGAGTAAAATATTTGTAAAGTGAATATGAATAAGAAGTTCGTCAATTATAAATTAAATAATTAACAGTATGATATAAACAAGAAATGTTAATTCATGTTTAAATTAGATAGATTGTTTAGCATTATTGTAAGAAAAAGGTATTCCAATCCACTAGTTGAAGTCATTTCATTTTTATTATGTAGTGAACATTGTACTTTTCGTCGTCATCACAAAGATTGTCTTCCAACAAATCAGAAAACGCACAGACAAGTTCTATTCATTTATTATATCAGCATCAAGAGGTTTTTTATTTAGCAATTGATAAATAACATAAAATGACCTATGTGATTTAATTTTTGCTTGTTTTGACTAAAAATCCAAATCTTGCGTTAATTTTGGAACACCCTTTATAATAATTTATATTAAGGCAATGCAATTAAATAAAATGATTGATTTTCGTATGTTAATGTTAATAAATATTCCACTAAAGAGCTATATGTATTTATTTAATGCAATCATTTATTATTATTGCAAATTAGCCCTTTGATTCAAATTTCTTTACGTCCAAAATATTGTGTAAAATAATTAATAGTAATAAAAAATATATTGTATTTTTAATACAAACTGATATTACTGCAGCCTGTCAGCTGTAGAATTAATTTATAATGTAAATATTTTCAATTAATTTGTGAGTAATTTTTTGTAATTTTTTATTATTAAAACCGTTTTAATAATTTGAATATTTAGCGTTTCATATAAATGAAGACAATTTGTATTATTAATTTTATTTTTAATTAACTTTTATTAAAACATAAAATAAAATGCACGAAAATACGAACAATAACATATGTGTAATATTACAAATATAACTTCAAATTCAGTAACCATTGTGCCATCTATTGGATAATTCAAAAGTGTTGTGTTGAATAAAATAGCCTAGTGATTGTAGAAAAGATGAAAATTGTATATAATTATTATTTTTATTGCAATTATGAATAAAATAATAGGACATTCATATAATTATTATAAGAAAAATAAAACATAATTAAAACTACTGCTGCAAAGGATTATTAACGGTTATTATAGGTCTTTCTGCTCTAAATTTTAAATATATTCGCTATTACTTATAATATACTAGTTAATAATCAAATAAATTAGAATGATACTACGAAATAAATAGAAAATAAACTTCCCTGTATATATATATAAATATTTTACGAGCCAAATCAACAACTTTATTCGACGAATTTACTGTCTATAAATGTATAATCTTTATTTTTTTTAAATTTTGTATATATTAGGTTTTCATAGTATTAATAAATATAAAGTTATGTTATATTTTTCCTTTTAACATATTATAAGCGTCACTTACTTTAGAAGCAAATTGCAACTGTTACTTTAGAGTATGTGATAAATACAGTAAATAAAGTACAAAAATGAACGTTTTATACATTTTTTTTCTATAAGACAAGAAATCTGATGATGCTTAAAATTAGATATGTTCAATGCAAGTCTCAGAGAATTGGGATTTTCACTCAAAGATGATAATTCTTGCAGTTTATTAAAAAATACATGGAAAATAGTCAATATAAAAAATATGGATGAAAATTCATTCGTTCTTAAGTTTTGTTTCATAATACAAAATCAAAAATACTTTATTTTACAAGAAAAGATTTTAATACAGAAAAATATTAAATTATTATTTAAAATAAACCTGAAACAAGCGTTTCATAAATAATACAAATTTTTGTGTGTATTTCATCAGTATTATTAATAATAAATATTAATTTATATGACAACTAAGCACATATAGCTGTTTGAACCTTGAATTGTTATTAATTGTTAATGTTTTATGCTTAATATAAAGAGACTATTAATTATTGTTTGCTTGTAGAATTGGTTGTATCATCTAGTTTATAGAAGCTCAACTAGAAATGGTAAATGTACTTATGGAAACCTTTGTTTTGATAACCAATGTAGTTACCTAATTTACTGACCATTTCGTGTATAATTGGTTGCATAGCTTTGTAGCGCCATCTTTCAGTCAGGAGCTACACATGTCATATAAAAACGTTATGTGTTATGATGGCAGGAAGTGAAGAAAAAAAAATCCTTTTTATGCCATCTTGTATTGAGAATCTGAAAGAAAAAGTTTATAAGATGTATATTAATTAATGAATTAAAAAAATTAAATAGCTTACGTTTATTAATTTTGTTTTGAATCTACTACAAACTAGTAATAAGTACAATCAATTATAATATTTATATGTAAGTACTAAATCATCATTAAATAGATTATAAGTGAAAGGACTAAAATATATTATAATTATAGTTAATTTATAATGATACATGAATAGAAAATATATAACAAAGAAAGATAATGTATAAACGTTGCTAATAGTCCGTATTCACACCGATTTTTCCGTTCCGCAAAACTTAAATCATAATAAATGTTGTTTGACATGTAAAGTACGAATTCCTGAATAGCAATCGTAAATTGTAAAATGGGTGTATGCTCGCATATTTGAAATAATTTGCATGCAGACTACATTTATAAATGGTTCTGGATGACTGTCTATTGTTGTTGTTGTTGCTGCTGCTGCTGCAGCAGTTGTTGTTAATAAAATAATTCAGCAATAAAGCATTGTTTTCGAAAATAATAGGAGGCCAAACAGATTTATCGGCTATGGGTGGTAAATTAGAACCGATACTGCACGGCGTTTAGTAATTGAATGGCGCAGAGGTATGAATATGTTTGTTGCGAGAGTTATTATTAAGACATATTCAAACCTGTGCACGAATAGGTACAATATAAAATAGTCTCACCGCAAACCTGAGCAGCTTAGTAGAGCGTGCTAACTGCTATGGAAAGAGAAAGCATTCACTTATTGTATATAGCTTGTACACATAAACATCTTATAAATATATTTCGCTACCGACTAATGCTCTAACTAGACATAATAAGTGTAATGAAAAACCGAAACCCATTATTTCAGAGCCAAATGCGGCGAACCAGAAGGAAATCACCAAAAAAACAATATATAGAAGACATACATTTAAAACGTGGAATAAAAAAATACAAACGGATTCTTATAATGAGGACTGTCACAAATCTCCAATCAAGCAAACGAAGCGTCTAAACTGACGAAAATCTTCGCCCCAATAATTTCTATACGCTACTTCTTTACCTCAATAATCATAAAAAAAGGAACCCACCGAGCTGATTCATTCACACTACAATAGATCAAGACTTAAAACAAAAGGAATCATCCGTACAGAGACCGAGTCAAAAAAGCACCGGCGAATTTACCGCAATATCCGAATAATACAGTAATTTAACTGAACCTTAAAACTATTTGGTGTACCCAGTTGAGATCATCATACCCAACGTTTCGCAAGATTACATCAATTTTCGCTGTAATTTATTAACGTTTTTCTCGAAGCTCAATAAATCTACAACCATTTATAGCTCGAACGAAATATTTATTTCCTATTAAATTATGATTAATTTATTTTACGAGAAAAAAATGTAGGACGTGTGTCCTACTTTTTTTCTTTCTTTCTTAATTTGATGAGTAATCATATGATATTAATACCACGAATTGATTACCAGAAACATAGTAAAATTTAAAAGTATTTTCGATGATAATCTTGCTACAGCATTTCTTTTAATTTCTATATGTTATTGTTGCTTCATCATTTTTACTGCTTATTGCTTTAGACAAATACAATTAAATATGAAAACTGTTATAACAAGAATAGGGCTTTAACCTCAATATAATAGTTAAAATATTCAAATAGAAGTTGAACTGAATATATTTTTGCGTTATTCATATATAAATTTATAATATTCGAAATAAATAGCATTATAATATAAAAAATGAGAAACATATGAGTAGATGTTATTGGATTAACAATTTTTAGTTTATTTTACTGGAACTTTTTCTGCCTAATGATATTTTTAGTTATTTTATATTGTGAGTACATTTAAGTTTCGTTTTTGATTCTTATATTTTTGTATATATAGCAATAAACATATGGTCATCAATAAAACACGAGTATATATTTTATAAAACTTTCTTTTACAAAAATATATTTTATTCAACAAAATATTAATAGGTAAACTGTAATTTCTAAATATATCTGGTATACCTAGGGGCAAGGTTCTTCAATTTGGGTACCACAAAAGTGAAGGGTTTTGCTTATTTACATTTACATGATTCATAGAAAAATTTATGTTCATTTCGTATTCAAAATTCATTCCTTCAAAAATGTCATAAACCAGAAGGGTTTCGATAGTATTGGATAGTTGAAGACGTCTATCTCAAGATTGTCTCATTTTTACCTTATAACACACATAAATTAAAGATTAAACAAAGTAATTGAAATATGATGTCCTATTAATACCTACGTAAATATCATCCAGATTTTACAAATCTAGATTATGTAATATTAAATACTAAAAATCGAATATTAATAAAATATATTTGGATAGAAACAAATATTGTTATTCTGACTATAGTAATTGTTACAAAAATTATTCATAAAATGAATATATAGTGTGAAATAAGTATTATAATTTGAGTTCTACCTACTAAAAATATAAAATCTATTTTTTTTAAATATGATTCAAACAAAAAGTTTATCGAATCATTGTTAAATATATTTATTGTTTATTGTTATAAATAATGTAAAAATAAACAGTTAGTTATTTTTATATTATATGCAAAAATCTAAAACTTAAAAGTTGTGAATTTTTAAAATATATGGCACAATATCTGTATTTCCTTACTGATTGATTATTCTATTATGTATAGTTTATTCATTGATTGATTATATAGTTTTAAATTAATTAAGCAAAACGGGAATGAAAGAAAATAATAGTTATAAAAACTTAGTTTTGTTATGAATGAAAGCAAAAAATACTTTCGAAACAGAAAAATCAGTTAAAAATAATATTACTAGATAGAAGATTGCTATACACTTTTATACATATTTAGAATTATATAATCACTGTTTTTATATTTTAGAGACATAAACATATACAGATTCTAAAGGAATTATTTATTATTATAACAATTTAATAAAAATAAACAATATTATCATTTTTTTATAATTATTAATTTATCGAACCAGAGAACCAGCGATAGTTGTAATAGCAATTAAGATAGATTTTAATTATGTCATTTATTTTTATGTTATTTTTAATAAATATAAATTTTATGCAAGAAAAATTACCGTACATTTCTGTCGTATAATTATATGAAATAATTTACTGTATATTCAATAGTAATGAGATTTACTGTGCTTATTTTACAGAAACAATATGTCTATCTATGGTTTACTGGTTTTATCTTTGTATTCGTTTTTATTGTGGTTAAAATACAATAGTGAGCTTTTCATACATTATCCGTTAAAATAAATAGATTATGTTATCTCTTTATTGTAATGAATACTGGTTAGTAGGATTTTGGATTTAACAAAATAGTTGATTAAATGTATAGTTAATGTGCAAGAAGGCATCAGTAATTATTTCATTTCTGCTTTATAAGCAAACTGAATAGCGTAAATTAAGTGATATGATATTTAGTGACCGGAAATATCGAAAGGCCATATGCGGTTCGTTCTTTTTTCTCTCCGTCTCTCTCATGCTAAGTCTATAGCTATTGCTAGTATAGAAAATAAAATGTGATCGTAATGAGAGAAAATTTTTGTTTGAATTGCTCATGTAAGAGAGGCTCTTGTATTGGAATTGGCGAGCGGGGTCCAATTAGTGCGCAAGTTGGCCGGCGAACAAAAGAAGTGCACAGAAACAAAGGAACAATTAGTTTGGCCTGAGGAACGGGCCTAAAAAGAGAGATAGTCGTGTTTTGTTCCTTTGTTGTATTTGTTGTAAAAAGAAGTAAAATGCTCGGCTGTGTGTCTTTTGCCGCTATAGTCGTGTGGACTAATACAATGATGGTACATACTCAGACTGGCACACAGCTAACTGGGTCAGAACTTGCATTTTCAACTGTAAAACTATTTTGTGCCGAATAGTGGGATTCCTTTTGACACAGATTCGAAACCCGGCTTTCTGTGTTTCATCTCTTTCATCTACTTCCTCCTCGCATTTAAATTTACATCTTCTTTTTTCTTCTTCTTATATTCTTTTCGTGTTTAATTTATTTCCATTTTAATTTGCCATTCTTTGTGGCTCGCAAATATCTCACGATTCCCATCAATCTCAATACTAGATTAAATGATGTGGCACAAAGAACATCAAATATTGTACGCTTTTGAAATATGGAAGATGAACCTTTTACACCTTTTATTGTATGGTATTTCTGCTTTGAACACGCTGACACGATTAGCACATTATTCTTATGGATTAGTACAATAACGCACATATTTTATTAAACCAGATGGCGCTGATACGAGACTTATTTATTGTGTATGCAACCTATCTTACAATGCATTAAAGGAGTGTACCTTGAAGCGTAGATTTATCAAAAAATTAATATTATTATATTATTATCCTTAAATATATAATATTGTAGACATTCAATGGTTTATTCTCAATGGTTATTTTATAATAACTAATTAGAAAAATACAATTTGTTATGTAACTTAAACACATTTTCAAATCAAACCTCTTTTAATTGTATTGGAACAATTCGTTACATAATCGCTAATTAATTTTATTTAATAATGACTGCTGTCATTAACACATTGTACTTACACAATGTGTTATTATGCAATAAATTATTATTATTAAGAGATTGTAAATTATCTCCCACTCCGTTCCACAGTCAGTACAATAATTATTATCTGTTTATTTGTCTTTATTTTAATTACCATTAACAGCTAATATCCATTAAATGGATAAATTACAATAATCATTTATTTCATTTAACAAAAAATGGAATACATTTAATGTTTGGGCAGAAAGACCTCGGTCGTTAGCCCTTTCGCCCAATTTAGACCAATAAAGATGTTGAAATAATACAGTGGTACCTCGATATACGAGTGCCCAAATATACGAGTGTTTTGAGATACCAGCCGCCGTGCGAGCGATATTTTGCCTTAAGATGAGAGCAAAATTTGAGATACGAGGAATCGCACACTACACCACTGCACACGACACCAACAGTTTCTCCCACCTCAGACTAGACCCTTAGTCTGTATGCTTGTTTCCCTCTTTTTCAGAGCATTTTTAATAAGTTGAGATGGATTAATTTCAATGGGGAACATTGATTTGAGATACGAGCAATTTGACATACGAGCAAGGTTACGGAACGAATTAAACTCGTATACCGAGGTACCACTGTAATAAGTTATTTTTCAAGTCTGGCCTACACATTCCATAACTATTTTGACTGTCGACATTTGCAAGAATATCACGAGTCTCCATCCACTATTAGCTAATTAAAATATGAAAAATATATTAAAATTTTTAGATGGTTTAATTATTATTTTATCAATGATCATTGCCTATACCAATCAATTTTGATGTATTCAACTATATAATTTCGTATTTTCTCTTAATGTATTAATTTATAAACACATAAAATCTACAATATTTTGACACTAAATTTTTAAATATATAACTATTAATAAAAACAATATTCATTACAACAATAATTACAAACAATTACAAGAAAAAAATACAAAAAAAGGGATTGCTGGAAATGTATATTGACTATAACTCTTTCTAAACTAGATAGTAAATAATATTTTAAATATACATTTTCCCAAACCGTACATTATATTTAGCTTTTATTTCTTTAATATATTTATTGTATTGATAACTGTATGTTATACTGTTTGCTACGTTTTACCTAATATTATATAAATTGTTGTCATTAATATACATATCTTCAAAAGTATTACAAGTTATAATCTGTTTTCGTATACGTAATTATACAATAGTTCAAAAAAATATTATACTGAATAACTGAACTTGATATATAACTGATTTTACCCATTAACATTCATAAAATTATAAGAAATACCCAAAAATTAAGGAGACAGGTAAAGCTCATTATTCACGTACCCCGTGTAATTATAACAATTACGTTTCGCGGACGTTGCAATTACCCTAAATGAAATCGTTAAAA
>JAFMTC010000139.1:224891-236864 GCA_018845635.1 Nicrophorus orbicollis
TTAAGATCCTAAGGGCACCCCTTTTGGATTAAAACAAAACACAAACTTCTTATCTGGACGTGGCAAATATTGTATTTTTATTACGTAATTTGTCAAGATAACAAGTGCTCTGTTTATGTAAGATACAAAACAAAATTATGAATGGAACGATGTCGCTGTTTAAATATGTGGAAATATTTTTGTTTTCTAAATAAACGCGAGCTGTGATAATGTTAAATTAAATATACATAAAAGTGATTGCGATGCAACGAAAAAATATATAATACAACGTGTACCGTTCGCTTTGTTGTTATTGATGTTTACATATTCAATAGATTCTACTCTGTAATTGCACTCCATTAATCAAATTATGCTTGTCGGTTGGCCTTCATATCGTAAGGATATTGGTATTATTATTGCTTAAATAATATGTGACGTCTGAATCAGTGCACTTATTTCCTGTTGCTTTAAAAATGCATAACTTATGTGCTGATTAAAATTAGTTTATTTTGATAAATTATTATATAAATATAATTTATAACATAAAATTACATCCATATAAACAGTAAGTAAGTAAGGTAAGAAGAAACTTAACACATGACAAGAAATAAAAAATAAAAGTAAAAAGGTTACAGGGCATGCTTGAATGAAAAATACAATTACTTTTGTTTATTATTATTTATAAAATAAAATAAATATTTGCAATGCTATTGGATAATATTAAAAGAAGAATGACATATTTCAATAACGAACTATTGGTCTTAATCAGTAAACCCGAAATTATTATAAATTTAAAAATAAAATTGTAAATAAAAGGAATTTATCTAAAATTTGCACTTCTGCAATACACATTTATGTATTTATTTATGCATAATGTATAACTATTTCTATCAAGTATTTTCTATTATATGAAGCATAATTATTGTTATGTATTAAATGTAACTGTTTAAATGTTTGTTTTCTATTTTGTATTTCTTATTTTCTTCCATAAAAGTACTTTCTCGTTTTCTTTTAATTAAAATCTATTTTCGTACCAAGAAACTTCCTGTCAATATAAAGGAACATCTGCACTGGTTAAATTGTTGAACATTACTCAGGCTTCGACAAACTGTGACTGGTATGCAGATTTTTTTTGTTAAAAATATTAGCAATTGATAATTTTATAAATAGTTCTCAGGCGGAAAATATATATATTTTCAAGATGTAATTGTATGCTATGTAAAAAATATAATGGTTAAAACAAGTAATTTTTTTGGATAAAAGACTAATAGTGTCTAATTACATATTTATTTATATTCATAAATAATTGTACAAAAGTAATTGAAATGCTTAGTTAATTTTTTGAACATCCTCTAATCAGAGATGGGCAAACTTATTGAGATCCATATGAATCTGAACTAAAATTCAAAATGAATATAATACTTGCTAAAACATAAAAAAAATATGAAATATTGAAAAGTGTGACTAAATACTTGAATGCTTGATTAAGTTTTAAAAATCCTATTTATTTTTTCAAGCAGAAACGATTATTGACTAATTATAATTGTAATGGATTTAAATTTCAAAAGTTTGCCTTCTCTATAAATAAAATTAGTTCGATTTACAATATTTATTAGAAAAGGCAAACCAAGTTAAAGAAAATAATAATTAATCTATTTTTAATTTTTATTAAATTAAATGAACATATTCTAAAATAATAAATAAATGTTTTTAAGGTGTATACTTAGATTTATTATTAACTTTAAGAATATACACCTGTTGCATAACAGTATCCCATAGTATGTAAAATTGTAAAATTAAAAAGCTGTAATATTATTATTCACAATTTCCAGATTTGAGTCTTATCAGATTTTTATAATTATAAATTTGAAAAAGTTGTAAGATAATGTAAATCGAATACATTTATAATAATTAAAAAATATATTAGAATTTAGTTTTTCACTCACTTCTGATAAATCTGAATTGGATCTTCATTTACTACACTGCATTTCTTTTTAACAATTAATACATGGCCACAATTTGGCAAAAAGCGTTATTTTTGCCCAATTTGTCTTTCAGAAAATCCATGATAATATCATATATATTTAATATAAACAATATATTTCAGAATATGATAAATATCTATTTTTCAATAAAATAGAATTTCACTTTCATATATAATTGAAAATCTACAGCTTTCGAAAAAAATCTAGGTATAGAAGCATATAGAAATTAACTAATTTTATAATTGTTTTACTGAATTTTTTTTTTGAAATAATTACATAAATATGAAGAAGTTTTGACGATATAATATGAGAAAAATCGTTGAAAGAACTACCTGTCAAAAGTATTTTAACTTTAATTTATACTAATCATATAAATTTCGCAGGAAAATGATAAAAACGTAAAATTGATCAAATCACTAAGGAAGTTGTTAAAATTAAAACTCTGTGTAGTGAATTAACAAAAGAAGTAAGTGCTACTTAAGCTGATATTATTAAAAAGAAAAAATATATTTTTAGTCAATGTAATTAATAAATAATAATCTTCATTTTTATTAAAAAACGTTATTGGTTACATTAGTACCTTTGTAGCAAATAAGTACATTACATTTTTTACAGGCACGTCTTGTTGTTTTCTATTCTATTTTTAATTGTTCAAAAGAACACTTCTTAAATCCTTGACTTCCAAATAAGGATAATTTTCATACTTTCTTCCGTGAAATAATCAAGTTTTAAGGATTTGATTATATCTCCGTTTTCATAATTTCACTGCGATATATAATGATAACTGTGATAATTATAAGACACATTTCTTTAAATTGATTAAATGTATCTACAAATTTAATTTATATATATCTGAATATATTTTGTGATTATTATAATTATTGAAAATACATAAGAACAAAATATTTTTAAAAAGATGTTCTTTGTTCAAGATTTTGTTTTAACTAATTGCGTATTATGTAAAATTATTTTAGAAAGTTTAATTGTAAATTAAGGAAACGAATAAGTTTACTGATATTTGTTGAAGTTTCTGTATTCCATTCATATTGCAGATTATATCTTGTAATATAAAGATAATTGTATTTACAAAATTACCTACGTATTCTTAACTTAATTATGTTTTGTAAAATATTTTGCAATTTAATAATGTATTTATGCAATCAAAAATAAAATTACTTACATATTGGTAAATATTAACTACTGTAAAAATATAAATTATATAAATATTATTTTAACTTAATAAATAAATAATATTGAATTATAAAGTGTATATTTAGTAACAATGAAAACAATTAATGTTATTCATTGTTCTCAGCATAATTGCCACTGCATATAATAAAATATATTAAAAGAATGTACATTCCTGTATCAAATGCACAAGTAACATAACAAAGACTACAATGTAAATTAGAAAAAATCTTACAAAGGCTACGTACTTAAATGTCTGCATTGTTTATATGATTTTTATTTATTTGTTTTATTTTATTCAGTGAGATTTAATAATAATTTAATTTGTAATAACAAACATATTTAGTATTATCATAATGTTGATAATAAAAAATTGTGGTATTAAAAATTACTTAAAGTGAATTGTATTATATACTTATGTAAAGTGTAACCGCAGTCCATCGCATAATTTTACTATGTATTAAATTTCGATGAACAATTTTATGAAATAATGTAATGGATATAACTAATTTCGTAATCGTTAATTATTAGTTAATAATAATATAAATTGCGATAATGGTTCAATCAGTAAATTACCAAAACCAAAAAAAAACTGCTGTAACAAGTATTTTGCTATAAAAACTAATGGCCTATAAATATATTTGGAATTGTAAGGTTAGTCGGCAATAAAATGTTATTTTATAGTGTGCATGGAGTCTAAATATTTTTATAATGTGTATATTTTATGTTCATAGCAAAGAAAGTTTTGAGTCGCGAGCGGCGAAACCATGCCGAATTGTTTCCCAGGTGTAACAGGTTGTTAAGTTATCTAAAAAATCAGACTTGCAGCAAAAAGCATTCCACACTAAAAAAGAACGAAAATAGCGCTAAAATATATATGGTTAGAACGAATGTTGATATCAATTTTCTTCTGAACGCTCATTTTTTCAAATTTGAAAATTGCCGTGAAAGCATTTGTTACGCACTTGAATTTTCGTGAGCACAAAGGAAATAATGCGCAGAAAGGAAATGCACGGATTGTATCACAGAAAACATGAAAATAAAGAAACAAGTGTGTGTACACCATAGGCGGTAAAGCTGGGTCCTGGATCCATGTTTACCCAACAACCGTGCTGACAGAATAAGTCATGTTTTAAGGATTGACTCCATGACTTATTCGGATGAAAGAGACCCGACGCAGCCCCTTCGCTTCATTCAAAAAAAAAATGTTTAAGATAATCTCCTTCTCCTAGAACTAATCTACATTAGCATTTGTACGTTTATTTCAACACATATTGAATGAATAGAAGCATATACTATAATGGGAAATGAAGTTTAAACAAAAATAAATTCAATTTTTCCGTTTTTATGCTTCTCACTAGCAAACAACTAACTTACATTTATAAAATTAACAGAAAAATGTAGAGAAAAGTTTAATTCTCGCACTATATATAATTAATTAATCCGTTCAAGAACTTCAAATAATTTCTTATTTAAAACCTTTTAAAAGCATTTCATTCATAAAAATGGCAAAAATATAAAATTTAAGGCGGAAAATCCTATATTATATAACCCTAAGCAGCAATAGCAATAATTATATTTTATTTTCTATATAATTCCACAATTTTAAGTTTGTGTATTGTATACAATTTATTAATTTTCGAATGAAAAAATAACATTTCCCTTTCATATTCAGGTTTCTTTTTGTGTAGTTTATTTTCGTATTTTGTTAAAGTTCTCGTTTACTCCGGTATCAAACTGTGGTCATTCCGATTTACGAACTAAGTAAAGTCATTGCTTAATTATTATTTAAATACACTTCATAATTAAATTGATTATCAATTCAATAAAAGCAATATTAAGTATACACCCATAGCTCTCTATACGGCCGCTCTTTATACGATATTTCGCTATAACGGCCCTCTTCAATTAAGGCACGTTTTCGATTTACGGCCTAAAATGTTTCGCTATAACGACAAACAAAACTTTTGCGATGTCGATATATCTACATGTTGCCAATCTTGCACATGCGCAATAATTGATTCCTTATACAGCTTTTCGCTTTGCGGCCAACTTTCGTGGAACGTATCTAGGCCGTAAAGCGAGGTATGGGTGTATTAATGATCTGTAACACAATTTATATTATAACATTAGGCTAAAATCTTTCCACCCCTATTATTATTAATATAAATTAAAAATAAATTTAGACTCGCTTTATTATTAAACAAAAATATCTTGATGACTCATATAAATTACATATAAAAATCTTTCTTGCAAGTACATGTATAATGTGAGCGGTGTTAATAAATGGTTTAGTTGTGAAACTATACAATTTAATTTATTTTGCAAGAACGTTATTCATATAGTTTTTAAACTAACATGTCGTTGAAATTACATAACATTTAAAATCTTAATGCTGTACATTATTGAACAGAAATTAATATTTTTTTATTTTTATTTATGTAATCTAATTGTTGTTATTATTTATAATCTTATTATTTTGCTTTATTCATTTTATGTTGCAATTATTGATGTTACATGTACTTTGTACTTTGATGGTAACCCTTTGAAATACTTGAAAATTATATAAGTTTTCTCAAGAAAAAATATGTTTATTCTTTCATAATTCTTCACATTCCTTTTATTGCTTCAAAATTTAATTTTGTTTTTCTTTAATAATTACTGACTATGTAGGATATTGCGCATTTATTTATCATTTTACTTCTCTTTCAATCATTTCAATGATGTTATCATTCATTATTAAACCACTTATACCTAAGTTTTTAGTAAAAATCCTTATATTTGAATATTCTTAAATAATTTCTAGGGATATTAATTATTCACTGCTAGATCATTTCTAACTAGCAAACGAACATGCTATTAAAATATATCACATCCGATAAGTATCCTAAAATACATATTATGAAAGGAATATAAAAACTGAAAAAGTTTCAAATATATTGTATTGATAATCGTGATCATCTAGTAGACTTAACTAATACAAAAACATAGTTCTTGCTTACTACTTGCAAGATGACGAACCTATCTAATATAAACATTTCTTTATTCATCAACTTTCTATTATTTATTTATTGGCAGCTTTAAAAATAGCAGATTGCAATTGAATACAAAAGAAATCCAACGTTGGAATACTGAATAACCAATAAGAAATATTCTTTTCGAATAAATTTCAATAATTCGCACATTATCTTTATGATATATAGTTAAATAAATTACCAACAGCAGACTTTTTTCAAAATAATTGTCGTTACGGCGTATCCGGGTTTCCGGTTTTCGCAAATTTATTTACGAACCGGGAATTTACGCTCTTGGTGCGAAACACTGACTAACGCAAAAATACACTTTCGTAACGTAGTAGTAAATGGGAAAAAGATGACGCACCGCGGCGCAACCGAAGAAAGTGTTGACTTAATTTGCGTTGTTCAAATATTTCTCGAGTGACCTTTCCTCATATTCTTCGTACCTTTCATTTTATAACCGGTGGAATGATCTTAATATGACACAAACACAACATTCGATTTTCATATTTCGTAATTCTATAAATAACTCTTCATTAATTAACAAGTTTCAAGATGTATTTAACATTATTATATTCCTTATTAATATTATACATATTACGAATTATAATGTACTATTAATTTTCAATTTTTACAAAAACAACAATACTTGATAACCTGTTGGTTGCAATTTTGACAATAATGATAAATATCATTTTGCGTCGAAGCGTTATTGTTTAATCTGATAAACAAATGGGTCACAGTACAATGTCAACAAAATATATTGATTCGCACGTCACACAGGTTGAGAAACGCTTCTAGAAAATATACAATAAATTTGAATTTTATTGAAATAATTAAATATGTAAATAAATAAAAATCATATATCTCTTTTTTAATGAAAAATGATACGTCTATATATATATATTAATAATTTATAATTTTGGCAGTCCTTCATCATCGTTCAACATTAACAATATCAAAATATGTAATTTATTTCATTAAAAATTTAACTTTAAAAGAAATATATTTCTATTTTGCACTATATAGGAGTCTATGTGAAACATCTTTTTAAATTCAACTATATTCTCTATGAGTTGTTTATTTTAAAAGTTTGTTTTATTACAATTGAATTTAGATATTTCCTAGTTTTCATTTCAATAACATTCATAATACAACTATACCTCGCTTTACGGCCTAAATACTTTTCACGATACTTGGCCGCAACGCGAAGGACCGTGTAACGAATCAATTATTGTGCTTGTTTCATTTTTCAGAAATTATTCTTTTTAATCATTATTTTAAAGGTAATTTTATCATCGCTGCCTTCGAAAATATGAAGATGAAGTTAGTTCATATATTCATATTTTTTATTATTAAAATAAGTGTGAAAATCTGGGGATCAAAATAATCTTATAAGTTTAAAAATATACTTAAACGCATATTATTGTTTAAACCACTTTCAAAACATATACTGAAAGCAAATGTTCTATAAAGTTATAACTGGTTTAGAGATTTATACCTAATTAAATTTCTTCAGAATTATTGGATTAATTAATTTTTACAAAATTTTAGTAAACTCAACTACGTTGTCCTCAGAGAAGCGAAAAAAGCAGCTTCCCATTTTCGTTATACATAATATATGAAATTATATATAATTTATTTCTTACTATAATAGTACTATACAGGTTACGTTCAATTTGATTTTTAATATTTAGCATTTGATATTTAGAAAATATAATTGTTGCTGCAAAGGGCTATAGACTAGGTCTTTCTGGCCAGAGAGTACACATTAATTTACTTAAAAATCATACAAAAAGTAAATAATTGTTATTTGCAATAATAAGAAGAAGAAAAAAAGCATTAAAAGATAAAATCAAATAAAAACAACTGAAACCAGAAAATAAAATTGGAATTAAATAATTATATATCTAATAAATTTGGATGCAGAACTTGGATAATCCAACTAGCTACCCAATGGATGATTCCTGTTCATGGTTGTCTATATCGAATATTAGTATAAACATGATTGACACTGAAGCAAACATGTGTGTCAAATCGAAAGCTGTAACTAGATGTAGCACTTCTTCAAGCGCTGCAAAATAGCAGTCTTTAGTTAACTATTTTCAATATACCATCACTTCTCCATTAGACACTCACAATGGTGAGCTCTAAACAGTAGTTAGGGCTCACTAGCGTTTTTAGAGTCTACAATACAATTTCTTAAATTTATAATTAAATTATTATTATTATCAAGTGAAAAATAAAACATAACTAGAAAACAAAAACTGTTTTACATATTTTAATTATTGTTTTGTTTAAAGTATGTTATCAATGAACATGTTTTATTTTTTCACACGCTTTCATGGTACAAAAAAAAGAAACTTTCTTTAATAAATGTATTATTTTCGGTGCTACACGTATCATTTAAATTTCTACACATGACGTCGAAAGTAATTGAAATTTTGAATAACGTATTATCAGTTGAAAATAATGGAAATCCTAATTCCTTGCATTGAAGTAATTTAATTGGAAAATGATTTTTCCACGAAAGAGAATAATTCCCACAGCTTTGATTAATTTACGTTTTGACCTGAGCCGTTTAAACGGATTGGTGGCATCTCAGAAAGCCAAAGGTCTTCATAATTCCAAAGGCCGCGTCTTCATACCCAAGATGAATAGGATCAAACGTGATGTGCATCGCCATAAGCAGGTCACTGTCACTCCTAGCCAGGCCAGGCGATTTTGGCTCACAAACGAACGGCTTATGAAGGTCACTCCGGCATCCACCGAAATAAAAAAGAACAGCCTCTTAATGAACACTCCGAAAAAAATGTTAAATCTAATGGGTTTATTGTCTTCTGTTGGATGAAAGAATAATGAATGGTACGGTTCCTACAATTAGGTCACCTCTAGATAAACCAAAAAAGAACTAACTAACTGAAATCTGGAATGCGATCCAAACGCTTGTCCAATGTCTGTTTATGCAAAACAGCGGATGATCAATCGATGGCTACAACATCTGGGTCTGTCTTGTCTGTCAAAATATTTTAGTGGGTCATAAATTCTTGTCCTTGACACGGAACGAGGAAGTCGGACCAAGAGAGCTACGCACAAAAAAAGAACAATCTATAACAATATATAAATGATAAAAGGCAACATTTAGTGACCTCCACCTCCTCCTTTCTTTCTCTCTAATTTGGAGTCAGTCAGTCACATGGAAGCGCGCGCGGACAGTCAGATGTCTTGAGACAACAGATGTTGACTTTCCGCTTTGTGTTATGTGCCTAACCTAAATTTGTTATAATGTTTGGCAGCATTAGAAAGCGAAAATATTCAAGTATAATTACCCTTCTTAAAGCGACACGTTTCACGTGTATGCGTGTGAGTGTGTGTGTCTGTGTGCTATCGAGAGGCTCATTCGCATGACAACTGTATCTGTTTTATTTTTTTTGTATGTCGCCAACTCCGTGACTCTCATACGCAACAAATTTTAATTCATTTAATTCTTTCATTTATTTATATTTACGTTACACTCGTCAAATTGAAGCTCTCATTAATTAGATTTAATTAATTTCATTAAAAATGGCACACTTTGCAGTTTTTTTCGTTAATTACAAACAAATCACGCGAAGGAAATTCATCTAATTTTTACATTACACATATCATAAACAGACATTTGCTATTGTAATGATTAGTTTATTAAATTAGTAGGAATAACCAGATATATGGAATCCTAATTTATGCATCAATATTTGTGAAATTACAATTTTAATTTATAAATTTAACAGTAATAAGTAAAATATCTATAATTAAATATTTCTCTAATTTCTTTATAATTATGAGGCTAAAATTTCTATTACTAACAAATAATAATAAATAAAAATATAACATAATAATATTAGCAATAATTACAAAATAAATTAATTCAATAACACATATATAAAAGACATATGTCAATAAATAAAATTTATGTTTAATATGCAGCGTTTTAGTTTCGATCAACTAAATTAATATTTTAAATACAAACTAAATGTTATTTCAGCAAAATAAAAATGAATTATCAAAATAGTACTGGTAAATATTTATGTGTATTTAAATGAACTGGTTTTCTATGAAGCTGTACTATTTTTGTAGTTGAAATATCGATAGTCCGGTTTCAAACGGGATATTGGCGGAACCAAATACTCAATTATCTAAAGTATGTTGTACATTATTTAAAGCTACTATTATTTAGAATATAATTCATAAGAATTTTAAACGTTTAAACGTTTTGGATATATGTATTCTTAATGATTACATGCAATATTTCTAATATTATGTGAAATATATTAAGGTATTATATAAATATTGAAATCGTTGATTATACAATAACAAAAATACGCAATATTTGTTTTTAAAGATTAAACATTTTTTATTAAATAATTATACATATCACTTTCTCAGAACAAGTAAACACGGAACACAGGAATAAGAAAATCGAAGAACAGAACAGATACAAAACGCAGTATACCCATATCTCGCTTTACGACCTAGATATGTTCTACGAAACTTGGCCGCAAAGCGAAAACCCGTATAAGGAATCAATTATTGCGCTTGACAAGATTGGCAGCATGTAGATATAACATGTAGATTTATCTACATCGAAAAAACATTTTAGGCCGTAAATCGAAAACGTGCCTTAATTGAAGAGAGCCGTTATAGCGAAATGCTGTATAAATAGCGGCCGTATAGCGTGGTATGGGTGTATAGTAATTTACTGAAGTTTTTTGGGGTGACCTCTAGTCATAATAATATTAATAGTACGGATAGTAATCTCGTATTCTATATTATCAGTGTTCTGTATTTTTGCTATTATGTTTTATTTTTTCTATTTTGGCAATTAAGTTTTCCGGTCACCGAATTCAAGTGAGCCATAGGATTAAAACAGGTAAAGTCTTAGAACTAATTTAAATGAAGGAAATGTTCAAAATAGCTAGTGTTACAACTTCATTTTAACTAGTCAGTAAGTAAATTAATAATATGCATTTCATTCCATACGTATGGTGGAAAACTGCAAATGAATCAGTAAGCTTTTATTCAATATATTAGTTATCTAATTTATACAACCTATATTATAATGTCAATACAAATATTTTGATATTTTTCTAATTAATAGTTGTTTCCAGGATCTTGTGATGTATTTTACAAATCATAAAATAAAAATACTTTCACATAAACATATGTTACTCATAGTAAAATCACCTAAACACATATAGATATCCTTTAAAGGTTTTCTATAAATATTAAAAAAAGAGGAATTGAAAATTACGTCTAATTATATTATTTATTTACTATAGAATCGCACGAGTGGTGACAGCAGTTGTGAAAAATAAAAAGTTAATTTGAGACTAATTTATGTATGTTTTGATACTTTGTGGATTAATTTTGATTATAAAAAATATAATATCAGCAATAGATATCTAATTTGTAATATAATTATAATAAAATAAAGTTAACATTTTACGTTTACTGCTGACTTCTTGTTTTCTGTAAAACAAGGAGTAAGTTTTCGAATAACGAAATTAATAAAAAAAACAGCTTTTTAAATAATAATCAACTTCTTTATTGAACACAAATTGGGCCAAAAGGCTATTGATCGAGGTCTTTTTGTAATAATGTTTTCTTATTACTTACACTAGAACCTAAGTTTCTTCTATCCATATGATGTTTACTAATATAGAAGATGAATATGGGTAGAAAGACCTATAGCTCTTTGGCCCAATACGTGACCAATAAATATGTTCAAATGAAAAATTAAGAGAATGTATAATATACATTCTCTT